>CM021101.1:565897698-566497698 GCA_007115665.2 Sequoiadendron giganteum | reverse complement strand
GTATTGATGGTGATTGGAGATACAAATTTCTCTTTGTTAGAGAAGTATAGTTTGTATCCTATCATCATTGAAGTGTACTTCACTGTCAGGTTCTTGATGTCATTAATGGTCAAGGCACTCTTGTCATACTTTTCACCTATTCTCTCCATGAAAACCTCATTCTTCATAGACTTAAGTATCGAAGTTGGCTTGATTGAGCATAAAGTAGTGATAACCCTAATAGCCTCTTTGTTTATCAGATGTGGAATATCTAACCAAAGGAACCAATCATGAATACGGCTCAGGTTGTATCTCACACACTCATCTACATAGAAAAAGATAGGAAAACTATTCCGAACATTGAGTTTCTTCTTTGCCAAACACTCAAATTCTAATTTCAAGTCGAAATAATCTTCAGTGAGATATTTGTACCAAACATTACTCAATTTTGTATGATTATATTCTTCCAATTTAAAGTGAATGTATTTCCTAATATATTTTGTGTGCAAAACTCTATATGGGATGTGCAAAAATGCACCATCTGAATCATCCACCAATGATTTGTTGGGATTCCTTTTGAATTTAGGTTGAGGATTCTCTATAACCTCTACCACTTGTGGTGTATACATATTTTCAGAAAATTTTGTTGAGATGAACAAGACAATTAAGAGGGGATGAATCATTTGTAGCAAATTAAACCTTCAAAACCCTCAATAATAAATAGATCCACAAGCATTCATTAAACCCTTATTCTGTTAGAATTATTAAACATGAAATTCACATAACATAAACTAAAATCACAACACCATACACAAGAGAACACCAAATTTACGAGGAAAACCTAATGAGGGAAAAACCACTGTGAGGATTAGCTCATAATATAAGTAATAGAAGAACTAGTACAAAAGGGCTCACTGCTAGAATAAGACACACTATCCAAAAGGCTCACAGCTAGGGATCACTACCACATAAAGAATACAAGAAGATAGAAGAATAATGTTACATAGAGAACACTTCTCAAAGCAACAAGGAGTCCACCCAATTTCTCGCTCACTTTCATAGTCACACATGAAAGATTTTAGATTCCTTTAGCTCACTACCTTCAGGAACCCTAACATGAAATTCACACTACTCTACTCAAATTCACATCACACACATTACTCACATCAATCTCACATCTATTTTTCCTCTTACTCTTTCCTCTTGTCTCTTGCATCAACACCATACATATTTATAGCAAGTCCTACCTCAAAAACTTTCTCTAATGTCAGTCACTAGCCATTGTACATACCAATTCAAAATAGGTCAGCACCTAAACATTCCTGTAGTGGATAGGAATGAAAGGTGACCTACATAAATCCTTAATTAGGATCCAAATAGATCCCGAAACACTTCAACACACTTCTACAATCCTCACATGTATTTTTAAACACAAGGTCAACCAACACCTATGTAAAACACCATAATCATTAAGTAAATGCTTCCTTAAATCAATCCAAAAAGTTCCAGAGAACATAATTCTCTTGAGCACAATCTAGAATAATCCATGAACTACTTAATATTTATCAAACACTTCATCTAAGCTCGCATCATACAAAAACTTCAACTCAGAACAATTGGTAGCCCTTATTTGCATATTGATAAATGAAACTCACTTTGTACTGCCCCAAATCAAGTAAAAACTTGAATATAGAAAGATAAAATCATTATTTAAGCAACTTACCGAATCGGAACAACCTAAAGCCAAACAATGAAGAAACATGGAGAAAATACATTTCTCCCAGGCCACAAAAAACATCACTAAACAATTGGTTCACATATTGGTGAAAATATCTCACACTATACAATAGATCCAAAAACCCAAATTTTGAATATAAAAACCTCTAAAAACCTTGAATAACCTATAAGATCCGCACAGGCATAACATCAACACAAAAAGAATGCATAGCACAATACTAGAGCATACTATGATTAATTACACAACATAGTTTACTTTTTTTATCAAATTTTAAAAAAAGCACTTGAAAACCAAGTACGAGATACATCATCTCAACTCATTACTTCATTTGAACTCACCTTCAGTCTCTGCAATAAAAATATAGCTCCATGTACTCACAATACTTCCTCAAGGTCTCAACTACACATGCACAACCTATTTAATTCTTCTTTCACAATTTTCTCAATATCCTCAACATCTTCATCCCATAGTTGACATCAATGACAATACTAGTCAGTAGACTTCCTATTGACATCAATGACAACACCTTCATACTTGAAAAAAATTGAAAGTTATTTTAAAAACTATGGAAAATGAGAACTTCAGATACCTCTTAAATCGCTTTTTGACTAGGGTTTTTCTTGCACCAAATCTCAGTTACTTTGATCACTCTACTTTGCTCTTCATTTACTCTACTCTACTCCACTAGTTATTTCTCCAATAGGTCAAGAATATTGACCCACACCTCATATCCATGTGTTGAAGCATCAACACCATTTCTTTGGTAGGGGATAAATAATATTCTATTAATGCTCCCCCTAAGCCAAAGCTTTCTTCTTAGTTTTCAAAGGAAACATCTACACTAGATGATGGTATAAAGTTAACCTTAACCTTTGTCTCTTCCTTCGTTTTCCAAATCTCGTCCATCTCTTTCTTCATCTCTACCAGATCAGCCTTTTTCACTGAATCATTCTTCTTTATCGGATTTCTCTTCTTCACATTTTGAATTTTGCAAAACTTAGAGATATGTCTAGGTCTACTACAATTGTAATATACGACATTATTTTGAATAGGTTTACTCCATTCATTCTAGATCTGCATTGATTATCCTTATGACCAAATCCATTGCATGCATAACAATAGCCATTAAAAGATTGAAAATTCACACCATTGTTATAGTCATTCATCATTTGGCTTCTGCATTAATTAACCTTATGTCCAAACCTCTTACATGTAAAGCACTAAACAAGAAAATATTAAACACTTTGATTCATTTTGATTTAACATTGTATAGCCTTATATCTAAATTTATTGCAAGAATAACAAAAACCATTAAAATATGGGTACCTTTATGTATTTGGTTGTCTAATATGTGATCTTCTGACTTGATTCTTTTGATTCTAGATCTGCTCGCCATTTCTCTCATCTTTAGTATTCTTTTCAGCCTAATTTGGAGTTTGATCTTTCTCCTATCTTAAACCCTAATCCAATTGTAATGACCCACTACACAACCCTAGAGGAAGTTTCAATTCACTACAAAAGCGTACTAATTTTTATTTATATAAAGTGAATTAAACATACATGTTCACCTATAATTGACAACATCCCCTAAGGCTACGCAACCAAGATTACTTAAATCCCCATTAACATACATCATTTAAATTAGATTGCAATTAAAAAACACAAGTAGTAAGAATTCATTCAACATAAATAAATACAAGATTAGAAGATACATCCATAACATATATCCATTACATGATTAACTGATTACAACCCTCATTCCCAAAATGAGTCATAAATACATAAGAGTTACAATTACATAAATCCACCTCATAAATACAATAGGGATAAATTCAACTTATATAATATGAAATACAAAAATGCTAGAAAGGAAAACAAGATCCGCGAGTGTCCAACTGGATGTCTCGCCTCCACAAACTGAAGATCAATGGGGGCCCAACGGTTTATGGTGCATGTTCCACCCAACCTAGTGGTACCCCAAGGCCCACCCCCCATGCTAGGAGATAGTAACAACACAACATGGACAAAGAATCTACTACCTCTAACCAAAGACAGACTCATACTGATACATACAGTCTCAACCAAACATATGCACAATATAAGTCTAACACTAACATGGTCACATTGCTTCCAAACATATTAATAATAAAGTATGATAAAGAATCCATACACACAACACACATCTCAATGTTATCCTAGATAGAGTGTCATTGCAAGGCTTGTCAAGAGATCTCCTCTGGGCATTCTTCATAGGTTCTAGTAATCCTGGTGACCTCAACCGAATCTCGACCCTCATACTCACTCATATGGAATCAACTACCTCTTGTAAGGACAAGACAGTTGACCTTGCCATTTCAGGCCTTCTCACTTACCCCAAGTCTAAACAAGCCCTTGTGTCTATGAGTGAGGTTAAATTATCTTGATTAATGTGAATGCATCCTAATCATCTAAGTACATTACTTTAATTATCACTTATTAAAAAAACTTCTGAAGGTTACCCAGTTTACCTCTTTGGGCTTTGGCCCCTAAAAAAAATCCACTCTTCTAATGGATAACATGCTACTCAAATCTAGACTCCAAGGGTAACTTAAGTGCTACTGAACTGAACAACGAAATTTCTCCTATTCTAGGAGGCAACAATTAAGAAAATCCACTCCGACACTAGGAGGAAAACAATACACTTATAACACTACTCAAGGGAAAAACGAACATTATCTTGACAAGGGAATGACCTACATCCACTGGAAGACTTTACAATAAATAACACAAATCGTCCATTCCCAAAGCAATCAACAAAAGGGAAAATTAATATAATAATGCACTGACAATGAAAAATACTATATTTGGATATCTTAAATCCATTTCCTTATCTAAAGCTTCTCGTAGAAATTAAAATACTATCCTTCTAAAATTTACATTAAACAATAAATTCTTCCATTAAATAAATATTTTTCACAACCTTATCTAATCATGCACAATAAACATTTCAGTTTAAATTATTGTCTAATTACTTGCATGCATTAATATGTCTAAAAATGAACATCAAATATATATATACACTTAAATATATATTAAGTAGCATGCTTTAAATATTTAAATACATTTATTTAATTTATATATACACACTATATTTAAAAACATGCTTGCATTATACACTAACAATAAACCTTTGTTCTACAAAAATTACCAGTCTATAATTTTAGTTAATTTTGGTTATAATCCTACCTACATATCTATTATCCAGAATATAAATCTAAATATATATATATATATATATTAAATATTATATATTAATATATATAATATTAAAGTATATATATATTATTTATATTTAAACAAACTAGAGAAAATTTCCATTTTCAATATCCTCAAAATCGAAAATCTAAAAAGATTGGATTAAAATTTGCAAGCAAAGTCAATGCATGGTGGGCAGACCGGACGGTACAAATCCATAGGCTTAAATTAATAAATAAAATTATAAAAAAAATAAACATAAGTGACAGGGACTAGATGGTACAAATCCATCGGTACCCCTACCACTGTCGTGCGTCGGTACCCTGCACTGTCGTCGTCTGTACCATGTACATCGATGGTTGAATCTTGGGGAGGCCGCAGTCTCATGGACAGTGCGTCCCCCCATACGATCGGCGCACTGTCCCATGGGCGGCACATCAAACAAATGAAAAGGTGGGGGGGTTTGAACCTCCCCCACCACTTGCAATTTTTTTTTTTTAAAAATATAACAAACAAATTCATATACATAGGTACGAATATCAAAAATTCGCCGTACGACGTTTTTCAAAGAAACAACAATGAAAATTTATTCTTTAACATAAATTTGAATATATTTATAAATATATATATATTATGTGTATTTATATTCAAAAATATAATATATGTAATATATATATTTACATAGATAATTTTATTGGTAAAATCGAGAAAATTATAAAAAATAACCAGTAACAGGAAATAATTAAATTTTCCAGAATTTCTTCCTATATTAAATAGGTTTAAATTTAATTTCTTTGAAACCATTCCTTCAATTTTTTAATAATTAAAAATATGAAAATTACACAGATCTTGATTTTTCAAAGAAGGTTTTCTACAGAGGGTTTGTTTTGAAGAACATATCTGAATGTTTTCAAAAAGGGAAAATTCTTCATGCAACAACCTAAAAGTTTGAAGCACAATCAAATGTTTAAATTAAACAATGAATTTACAATTTCCCTATTTACTGAATAAAATCCTACAGTGAATTTAAACATTTATCCCCAATTTTAGATTAATTTAAATCTAGTTTCAATTAACAAATCCTAATTCACAATTAATTTCAACAATAGATTCTTAAACAATTAAATTGTATTGAACAAAATAAGAACAAAACCTAGAATCTGAAGCTACAGAAGAAGATGAATTTCTGATGCAAGCCTCCTCCAAGAATTTCTTGAATTTTCCTCAAATGTGCAACAAATCCAATCCAAAAAGTTCAACAATTGCAAACAAATTTTCCTCAAATCAAATCCAAAACCAAAAATTGCTTCAACCCTTCTCTGAGCAAATTTTCCAAAAATCCTTCACTGCTATGAAAATGAATTCTCCACCCAAAAAATTCTCTCTCCAAAAATTAAAAGCATGCATTCCTCATAAATCAAAAATATCTAATACAACCCTAATTCACAATGCATGCAAAATTGAAAATTAGATATTAATTTCATTTTCCATTTTTGAAAACTCAAATTGACTTTAAAATACAATTTCAATTTCTTTCAATTTCTTTTGATTTAATTTAATCCAATAAACTTAATTAATTAATTTTAATTATTTTAATAACTAAATTCAACCCTTTTGAGATTAAATTTAATTAATTAAATAAATTAAAACCTAACTAAATTAAATTTTATTATCAACTTTTAAATATAACATCAAAGCATAATTTTAATTTAATATAACATAATCACTACTTTTACCAATGCAATTATTCTAAACATTGATTTAATAATAATGCATCTAACAGAATCATATAACATTAAATAAGGTAAAACATGACTCAATAAACTAGATTGATGACACACTAAGGCTAGGGCGTAGACCTAACACATGTTACCTAGCTACTATCTCCCGTTCAACTTAACCGTTGGATCGACATGCTCAAACCTATGAAACTAGGTGGAGTCAATGTCATGTACTTGCAACCTGAAACCAAGTAAACAATCATAATACAGTGTATCCAACATATAATAAACACCATGAAGAAGAAATCACGGATTCGCAGGGCGCTCGCAAGTGAGTGATGCAAAACCGTCCTCTTCACCAATCCACTCATCAAAGACTGACATTAACATCATAATCAATAATCTCATAATAACATCTCATGCTATCTCTACAACATCATTAAACCATTCAAGCATATGAAATGATAATCAGATCAACACATCACATAATAATAGTTGTCGCTCAATAGTAGCGATCAAACACAAATAGCAAGGTGTGTCCAGTATAATAGTAGTTGCAACCCAAACATAGCATAAAGGAAAACAAACAAGAATCAAAATGGAGGGGTATTACATTGTCCCCCCTAAAGACCAAGCTTACTCCCGGAAGCCTGCAAACAAGTAGGTATATAACTCCCTCATCCTAACTGGATCCTCCTAGGTGGATGAAGCATCATCCCTTGGATCCCACTAAACTCTGACTTGATCAATTTCTCACCCTCGAAGAGCAAGTGTTCTGCACTCCGTTATGACCATGGGCTCCAAAGCCAGCTGCCTGTCCTCTACGTCTAAAGAATTCCAATCAAGGATGTGAGTAACATCTGGATGATATGGCCAAAGAACTAAAACATGGGAAACGTTATGAATACGTGCTAGATTGGGTGGCAAAGCAAGTCGATAAGCAACTAGACCAGTCTTTTCGAGTATCTTGAAAGGTCTGACAAAGTGAGGTGCCAACTTAGAACCCTTTCCATATTGGATAGGACTCTTTCACGGATGCACCCGCAAGAATACTCTATCACCGACAGAAAACTGATGATCCACTCTATGCGCATCCACATACTTCTTCCACCTATCTTGTGCTACTACCAAGTGCTCTCTAATCCGATCCACCTACTGCTCCATATCCTGCAACATCTCTAGTCCCAATAACACTCTCTCCTCTAATCGATCCCAACTAAGAGGAGTACGACAAGGATTCCCATAGAAATCCTGCAAAGGTGCCATGCCAATGGAACTCTAGTAACTATTGTTATAAGAAAACTCCACTAGATAAAGATAATCCTTCCATAGTGTTTGCTGCTCCATAACATACATGCGTAACATATCTTCAAGGATTTGATTAACCCTCTTAGTTTGTCCATCTATCTCAGGGTGATATGCTGAATTGAAGTTCAACTGTGTCCCCATAGCATGCTGTAATGATGTCCATAAAGCTGAAGTAAACACTGGATCCCTGTCAGAAATAATTTGACGCGGAATACTGTGCAACCTCACAATATCCTCCATGAACACTCTAGCAATTGATGACGCATTATAGGAAGCACACATAGGCGAGAAGTGTGCTACCTTCGTCAACCTATCGAATGTCACCATAATAGCATCATGTCATTGCGAGGAGTTGGGTAAACCAACAATGAAGTCCAATGAGATAATATCCCACTTCCACTCAGGTACAAGGTGTGGCTGTAGAAGTCCAGCTGGATGTTGGTGTTTAGCCTTCACTTGCTAACACTCCAAACATCTCACTAAAAAGTCTACAATATCCCATTTCATCCCTGGCTAGAAGTACAACTGGCGCAGATCTACGTGCATCTTCTTTACCCCAAGATGGGCTAAATAGGGTGCATGATGAGCCTCGGTCAAAACCAAAGAATGAAGGTCACCTACAAAAGGAATGTAAATACGCTTTGAATGCCTAAGTAACCCATCTGATAGAAGTGAATAACCCATGAATCTACCCTCAAGAGGTCTACCTGCCTCAATTTCTACCTTCACATCCTGGTACCAACTGTCTGCTGGCAGAGTAGCAAGAATCCAACTTTGTAAATCTACCATAAGATTCATCTCGGATATCTCATGCCTACGTCTATTGAGTGCATCAGCTACGACGTTCTCTTTTCCCTGAATATACTTCACCTCGAAGTCATACTCACAGAGAAACTCCATCCAATGCCTCTGTCTAGCGTTAAGGTTCGGTTGAGTGAAAATGTACTAAAGGCTTTTGTGATCACTATGTAGCTCAAATTTGTGCCCTAGTAAAAAGTGTCTCCATCTAGTCAATGCATAGACTGCTGCCGCTAACTCAAGGTCATGAGTGGGATAATTTAGTTCATGATCATTAGGCTTCCATGACTCATAAGCTATCACTCATCCCTCCTGCATCAGGACTGCTCCTAAGCCCTCTAAGGATGCATCTATACAAACCACAAAGTCCCTTGTGGGATCAGGTATTGCTAAAATCGGTGCACTGGTCAACTTATCCTTAAGAATCTGAAAAGTTGACTCACACTGCTCTGACCATCCAAACCTCTTCCCTTTCCACTGAAGAGAAGTGATAGGATGACCTATCTTGGAAAAACTCTACACAAATCTCTTATAATATCCTGCAAGCCCCATAAAACTATGGATCTCTGCCACATTTATGGGTGCAAGCCAATCAAGAATAGCTTGGATCTTTGAAGGATCCACATATATTCCCTCTCCTGAGGTCACATGACCAAGATACTTGATCTCAGACTTGAAGAATTTGCATTTCGACAAGTTGGCATAAAGTTGGTTATCACGTAAACACTGAAGTACCTATCGCAAATGCTCCTCATGTTCATCTACTCTCCTGGAATATATCAAAATATCATCTAGGAACACAAGAACAGACCTATCAAAGTATGTGCGGAATACTCCATTCATCAAACTCATGAACATGGATGGCGCATTCATCAACCTGAATGGTACCATAGTAAAATCATAGTGACCATACTATGTCCAAAATGCCATCTTATGGATATCTATGTCAAAAATAGAGAGCTGATGGTATCTCGACTTAAGTTCTATCTTTGAAAAGATGGTAGCTCCTTTGACTTGGTCAAACAAGTCATCAATTCTGGAAAGTGGATAACGATTCTTGATCATTACCTTGTTCAATTGTCAGTAATCAATGCACAACCAAAGTGAACTGTCCTTCTTATTCACAAAGATGACACGTGCTCCCCAAGGAGAGACACTAGGACGAATGAACCCCTTCTCCAGCAATTCATCCAACTGCAAGCAAAGCTCTTTCAGCTCCTGAGTAGTCATATGGTAAGGAGCTCATGAAATAGGCTCCAATCCAGGTACTAAGTCAATCTTAAAATCTATATCTCTCCTCGATGGCATCCCTGGAATGTCATCAGGAAAGACATCTGTGAACTCCTAAAGAATAGGGTGACTATCAAGAGTTACCTTCTCCTTTCCATCTCCTAATCCCAAGTCCTCAACTATAACTGCAAACAACTGACATCCCTACCGAACACATCTCCTCAACTACATAGCTGAGATGATCCTCAAAGATATTGGCCTCTGAACTCCTATAATATCCACCTCATCACCCGATGCATTAATGCATTGAATCGACTTACGTCGACAATCAATAACTGCTCGGTGAGCCTCTAACAAATCCATACCTATGACAACATCATAGAATCACAATGGTATAACCCGAAGATCTAAGGTAGTAAGAAGTGGTCCAATATCCAACCTATAGCTACTACAGAATGCGATGCGACCTTTGCACCAAACACTAACTCTACTTGCCACCTATCGGCTTGCCTTATGGCTCCTAGTCTGCAATGTGACACTATAGATGAAGAAATGAAGGAGTCAAATGCTCCTGAATTGGAAAGAATAGTAACAGGGTTACCCAATAACATACCATAAGTCTCTACCACGGTACCCTGGTGCTCTACCTGGCGGTTATCAACCACTATGAACACACGATGGCCTCTACCAGCATCTCCTATTGTTGGCTCTGATACCGCTAGTCTCTGCGTGAATCCTAACATGCCCTTATTGGGACACATCCTAGCAATATGGCCTTGCTGACCACAAGAGAAGCAACCTGTGCCTCTACCATAACCTCTACCTCCTGCTGGTGCACTAGACTACTGTACATTGCCTCCAAAAGTGGACTGGGCGCTCTGAATGGGTTGTTTAGAGTTGAAACACTTCATGTGCCTCTAGCTCCTATTACCCTGTCCCTACTGGAAACCTTTCCATTTCCCCTGAAATGACTGCTGCTGACTGCCCTATGCTGATACCTGCTGAGTCTTAGGAGGCATAGCTCCTTGTGTCTGTCCCCCTCGAGCACTAGTCCTAGCTCCTGTACCACTTCCAATACTAACACCTGTATGACCTCCCAATGCCATAGTCAGGTTCTCCTCCACCAGCCATGTCTTCTCCACAACTATCTCCATAGACTTGGGTTCAAAGACCCATACACCACCACTGATATGGGTGTTTAAGCCTTTTATGAAATGCTGCACAAGCATTCCCTCATCATCCCCTATTCCTACGAACTATTTAAGTTCATAGAATCACCTTTCGTACTGATCTACCGTCATGGCTAACTGTTGTATGGCATCGAACTCATCACCCCTACGTTGAGGCCAATGATCAGAGAGAAAGCAGGCTCTGAACCATTCAAGAAAGATCTCCCAAGACAATGTACTCATGTCTATATGGAGCTTCTACTCCTCTAGTTTCCACCAAGTGGCTGCAAATCCTCAGAGGTGAATAATAGTGCACCGCGCTTTAGTGTTACTATCAAACGGGTGCATGGAAAAACATCGGTCAAGACCTATCAACCAAGTTTTGGCCTCTAGACCGGTACCTACTCCATCAAATAAATGTGGCTGTGATTGTATAAAATCCCTCATATAGCTCACCGCTAACATATCAAACTAAGCTGTAACTATCCTAACCATAGGCTTAACCTTAGGTACTTCCTATCTCGGACCCAATAATGCCAAAGCCTCCTCAAAGGCTCTACATGCAGCTTCGACCCTAAGAGGATCTAACTATCCACCACCACCTCCTAGACCATTCTACGAAGCCTGTTGCTCCTCCTGCTCTGGTATAGGTACGACACAAGGTTGCGAGTCATGTTGACTCTCCTCTCGATCATCTACTCGGCCATGTCCACATCCTCTCCCTCGTCCGCGTCTAGGATGCATACTCCTACATAGACACAAAAGGGTAATAGACAAGGTCTCTTAAAAACCTCTGCAACTAAGCTTAATAGGTACATCATAATCCCAGAGCACCCAGTGTTTAAACTTAGACTCTGACACAATGTGTAATGACCCGCTACGCAACCCTAGAGGAAGTTTCAATTCACTACAAAAGCGTATTAATTTTTTTTTATATAAAGTGAATTAAACATACATGTTCACCTATAATTAACAACATCCCCTAAGGCTAGGTAACTGAGATTACTTAAATCCCCATTAACATACATCATTTAAACTACATTGCAATTAAAAAAAATAAGTAGTAAGCATTCATTCAACATAAATAAATACAAGATTAGAAGATACATCCATAACATATATCCATTGCATGATTAACTGATTACAACCCTCATTCCCAAAATGAGTCATAAATACATAAGAGTTAAAATTACATAAATCCACCTCATAAATACAATAGGGGTAAATTCAACTTATACATTATGAAATACAACAGTGCTAGAAAGGAAAACAAGATCCACGAGTGTCCAACTGGATATCTTGCCTCCATGAACTGAAGATCAATGGTGACCCAATGGTTTATGGTGCATGTTCCACCCAACCTAGTGGTACCCCAAGGCCCACCCCCAATGCTAGGAGATAGTAAAAATGCAACATGGAAAAAGAATCTACTACCTCTAACCAAAGGAAAACTCATACTGACACATACTGACTCAACCAAAGATATGCACAATATAAGTCTAACACTAACATGGTCACCTTGCTTCCAGACATATTAATAATCAAGTATGATAAAGAATCCATAAACACAACACACATCTCAATGTTATCCTAGACAGAGTGTCATCACAAGGTTTGTCAAGAGATCTCCTCTGGGCATTCTTCATAGGTTTTGGTAATCTTGGTGACCTCAACCGAATCTCGGCCCTCATACTCACTCATGCGGAATCAACTACCTCTCATAAGGACAAGATAGTTGACCTTACCATTCCAGGCCTTCTCACTCACCCCAGGTCTAAACAAGCCCTTGTGTCTATGAGTGAGGTTAAATTATCTTGATTAATGTGAATGCATCCTAATCATCTAAGTACATTACTTTAATTATCACTTATTAAAAACACTTCTGAAGGTTACCCAGTTTACCTCTTTGGGCTTTGACCCTAACAAAATCCACTCTTCTAATGGATAAAACACTACTCAAATCTAGACTCGAAGGGTAACTTAAGTGCTACTGAACTGAACAACGAAATCTCTCCTATTCTAGGAGGCAACAATTAAGGAAATCCACTCCAACACTAGGAGGAAAACAAAACACTTATAACACTACCCAAGGGAAAAACAAACATTATCTTGACAAGGGAATGATCTACATCCACTAGAGAACTTTACAATAAATAACACAAATCACCCATTCCCAAAGTGATCAACAAAATGGAAAATTAATATAATAATGCACTGATAATGAAAAATACTATATTTGGATATCTTAAATCCATTTCCTTATCTAAAGCTTCTCGCAGAAATTAAAATACTATCCTTCTAAAATTTACATTAAACAATAAATTCTTCCATTAAATAAATATTTTTCACAACCTTATCTAATCATGCACAATAAACATTTCAGTTTAAATTATTGTCTAATTACTTGCATGCATTAATATGTCTAAAACTAAACATCAAATATATATATATACACTTAAATATATATTAAGTAGCATGCTTTAAATATTTAAATACATTTATTTAATTTATGTATACACACTATATTTAAAAACATGCTTGCATTATACACTAACAATAAACCTTTGTTCTACAAAAATTACCAGTCTGTAATTTTAGTTAATTCTGGTTATAATCCTACCTACATATCTATTATCCAAAATATAAATCTATATATATATTAAATATTGCATATTAATATATATAATATTAAAGTATATATATATTATTTATATTTAAACAAACTAGAGAAAATTTCCATTTTCAATATCCTCAAAATCGAAAATCTAAAAAGATTCGATTAAAATTTGCAAGCAAAGTCAATGCACAGTGGGCGGACCAGATGGTACAAATCTGCAAGCTTAAATTAATAAATAAAATTATAAAAAAAATAAACATAAGTGACAGGGACTGGACGGTACAAATCGGCTGGTATCCCTACCATTGTCATGTGCCGGTACCCTGCACTATCACCGTCTGTACCATGTACATCGGCGGTTGAATCTTGGGGAGGCCATAGTCCTATGGACAGTGCGTCCCTCCATACGTTGGGTGCACTGCCCCATGGGCGACGCATCCCCTAAACAAATGAAAAGGTGGGGGGGTTCGAACCTCCCCCTCCACTTGCAATTTTTTTTTTTTAAAATATAACAAACAAATTCGTATACACAGGTATGAATATCAAAAATTTGTTGTACGATGTTTTTTGAAGAAACAACAATGAAAATTTATTCTTTAACATAAATTTGAATATATTTATAAATATATATATTATGTCTATTTATATTCGAAAATATAATACATGTAATATATAAATTTATATATATATTTACACAGATAATTTTACTGGTAAAATCAAGAAAATTATAAAAAATAACTAGTAATAGGAAATTAATAAATTTTTCCATAATTTCTTCCTATATTAAAGAGGTTTAAATTTAATTTCTTTTAAACCATTCTTTCAATTTTTGAATAATTAAATATAGGAAAATTACACAGATCTTGATTTTTCAAAGAAGGTTTTCTACAGAGAGTTTGTTTTGAAGAACAGATTTGAATGTTTTCAAAAGGGAAAATTCTTCATGCAACAACCTAAAAGTTTGAAGCACAATCAAATGTTTAATTTAAACAATGAATCTACAATTTCCCAGTTTACTAAATAAAATCCTATAGTGAATTTAAACATTTATCCCCAATTTTAGATTAATTTAAATCTAGTTTCAATTAACAAATCCTAATTCACAATTAATTTCAACAACAGATTCTTAAACAACTAAATTGTATTGAACAAAATAAGAACAAAACCTAGAATCTGAAGTTACAGAAGAAGATGAATTTCTGATGCAAGCCTCCTCCAAGAATTTCCTGAATTTTCCTCAAACGTGTAACAAATCCAATCCAAAAAAGTTCAACAATTGCAAACAAATTTTCCTCAAATCAAATCCAAAACCAAAAACTGCTTCAACCCTTCTTTGAGCAAATTTTCCAAAAATCCTTCACTGCTATGAAAATGAATTCTCCACCCAAAAACTTCTCTCTCCAAAAAATTAAAAACATGCATTCCTCATAAATCAAAAATATCTAATACAACCCTAATTCACAATGCATGCAAAATTGAAAATTAGATATTAATTACATTTTCCATTTTCGAAAACCCAAATTGACTTTAAAATACAATTTCAATTTCTTTTGATTTAATTTAATCCAATAAACTTAATTAATCAATTTTAATTATTTTAATAACTAAATTCAACCCTTTTGAGATTAAATTTAATTAATTAAATAAATTAAAATTTAACTAAATTAAATTTTATTATCAACTTTTAAATATAACATCAAAGCATAATTTTAATTTAATATAACATAATCACTACTTTTACCAATGCAATTATTCTAAACATTGATTTAATAATAATGCATCTAACAGAATCATATAACATTAAATAAGGTAAAATATGACTCAATAAACCGAATTGATGACACACTAAGGCTAGGGCGTAGACCTGACACATATTACCTAGCTACTATCTCCCGTTCAACTTAACCTTTTGGATCAACATGCTCAAACCTGTGAAACTAGGTGGAGTCGATGTCATGTACCTGCAACCTGAAACCAAGTAAACAATCATAATACAGTATATCCAGCATATAATACACACCGTGAAGAAGAAATCACGGATTCACAGGGCGCTCGCAAGCGAGTGATGCGAAACCGTCCTCTTTACCAATGCACTCATCAAAGACTGACATTAACATCATAATCAATAGTCTCATAATAACATCTCATGTTATCTCTACAACATCATTAAACCATTCAAGCATATGAAACAATAATTAGATCAACACATCACATGATAATAGTTGTCACTCAATAGTAGTGATCAAACACAAATAACAAGGTGTGTCCAGTATCATAGTAGCTGCAACCCAAACATAGCATAAAGAAAAATGAACAAGAAGAAAAACAGAGGGGTATTACACCAATTTTGTCTTTAAGATCCTTTCTAATTTGCAATAATTTCATCAAGCTTTGTAGAACTCATCTTTAATTTGTCGTCATGTCTCCTTGATTTCTTCAGATTTGATCTCGAGGTCACAACTTATTCTGCAGGTTTTGAACATTCTTTAGATTTTCTTTTCATTTTTGCATTTAGACATTATTGAAGTCTATTTCCTTCTTCAACTTGCATCTTTAGATAAGTAATTGTCTCATTGGTTTGCTTCAACTTCTCATTGAATTCCTTATGTATTTATCTAAACTTCTTGGTTTTCTCTCTCAACTTTTTGATACATTTATTTACTTCACATTTTCTTTCAGATTTTTATTCTCACTTTCAGTCCTTTTCAAATATTCAAAGGCTAATCTGATTTCTCCATTCATTTCAACCATGCACTCTTCTTCTGTAAAACCAACAAGTATCTCTTCTGGAGGAGTAAGAGATCTTCTAACATCCAAGTGTTTAACCTCCAAGATCTTCCCCAAGCGGTTAATCTCCTTCCAAGGAACTAATCTCTAATACCAATTGTTGAAACTAAGAGGGGGGGTGAATCAACATTCTTTCAAACCACTTAAACATTTAAACATTTATTCCATATAGCATATTCAATTTGCAATAGGATAGGAAAGTATGAAAGCAACCATCAAAGCACATAACACATGAACACCATATTTTTACATGGGAAACAAAAAAAGGGAAAAACCACAATGAGGATTGGCTCACAATATATTATAACCGGTTATAGTATATTATAGAAGTTCTCATTGCAAGTGGAATCACTTCCCATTGAAAGAAGAAAAGATAGAAGAGATTGTGGCACACAACCTATATTTGAACTGTTAGAGTTGTATCTAACATATGCATGAATTATAGTTCCATTGAAACTCAATATACCTTTAGACACTTCATATTGATCTACACTAACGCTCTTCTCTACTCTACAATCACTTTATACTCACACAATTCACATCAATTTTACATCACATTACATCTCCATATCTTCAAGATACCAAGAAATAACTTACATATATCCGCTTTATCCACAAACACTTAAAACATCAATTAGGTTGGCCTAATTAGATGTATCATACAAATTATACCTTGCCAACTCTACATGCATACATAAAATCTTCACGCCAAGATCCAAAAATCATAATAAATAAAATTAGGTTGGCATGGACCCATAATATCTCCCACATAGTGAATCGATACTTATTCAAACTCCACAATATACAAAACTTATTAGGTCGGCACCGGTAATGAAATAATAAAATAATTCACCAACTGTACATCCAAAAACTGATATGTGGATCTCCAAACTCTATGCCACTTGGAATATAGGTGCCATTGACATCTGTCAACATTCCCACAAATTCACAAAGCCAGATTCCAATCCGTAGGATTCACCAAAACATGTACACCAAGATGGAAACCTCTGCTAATGCCAAACTAAACTTTTTTCACTCAAATTCTT
This sequence comes from Sequoiadendron giganteum, assembly GCA_007115665.2. Taxonomy (NCBI): domain Eukaryota; kingdom Viridiplantae; phylum Streptophyta; class Pinopsida; order Cupressales; family Cupressaceae; genus Sequoiadendron; species Sequoiadendron giganteum. The sequence goes on along the minus strand of CM021101.1, from coordinate 566,480,071 downwards.
TACCAAATCCAAAACAATATGAAACTCTAGATATAAGCTTCTCTAAAAACCCAAAAAAAATATTAAAAGCACAAAGCAAGATATTACATAATGGACCAATGCAGACCAAAATATTGGATGTCCTATACACAAGAAATTTTGTTTTGACACTTAGCCAATTTGTCTTTCATCTGTCTTTACCAGATCAAACCTTCTTAAAAATTTCCAATGGATTACCATCTTCAAACATATTCAAGCTGTACAAACTGATCTGCATGATGGTCTTCATACCAAAATACAATATTGACATCAATGACAATATTGTAATACAATGAACTTATCCCTCATGCTCATGTTGCCAACAAATGCCTCAATGACAAACTCTTTATTCTTCCCACACTCTTAACATTTAAATAATTTAGATTTGTATATTTGAGTAATTTAAATTCTAACATTTAAGTAATTTGCACGTAGAGTTTTAAATGATTTTAAGTTAGCAAAAATAGATGATTTATTCACAAAAATTAAATGATTTTTTTTTTTTAAAATGAGACATTTAAAACCTAGCAATGATATTCTTTTGCATAGTAAATTAGATGTTTTATCCTAGTAATTTGAGAAATTTTGAATGCTACAAATATAATGAATTTAACTTGAAAAATTGGATGTTTTTAGTTCATATTTTGAGTAGCTAACTACAAACTATCAATGAAACACTTAGGATAATTTACATTCTAACTCCAAAGTAGATTTACTGATAATATCTTAAGAAACACACCAAAATTCGAAATTACAAATGATAAAAATATTGAGGTCAATTGTATTGATTGAAATTTTCTTTTCTTAAAAAATATACAAAAAAAATCCCTAGCTCAATTGTAAATAAAATAAAAAATAGTATCTTTCATATGAAAAATTAGTTCAAGACAAGGTCCCACAAGGTGCACCAAATGTAAGCATGCAATTCAAAATAAATAAATAAGAATAAATAAAAAAAATAAAAATTAATTATTCTAATTTTAAATGTGAAACACCAATAGAGTGCTAAAATATTCTCTCGATTCAATGCTTAGATGTTTTTTTTCTCGTCTAGATAATGTCTACCCACTCAAATCAAGATCACATTTTTTTTAAATGAAGGATTTGATCTCAATTTATATCATTTCAAAGATATGGATGATGATAGGTGGAGTGGATGAGGATAACATGGATACTATTAGCTAGTTAACCAATTTATTGATTTGATGAATTTATTTATTTTTCTCAAATAGTCAACTAATTTGATTCATAGAGTTTCATTTTTGAATATTTATTTTCTATTTTAATCAATTAGTTAATTGATAATTTTTGGTTTAATTTATTAAAGTAATAATAAATAAATAGTTTATATTATTATTTTGAATATTTATGGATAAATTATTTATTTAAATTAATTAAACAATAAATATCATTTAATCAATTTAATTTTGATGAAAGTGAATCAATTAATGCAAATTTTAATTATTTTAATGAATGGATGTGCTAGGTGTTAAGATGGAGTTGATAATATGGAAATGAGTGTTAGCAAGATTATAGTGCCTACAATTTGACATCTACTTAATTATACATAACTAGAGGCCACTTTTCATTAACACAAAGTAAAGAACATCACAATACAATACTAGTAGTTGTAAATAGAAATAATCAAGCTTAACCACCATAAATTTCTAAAAAACCAAAATATTAATATTTTTTTATACAAAAATACAAAAATATTGGTATTTATTTTGATAAAAATAAGTTAAATAAATGTTAATTTAAAAATTAAGCCAAATGTAATAAGAGTTACATGGAAGTGGAAAAGAGAAATATTTGTTGGTAAAATAATTTCATATAAGATAAAAATAAGATTTCTAGCCCATATATAAGCAAGATAAAGGGATCACCAATAAACAAAAGTGAAGATCACGATCTTCAAAAGTTGCACATTACATCAATACATGATTAACATAAAATCACTAATAAGGAAGGAGGGAAGTCATGGTCATGAATACTATATAGTCCTTTATGTGTTATTTATAGAATTAGGCATACACAATCCTCACATAGGATGGAAAGGCCACATGCCACTAGTCAAAGGTTGACATGGCTAGGAACTCTCATATATTATTGAATTGAACCCTACCCTTATTAATAGTCATAAAAAAATGAGGCCCTCTTCTATATATGCATATGAGTCCTAATAAAACTATTCATAGTAACCATGTAAGGATAATAACAAAAGTGTCTTCATGTAATGCTTCATGGAATAGTAACCTCAAGTAACAAGCTTTCTACTACACAACAACATATCATAATTTACAATACATTAGAAAATAAATGTGGTGTGTCATCATATCTATTTGAATCATGTCAGAACATATGTAAGATATTGTGAATACTAAAAAACTAACAATTCATAAAACATAGTATATGTTGAATTATCATGCAATTAGTGTTATGATGTTCAAATAATAATAATTTTTTATACTAATTATATCATAATTCCAGTGTTCTAAATGAAAAATACCCATAATTAGAATATAGGATACTGAAATTAAGAGAAAACCTATACCAAGTATCATGGCCTCGAGCAAAACACATGCCCATACAAAACTATAACCAAGATCACATGCCAAATGTTAATATTACAATCAAGAAAACAATACATGATAGGACATAACTATGAACCACTCAAGAGCCCATTAAATAAAGAGAAGTAGAAGGTACTCTCATATAGAAAGATATAGATAGTTGGGTCACCCCAAACTAATGCCACAAATTATCAATATAGATTTTGATGTTTTCCTCATATTTAATTCACTCTACATGTGTTGAGGTTATTAACCCCAAGATTTTCTCTAAATAGGGCTAGAAACAAGTAACCATACAAGTATAAATCCATTAATCCATTATACTTTTAGCTATGAGAACAATCTAAGGATGGATACCTAGTATAAAAATCAAAAGAATACATAATTCATGTAAAGTATGTTTAAAAAAAAATCACATGTACACTCATAATGGGGTAATCACATTCTAAGAGGAAAAAAAACATAATTTCCTTTTTTTTCATTAGTGTTAAAAAATTTCTTATATATCATTATCTATATAATTGTCACAAGGTTTTCTAATAATTTTACCCAAACATCAATTAAAAAGAACCTTTTTAAAATACATATGTAATCCAGCCATATTTTCATATTTAGGAGAATCACAATGAAATTAAAAAAGCTTACTAGCATACTAGATTTATATACTAGGGAATAATTAAATCAAAGCAATAATATTCCAACTCACTAGGTGATGGATCATAATCACAACATAGAAAATTAAGTTCTCTATTGACCAATGGAATGTCTTGTGATATAACCCTAGAGGAAATTGCAATTAACTACTTAAGCACACAATTTTCTTTTTAATTTAAAGTATAATTAACATACATGTTCACTTCCTAATTGACAACAACCTCTAAGGCTATGAGACTGAGATTACTTAAACCCATACCTACATCATATAACATCTATAACTTTTACTTACATAAAGAATAAATTACTCATACATTCCATACATGATAAAATTACAACATAACACAAGAGATACAATAAAATTCCCATTTCATTAACTTAACAATAAGGTTACATCTCCCATTCCTTGAATGAGGTAAATTATACAAATGTAATACATTATACAAATTTTCCAGCTCAAATAAAAATGAGGGGAGATTAATAAAAAGATCTAACTGAATTAATAACACAACATGGAATGAATACGGGGAACCACGAGCTCTCCAACTGGAAACCTTGCCATCATGAATTGAAGATCAAGGGGGACCCAATGGTGTAGGGTGCACATTATTCCAAACCAAGTGGTACCCGAAGGTGCACCCCCCATGCTAGGAGATAGTAACAAGATAACATGGCCAAACCTACATCCTCTAGTCACAGGCTGACACATATATTGACTCAACCAAATACAAAACCAAACTAACACAAGGTTACATTTCTTCCAGTTAACACAATCTTTTGATTCAAAATACTAACATACAGTTGACTTAGGAGGAGTGTCATCACGATGCTACATGGGATATCCTAGTAAGTATTCCTAGGCCCCAACCCCCATCTCGGGATCTCTTGGAAGCCTCTAATGACTCCTGACCCCGCATGCAGTCCAAAGTGGAATCAAGTAAATTTCATGAAGACAAGATACCGATCATGACATTCTAGGCCTTATCATCTCATCCCAAGCCTATACTAGCACAAGGGTCCATGAGCGAGGCACATTCGTCTTGATTAAGTGTTGAAGCTACCCAACCCCTAATAAGTTAATTACATTATCACTGGATTACCAAATTACAACGAGTTATCCTAGCACCCCTTTGTGTACTGGCACTCATTGTAAGCCACTCTCCTATGAAATATTAGTGGAACAATTCCACAACCCAAGGCAACCTAGTGCTATTCTGAAAATAACATCCACCCTACTTGAGACTTTTAGTGTAACACTTCCCCATTCATGGAAACTGGGTAACATTGACCAAATCAAAATAACTAACCAAGGGTACATTCATTGGGTTGAATCAAATAAACACACAACCCCATTTCCCTCTTTCCCTACTAGAATTCTTAAACAATTCTAAACCACTTCCCCATACAAGAATACAAAGGAAATAATCACTGAAGGCAATTGCAAGGAAATAAACTACTTTTGGATATTCTAAATCCATTTCCCTTTCATAATGATTTCACAACAAAGATAACAATTACCCTAACAAAATAATTAATTGCCTCTTTGATTACAGAGAAGGGAAAAACTAACTTTAACAAATAAATCGAATCCCTTGATTACTTTTAAAAGAAACATAAATTTCTTTGCTAGTTAACTCTAATTTCCCAACTAAAACATATACACATGCAACTATTTTAAATATATATTTAAAGTATATATACACATAAAATATGTATATACAATTAATATTTTGCAAAAATAATAATAAATATCTATACACATTTATAATATATATAATACAATATAATATATATACATATATATATATATATTAGATATGTCACAAATATTAAATAATAAAAAACTCATTAACAATTGAGACTCAGTTAATACCCAGCACCAAATTAAAATTCAAAGCATGTCAAATAAAGCATCAAAGAAGATACATCACATCACGACAAATAGTCTATGTCTCTCTATAAATAGCGATCAAGTAACACACAACATGATAAAGTATATCATAGTATCAAGTAACCAGAAAACAAATCAAAGCAAACAAAGACACACTGTCCAGTCCAAAGAAAAAAATGGAGGGGTATTACAACCAACATTGTATCAATAATACACCAGAGTATGGTAAGTTTACACATATAATAATAAAATTAATTAATTAATAAGACATAATAAGAAGAGTCTAATTGGATACCTAAGTCAAATTACCCATATATTCTATCATAACAATGCCAAGAATTTCTTCCACTTGATATTTTACATAATTTACAATAATATCAACACATGAACAAGAGTAAAAAATATAAAATTCACATCATGGAAGAGCATACTCCAATGGTTAACACCATGAGAAAAAAAATTGAAACATCACAATTAAGTAGAAATACATTTGTGGAGTCTAGTCCTAACCCACACAATAACTCCATCAATGCAATATTTTATTTTCATATAATATGTGCACACTATATAATATGATAAACACATAATTAAGTTAACTAAGCACATAATTCACTATTATTGTCATTTTTAACACAACAAAGTTCTTTATGTATTCCATGTATATGAAATAAATTGTTTACTAAATTTTTTTGAACAAACAAAATACTAAGAGGGGGTGGGGGTGAATCAATATTCTACAAAACCATTTGGTGTAGAAGTGTCAGTAGCCACAGTCTCACTGGAAGTTAAATATTGGAAGAATGTTCCAACTAATGGTAGTCAGAGTGCATAGGGCTGATCTCCTCACCTTGAAGAAGAAGTAGTTGCTATGAGCACTGACTTTGGTATCCCTGATTCAGTTAGTGATAGGATTTTTTCCTCTATGGAAAATGTGGTGGTGGGTCATTTCCTCTCCTTTAGACCTTCAGTGGATATGGTTCAAAGATGGGCTAATGCTAAATGGTGCCTCAAAGAAAGTGTGGAAATATGTGCTATGATAGGTGATATTTTCCTTTTCAAGTTCATATCTTCAGAAGACTTGATCGCAATCCTCTCTTCTTGCCCGGTGTATGGAAAACATAGTCTGGCTTTATGCCATTGGAAGCCGGGTTTCAACCCTTCAGTGCATCTTAATAAATTGACACCAATTTTGGTCCACCTGCCTAGTCTACCTCTGAAGTACTAGGATGAATCCATTTTCAAATGCATTGGGGATTCCTTGGGCCAGTTCATAACTTTGGACTCCATTACCTGGTCCAAATACAAGTTAGTTTTTCCACATTTTTTTGTTAATATTAAAGTGCATAAATCTCTACCCACCTCTGTGAAGCTATGCTCTAAGTTTGGTTCCTAAAATCTACAAGTCTATAATGAGAATGATGTAGCTTTTTTCCAAAAATGTGCTAAACATGGCCACTTAATATTTTACTACAAATCTTCTTTTATTTGTGGGCCTAATCCTAGTGAGTTTTCTATTGATGACCACTACCCCTTTGAAGATGACATTTTGAAGATTGTTGACTCCCCGACCAAACCTGTCTCGCCCAATCTGGTTGACCCCTTGGTAAACACTGTGTGTCACTCTATTGGAAAGGAAGCCTCCAATGGGGATTTGGTTATCATTCTTGCCATTCTTGCTTTGACCAAGGTTCTACTTGGTTGTGGGCTATAGGGGGTTAAGGCTCCTTCCCCTAGTTGGGTTCTTTGGGAGGATGCTGATTTTGATGATTCCTTGAAGGTTGATGGGTTTAACCTTTCTGCTGGGCCAACTGTGACCAGAGGTGAAGTAGGTGAAATAATGGAGGAAGAGATTGCTAAAGTTAAAAATGAGATGGTTGATATGGACTCGGTGGGTTTGACCTAGGAGAAAAATTTGGAGGAAGAGTTTTGGTTAACCCCTAAGAAAAAAGGGAAATAGAGGAAAGCGGATGTGGGTGGAGACTCTAAACTAGGAAGGCCCAACCAACAACAAACCAAGTAGAGGGAGACAATTAAAGAGATATCCATTGGTAAACATAAGACATTGGAAGTGTCCTCAAAGAAGGGTCATAAATGAAGGTCTTGTCCTGGAATGTGTGAGGGCTCAATAGCTCTCATAAACAACTTGCATTGAAAAAATATGTTTTAGAGCATAAGATTGGTGTTTTACTCTTACATGAAACTAAAATGAAGAAAGCTAATTTTGATAATAATGTTGTATATTTGGTTGGGTTCCCTTTACTATTGTAGTGATGTTGAGGGTATGTCTGGTGGGCTTGCTATGTTATGGAACCCTAATAGGATCAATGGGTCTGAAATTTTTCATTGTCAAAGTAGTGTGGGAGTCTTGATTTCTTACCCGGGTGGCTCATGGTCACTTATTAAGATCTATGCCCCTAGCTAGAGGAATTCTAGGAATTCCCTTTGGCAGGATCTCTCTGTTTGGATAAAAAATAACAAGGGGTCTCATTGGTTGGTGGCTGGGGATTTCAACTCTCCCTTATACCCATTAGAGAAAAGTGGTGGTTTGGTGGAATATTTTGACAACATTGTTGATCTAGTGAATTTTATGAGTGTTACTGGCCTGGTTGGCATTGACTTGTTAGGTCAATCCTTTACTTGGAGTAATAGACTTCTCAGGGATGGATTGATTCAAGTCTGATTGGGTAGGTTTATTTGTTCCCACAACTGGATGATCCTGCCTAGTGCTAATCTTCTTGCCCTGCCCAGGACTATTTCTGACCATAACCCTCTATTGTTGGTCATGAATGATTGATATTCTATCAAACCTTTCCCTTTTCGATTCGAGTTAATGTGGAACTCCCATCCTAATTTTAGGAATAAAATTTTTGATTGGTGGAACATTCCTGTACGTGGCTCCACCATGTTTAGGGTCTTTTATAAACATAAACATATCAAAAATATGGTGAAAGGTGTGAATAAGAGTTTTTGGGAATGTCTTTCAGGGAAAAAGAGCCCTTGTAGACAGGTTGAAGACCATCCAAAAAAATATGGAAGAAGGGGATGTCATCCTACCAACCTGTAATCAGGAAAGAGAGAGATGTAGGGAGTGGGAACAAATTTTAAGGAAAGAGGAAATTTTGTAGAAATAAAAATCTAGAGTTCAATGGCTACAAGAAGGGGACAAAAATATCTCTTTTTTTCATATTTTTTCTCTAAAACACAAGAAAAGGAATTAGATAAATAAGATGGAAAATGAGTAGGGGGATGTGGTTAATACACCTTGCTAGATCGATCTTTTAGCGGTAGACTATTTCCAGAGGGCTTATTTAGCTCCTGTTGAGGCTCCTAATCCAACTATGGAAAATTTGTTGCTAGATCCTTTTCCAACCACCACTACCCAAGATGATAACCTTAGCATCCTCTGTGTTTTATGTCTTGAGGAAGTCTGTTTGGAAACTTTCAGCATGGGCTCCTATAAGGAACTTGGTTTAGATGGTTTCCCCCTAGCCTTCTTTTAAATGCTTTGGGATATTGTTGGTGAGGACCTTGTCTTGGCTACTAGAGATTTCTTTAACTTTGGTAAGCTCCTCAAACAACTAAACCACACCTTTATAGCCTTGATTCCAAGGGTTATTGATCCCCAGTTAATGACTAAATTTAGGCCCATCAGCCTATGCAATACCATTTATAAAATATTTTCTAAATTTTTGGTGAATCATCTTAGACCCCTCCTAGACAAAATTATTAGCCCTACCCAAAAGGGTTTTGTTCTTGGTCATCATATTATGGATGCCACTATAACTACTCATGAATTTCTTCACTCAATGGATAGATGCAAGAATGCTAGTATGGCCCTCAAATTAGATATTTTAAAAGTGTATGACAAGGTGTATTGGGACTTTATTTCCAAAGTCCTGGCTAAGTTTTGTTTTGACCAAGGGGTGGTCAACCTTTTGATGGAATGCATTACCACGGTGAATTACTTTATTCTTGTTAATGGGGCACCTTTTGGTTTCTTTAATGTTGGGAGAGGTATGAGATAGGGTGATCCCCTCTCACACTATTTATTCATCATGGTTGCAGATGTCTTGAGTAGGAACATAACTAAACTGATGTTGAAGGGGTCTATTAGGGGTGTTAAGGCTGGCATATGTTTCTCTTTGGAAAAGCCTCCATGATTGAAGCCAAGCAGTGGAAAATTTGTCTCAATAACTATGCTTCTTGTTTTGGACAATGTATTAACTATATTAAAAACATGATTTACTTCTTCAACAACACTCTTACTCTCCAAGCCCGGGTGAGTGTTGTTCTGGGTTGTATGGGTGGTTCTCTCCCATTGATGTATCTTGGTTTACCCCTTACTATCAAGGAAGTCACTCATGCCTTCTGGAACTCGGTTCTTGAAAGGATCCAAAGGAAGTTGGTAGGCTGGAAATGCTCCATTTTTAGTCATTATGGAAAAATGTAGCTTTTGTTTGCTACTCTCCAAGGGATCCCTATTTACTTCCTCCCCATCTTCAAGATCCCCAAATATATTGCTAAGAAGTTTGAAAAAATTCAAAGGAATTTACTATGCTCGAGGACCAAGGAAAATATTTTTTTTGCTTTGGTTAGATGGGACAAAGTTTGTAAACCTAAACTTTGTGGTGGGTTTGGGATCAAGAATATCCTTTGCATCAATAAGGATTTGGTGGCTAAGGTGGGTTGGGACCAGCTGAAGAATAAAAAATATTGGTGCAAGATTATGAATGCTAAGTATCTTCAAAATAGAACTTTGATTAATTTCCTCTTTTTTGATCATCCTTCAGGTTCTTTGGCTTGGAAGAAAATTTGTAGATTGTAGGGGTTGCTCAGGACATGGATGAAATGGAAGGTTGGGAATGGTAACAATATCAGATTCTAGGAAGGTCCTTGGTTGTTAGACACCCCCCTTGTTCTCTCTAATTTTAGGAACCTTATGAGGCCAACACAACTCTTCTTCGGCTTTTACATTAGTGATCACTTTCTTGGTCAACCTAGTGCCAGGAGGTGGAAATATTTGATCATTTGCTTCTGTTTCTCTCCCGAGTTGTGTTCTCTAGCCAAGTCTCTGCAAGACCTTCTCTCCCTTACCAGATTACCATTAATCATCATGGAGAATAATTTATACTAGACTAAATATCGATAAAGTAAGCTTTTTGTAAAGTCGGCTTAAAATCTGTTGTTGGACTAGGGGATTGGACATGGACCTTGGAAATAGCTTTGGAATAGACATATGATCTTGAAAATAAACTTTTTTTGGTGGACAACCTGCCATAATAAAATCCTTAGGATAATCTAAGGAAAAGGGGATTCCAAATCCCTAATAGGTGCTTTCTATGCAAGTGCAATGAAGAATCTGTGGATCACTTACTTCTACACTGCCCATTTGCTACTAGTGTGTGGGAGCTGGCTCTGGAGCATTTGGGCATTCAGTGGACTATGAGCAAGGATATTAAATCCTTTATTTTGGGTTGGTCTAGGCCCTTCCATCATCGCTTACCACCCATTATCTGTTGGTGCTTGTGGAAAGAGAGGAATACCATGATATTCAAGAATATTGAGATGAGCCCTAAGGAGGTTTTTGGTATAGGATCAAGGATAATTTATGAAAACATCTCAATTTTCAAGGGGAAAACCCCAAACAAAGCCCTTGTTGAGTGGGAAATTCAAATGGCTAAAGCTTGGCATCTGAATCTTGAGGCTAATTCTTTTGACAATTCTAGGTCCCAACTCAATTTTGATGGAGCTACCAAGGGTAACCCATGCAGGGCAAGTATAGGAGGCATATCAAAGATTGGAGGGGTAAATTCATGGTTGGTTACTCGAGGGGAATAGGGATTCAGTCCTCCATGATTACGGAAGCAAGGGTGTTGCTAAAGCGCGTACAATTAGATGTCACAATGGGGATTGAGAATCTACAAATTGAAGGGGATTCTAAGTCTATGATTGATGTTATTAATATGGGTAGATTGCTAGAATGGAGTACAAAGGACATATTGTTAGATATAAATCATTTGGTTTCTAAGTTGAATATGAAGGTTGCTACCCATATTTTTCAGGAGGATAATCAAGTTGCTAATGATTTGGATAATTTAGGCACCCATTGGAAAGATTCTAAGTGTTGGAGGAATATGGGGAACCTATCATTGGGTATATAAGGTTTAATACTTAAGGAGAAACACACATGTATTTGTCATGATGATACCTAATTATGCAATTGCTATGGCCTTTTGCGGGGTCCACATTCTTATCTATTGGGTGTTGTGGATAGGTTTGATTGTTGAGGTGTCAAACAAGTGGAATTTTTTTAGTATTGGGGTGGAAATCGATATTAAAGAGATAATTATGAGTAATGGGGAGTACATTGAAGTTATGACTAATTTTGGTTAGGCCTTACATTTTTTGGGGTTTTGTCTTAGCTTTAACATATCCTTGCAGATTTTTGATTTCAAATTTGATGTGACAAATAATTATGATGTGAAGATTTTGATTTGTACTATCAATCCGGATAATTTGTTTCTATTGAGACAAGATAGGACTTTAGGGAATTCTAAATTTGGCCCTGCGACCAACTTTCATTGGTACTTGTGCAAAGGCAACGTGGTTGGCATGTTGGAAATGTGTCTTATATTGTCATTGATTCCACCATGTTGGTCTGGTACCCTATACTAGTGTGCACCCCATCCAGTATTTGATCTGGTAATTCTGGTGTTTTTGATCCGCGTATGATCTTCGGTAATCTGTATGATCTAAGGTTTTGAGAAAAGGCTTATAATGGTTGAAAGCATGTATGTATACATTCTCAGATGTTTAGGTGATTCGTTGACATCAAATTTTGTAATTTCATTTCAATATTAGGTTAATCTTGGTTGACCTAATACCTAGTCTAATGGATTGTGAATTATATGTGAGACCCAGTCTTGGTCCCAGTTGACATGATGTTGTATAACACGATTGGATTATTTTTGAAGTGACCTAACTATTGCATATGGGTATATATATACAAGGTAGTTAGAAGATGATGTAGAAGAACTTAGAGTGATGCAAAGAACAAGAAGTGGTTGTGGTGTGTGAAGAAGTGAAGAAGTATAAGTGTGCAAACTAAAGTTTAGTCAACGAGTGAATACTCTTTGCATATAAGGAACTAAATCTGCACTTGTGGTGCAACTTCATCAGTTCAACCTTGGCAATTATAATTTTTTTTTTTTAATACATTTCTATAGGCAGTGAGCCTCCATTTTTGGATAGTAAGTCCTTTGTAAGCAGTGAGATTTTGTATTTGGTAGTGAGCCGATTTTGATATAACTTTCTATACTGTGAGCTAATCCTCACCGTGGTTTTTCCCTCATTGGGTTTTCCACATAAATCTGGTGTTTCTGTGTTATGAAATTTCATGCTCTATTATTGCTCTTATCTGTTATGTGATGAAATGAATTAATGGTAATTGTTCAATAAGTTTTAGTGGATACTAATTCACCCCCCTCTCAGTATCCAGTTTATTAAAAAATTGGTATTAGAGCTTTGGTTCCTCTTGAAAATTCTAACAACTTGAGGGAGATCTTGTAAATTGAACAATGGATAAAGAAGAGCTCCAATCTGCCCTTGAAGATCTTGACAAGGCCAAAATTGAAAACATGGATTTGAAGGAAAATCTAGGTGAAGCAAATGAGTGTGTCTGAAAATTGAAAGAGCAGTTAAAGAAGTTAAAAGAAAGATACAAAGAAGTGATTGAATAATTGAAGCTATCAAATGATGAGAATATTGGATTGAAATTGAAGATAGATGAAAAGATGAAAGTTGAATGTCTGAAAACAATGATACAAATCAAGGTTGATGTTTGCTCTAGGCTTGAACATGAAGTGATGAATCTAAAAGTAGAACTTGAGAAAGAAAAAATTTGTGAAGATGACTTTAAGACAAGATCCACCAAGCTTTATGAGTTAATAACTGGACATAAAACTTCTAAAGACAAAAGTGGCTTTAATGAAGCTGATGGAAAAATATAGAATTCAAATCCGGTGGATAATCAAAAGGCTCGGGATAAAGGAAAGCATGAAAGAAACTCTGAAAGGAAACCACCTATCATACAATTGAATGCACAAAGGTACTAATCATTCAATGGTGTTTATTTTTCATATAACAAATTTGGACAAAAGGCAACTGAGTGTAGGATTAATTTGAATTAGGTTTTTGGTCCCTTCTCCAGACAATGTTATACATGCAAGAAGATAGGACATACATATACTAAATGTAGATCACAAGTAAGGATGGTTAGTAGAGTAAAGATGAACAAATTTAATAGAGGAAGGATAAATCAATATTTTGATGGCTATTTTTATACCTATAACATGTTTGGACATAAAGCTAATCATGGTAGAATAGGGATGAATGGAAATCAAACTGGACAAAGAAACATTGTGTGTTATCATTGCAAGAAACCATGGCATATTTCAAAAGTTTGCAGAAGTAAAAAGGGGAAGCAGTCTGCTCTGATGAAAGATGATGAACCAGTGAAAGGTTGAAAAGGAAGAGGTTAAGAAGGAAATGAGAAAGATATGGAAAGAGAAATAAGAATCAAAGACTACTGATGCATTTGTACCCTCATTCAGTGTAGATGAATCCTTCAAGAACTAGACCTAGCATGGTCTTAGGGGGAGCTTTATAAGAAAATCAATTAAACCTCTAGAAGTGTGGTGTGTCAGGTGTTGGCATGTGGATATGTTTTGAAGAATGAAAAGATAGAGGTGTTGCAAAAGGAATTGGTAGAAAAGAAGCAAGCATGCTCCTTTATGGAGCGAATTAGGGTTTCTTAGTCGAGTGGAAGAAAAAATTTGTGAGCTTTTTGCAATTAATGTGAGTTAGGGAAAAATGATGGAATCTGAAGGAAGTTTCTTGAATCATTTTAATCATGAATACATTTGAAGGCTTTTTACATCAACTTGGAACTCACTCAAAGCATTTCTAAAGCAATTTGAAGACCCTTGAAGAAAACATTGTGTGTATTTGAAAGCAGGTTGTAGAAGTTTCCCTATCTCGTAGCTGCAGAAGAAGGTAATAGAAGAATTTTCTTAAATTTTAATAGCTATAATGGAATTTTTTATCAGAGGATTGAGTAGGAATACTCCTCTAAAGTTGAAATGAGTTGGGTTGGATGAATTCAATAATCGAAAGGTAAAGAAACTAGAATTAGGGTTCGAACAGAGTGAATTTCAAAACTTGCAAACCCTAGGTTTGGACATATGGGGAGAATTCCCTTGGTTTGTTGATAAATAATTTATTTTTTTCCTCTTGAGAAAATTCAAGGATGATAGAATTATATTGGATAAATATTATCTTATTTCGAAGGAAGCAATCAAATCCATTACCGATCTGTGCAGCACTGGAGAACTTTCTAGATAGAAAACTATTAAATACAAGGAAGTAGAGGAAATGACAAGAGTCGACAAAGATCCCCATGCATTGTTGATTGACACTATCACTGATTATTTGGTTACGTATGTTGCATATGGAATTTTGTACAAAATTTATTTCAAAAATAGAGAAATCTCTACTTTGGCTATTGCAGTATATTTGGCGCATAAAATGGTTAAAGAGAACATACAATTTGATCTGTGTAAGCTAATTCTTGAGAATCTAATTGAGAACATACAATTTTCACTGAGAAAAGGATATCCATTTAATTTTGGATCTTTTCTTACATTTTTGGTTCTTTATTTTTTGAAATCCCTACTGGGAAAGAAAGATGTTGACTGGGAATCTGGGATTCCCGTTGCAAATCAGATATGCAAACATTTGGAAAGTCTTGAGGATAAAGCAAGTGTGTGCAAGAAATTTTTCTTATCACTGCAAAATGTAATGAGCTTTGTTGAAATCATGTTGAGTTGATTTAAGGAAGGTTCTTCCTCTGGAACGAAATAATTGGAAGTTGTTGTTAGCAATTCACCTCCAAAATCAAAGAAAATAAAATTTGTTTATGAAGATATTGTTGTTATTCCTAAAGAATTGGAAGAAGAAGAAGAATCTCTATTTGGATCTGAATATTTTGATCTATATGACATCAAGTCTATGTTGATTAAAGAAAAAATGAAGAAAATTGGTGAATTTTGGACTACGACCTCTCCCTTTGACAGGCTTAAAGTTGATGATGCTCTAATTGAGTATTTTTTTCATAAAGGTATTGATGTGTCTACGATTTCTGATTCTCTACCTGGGAATCTAGTTGAAGTAATTAAAGAAATAATTTTTCTATAAGGTCTGGAAGGAAATAAGTTGGAAGCTCTGGTTGAAAAGAGATGTTCTAAAGAAAAGAAGAGGTTATCTGAATTGATTATGGAGACGAAGAAGTGCATGAAAGAAATGACTGATATTTACATATATTACCTCCAGTGGCCCACAATAGTTGATAATGGTTGAAGCAGGATCAAAGCAATATAATATGAGGTAAACAATATTGGGAAGAAATTTGACATCTTTGAGGACAAAGATGAGAAGCATAGGCTAAGAATTGGTGAGTTGCAAGCTGAAATGATCATAGTACAGAGAAAAAGGGATGATGTGGTGAAGACCTTCTAGCTTCTAAAGGAGATTATTGAGGTCCAGCTAGACCATCTTGCTGGAATACTCTTTGATGTAAAAGAGTGTGAGAAAAAATGTTCATCCACAGATTGGTCATCCTCCTTCACACTGTTGGCTGTGTTGGAAAGTGTGTCTACAACAATGGATTCTATAGTTCTGGAATGGAAGAAATTGCTTCCGATGATCAAAGAAAGGTACAAATATGTATTTGAGGTGAAAAGAATTTTTCTGGTTTGAGTAATTGGATGTTTGAAAGTTTTTGAAATTTTTGACACTATATTTCACGATGTTCATATTCTTTTTGGCACCCTTTGCCATTGATGTCAAAGGGGGAGAGATATGGATAAGGGGAGATGAATTTTTTGGGAGAGATATGAACTTTTTTTTGAATTGGACCTTTTGCACATGTTGCCATCAATGCTAAAAGGGGATTGTTGGAAATATGTCTTATATTGTCATTGATGTCATCATGTTGGTCCGGTACCCTATATCGGTGTGCACCTCATTTGGTATTTGATTTGGTAGTTTTGGTAATTTTGGTTCGCGTATGCTCTTTGGTAATCTATATGATCTAAGGTTTTGAGAAAAAGGCTTATAATGGTTGGAAGAGTGTACATATGCATTATCAAATGCTTGGGTGATGCACTGGTATCAGATTTTGTAATTGCATTTTGGTATTATGTTAATCTTGGCTAGCCTAATACTTAGTCTAATGCATTGAAAATTATATGTGAGACTTAGTCTTGGTCCCAATCGACATGATGTATAACATAGTTGGATTATTTTTGAAGTGACCTAACTATTGCATATGAGTATATATACAAGACATTAAGAAGATGATGTAGAAGAAATTATAGTGATGCAAAGAATAAGAAGTGGTTGTGGTGTGCGAAGAAGTGAATAAGTATAAGTGTGCAAACTAAAGATCAGTTTCTGACCAAATACTCTTTGCATATAAGGAACTGAATCTATACTTGTGGTACAACTTCCTCAATTCAGCCTTGGTGGTCATCCATTTTTGTTTATACATTTTTGTAGGCAGTGAGCCTCCATTTTTGGATAGTAAGTCCTTTGTAAGCAGTGAGCTTTTGTATCTGGTAGTGACCCAGTTTTGATATAACTTTATATATTGTGAGCTAATCCTCACCGTGGTTTTTCCCTCATTGGATTTTCCACATAAATCTAGTGTTTCTGTGTTATGAAATTTCATGCTCTATTATTGCTCTTATCTGTACTGTGATGAAATGAATTAATGGTAATTGTTCAATAAGTTTTAGTGGATATTGATTCACCCCCCCTCTAAGTATACCATTAATTCACCATGGAAAATTGATTAATTTCATCATTTTACACATACTTGGCTGCAAGTGTTTGGATATTTTCATTAATGAGATAGTGAGGATTGCCTTTTGGGATTTTACTCTTCAAGCGTGTGTATGGTACATGGTCTTGATTTCCCAAGGAATTTAAATTTGTCTTAAAAATATTAGTGATTGGGTGACCTCTCACTTTGTAAAAAATTATAACCTTTTTCTCGCACAAAGTTCTTGGTTTTTCAGTGTGCAGAGTGGCGATATGGGTGGCGATAGGGTGAGAACAAAGCTAGACAATTGTGGGGAATTTCACAAGGACCCATTGGTTTGGCACATCTGTGTTGAAGGTGAGTTGGTACCTTTGATGGAAAGCTTGGTGGGTCATGATCCGAACTTGTCTATGCAATTTGCAAGCTCCTAGAAATAAAGAATGGTTTCCATGGGTGGTATCTCCTTCAAGGTGAACGAAGAGTTGATTGCTCAGGCAACGGGGATGTCATGCACCAGGAAGAAGTATCCTAAGAACACAAACGTTCAAGAAAATGGAATCTTGATGCATATGAGGGTGGATTATGTTCACACACACAATTTAACAACTTCTTCAAGATTACAAACCCCAACTATGATGGTTTATTACTCAATCTCTCATTTCTCCTTATAGCCCTTCAAACCATGAAATTTGGGCACAAATTTTAGAGAAGGTTGTAAAACCACTTCTCAAATACCATTCTAGATACCCATTAGGCCCCTCTTCCACATATCCAAATTGAGACTAGGGTTATTTTAGAACAATTTCTTCAATTCAAGTTTGCTACGCTGCTCCAAGGCCAAATTAGGCCACTTTTCCAAAGCAAGTCTAAGGAATTCAAACACCAAACTCAAAATTTTTAATATAGAATCTTAAAAACATCATATAGGGTCCCTTCATATATTTTTCATCACCAAAACTCATCCCTAGTTCACTGTCTTTAAAAATCTCTAGCCTATCAAACATTCCTAAGCTTAACACATGATGATCTTAGGCTAGGGCAAGCTCAAATCTGCCCCAAAATCCATCTCCTTCTCTAAAAACTTCAAAATCACTAAGATCACACTCAAACCCTCCATTCCACTGATTTTGGCCAAGTTTCAATAGTGGAATGAGCTGCAAACCATTATTTTTGTCTTTAAACCCTTTACCTAGGGTTTACAGGTGGTTTATAAAAAATCACCTCTGATTGCCTTAAACCTTGATGAAATTCAACACAATAAAATAAAATCATAGTAGATTCATTTCATTAACCTTTCACATGAATTTCATAGCATGACTCAATAGTATAGAGCCATATAGAACTAAGAAACAACATGAAACACTAAAAATTCATAGAAAATGAAGCTTGTCTTTATTGTTTTTCACCAAAATCACTTCTAGAAGTTGCCTCAATGTTTTTGAGGCATTTTAAAACATTTTCCAATAGAAAACAAATAGTATGCAACTGATTTTCAAACACATGACCGTTCACCTTCCCAAAATGACAACATTTGCAAAGTTGCACAAGCAACTTTTGCAACATTCTACCAAAATTGACAAAACTAAACAAATAGACCCTATATGACTTGAACATATCAAAAATTGTCTCAAATAGACCTTATTACATAAAAAAATGTGATTAACACATCAAACTCAACCTAAGACACCTATTTCCATCATTTTGACAAAATTGCCTAGGTGCCCCAACACCATACACCCGGAGAGAAAAGAATCTCAGGTTCCATCTGAGATCAACTCTTGGATAGTAGTTCCATGACTTTTAATATCCTCTTCTATCATCCATGTTGCATCTTTAGGAGGTAGGCCTTGCCACTTCACAAGATATTCATTATAGACTTTGTGCCTTGTTCTCTTCACCTCCTCAGTGTCCAAAACGGTTTCAAGCTTCAATGGTTCAGTAGGTGGTAGATCTTTGACCCACTCTTCATCAAAAACATCTGCATAAACACCTATACCTACATCCATAGATCCCTTGAAAGGGTATAGGTCAACAACATTAAAGATTGGAGAGATAGCCACTCCAAGAGGGAGTTCTATCTCATAAGCATTGACCCCAAAATTATGGACCACTCTACATGGTACAATTTTCTTCATCAAAAAATTGGTGTAATTTCCCTTCAAAAACCTTTCCTTCTTCAAATGTACAAGGATCAAGTCTCCCACCTTGAATTGAATACCCCTTCTTTTCAAATCAGAATGTTTCTTATACCTTTCAACACTTTTCTATAGATTTTCTCTAGCTTGTTGGTGTATCTCCCTCATGGCCTTTGCAAATACTTCTAGATCAACACTCCTCTTCTCCATTCCACTCAAATCCCTAAGCTCAAACACACCTCTAGGTTTCAGATCATACACCACTTCAAATGGGCTTTTCCCAATGCTTCTATTGACTAAATCATAGGCATATTCAACTTGTGGAAGAACCAAGCCCCATTGTGTTGCATGCTCCTTTGTGAGGCATCTCAAAAGATTTCCAAGCTATCTATATTGACAACTTCAGATTTCCCATCCATTTGTGGATGATAGGCAGTACTAAAGGTCAAATTTATTTCAAACTTCCTCCAAAGGGCCTCCAAAAGTGACCTATGAACTTTGAATCTTTGTTTGATACAATTTTCAATGGGAGACCATGAATTCTAACTATTTCATTGAAAATAAACCCTACAGTGTGAGAAGCATCATTTGTGAACCTACATAAAATAAAGTGAGACAATTTACTAAATCTATCAACAACAACAAACACATTGTCATAACCCCTTTGAGTTTTTAGGAAACCTAACACAAAATCCATACTTAGAATCTCCCATGGCTTGTTAGGTATTGATAAGGGTTGATAAAGACCTACATTAGAAGTAGAACCCTTGGCTCTTTGGAAGATTACACAATTTTCAACAAAATTTCTGACATCTACTTGCATCTTTGGCAAAAAATAAAACCTCCTTACCCATTCCGGTGTCTTATCAACCCCAAAATATCCTCCTAAATTTCCACAATGTTTCTCCTTTATCAAATTAGTTCTCATGGAGCACATTAGAATACATAATTGAGCACCTTTAAACAACAAGCCATCTTGCAATAGGAAATAAAAATATTCATCATGAAAAGCATCTTTAAACTGATCACAAAGAACATATACCTCTTTGAAGTATTCATCTTCTATTTACATACCCTTCAATGCATCTATTCCCACATTTTGGAGTTGAATTTCATGCACTAACATTGACCTTCGGCTTAAAGCACATCCTACCTTGTTGGATTTTTCTTTTTTTTTGTGTTTGATGATGAAGTTATAGCTTTGAAAATACTCTACCCACTTCACATGTTTGTGACTTAGATTGTCTTTACTGTTCAAGAAACTCAAAGCATGGTTCTCAATGAAAATAATGAACTCCTTGGGAAAAAGGTAGTGTCACCACTTCTTAAGAGACTGCACCATTGTATATAGCTCCAAATCATTGGATGAGTACTTCCTTTTTGCTTCATTAATATTTTCACTAAAGAAATCCACTGGTCTACCCTCTTGGCTTAAGACTACACCAATTACAAAGCCACTTACATCACACTCTATAGTGAAAACTTTATTGAAATCAGATAGTTCAAGGATGGGTTGTTGTGCCACTCTATTTTTTAGATATTGGAAACTTTTCTCTACCTCATCAGTCCACTGAAATATTTTCCTTTTATCTCCCTTAATGGTTTCAATAATTGGTGAGCAAATATGATTGAACTCCTTATAAATTTCCTATAGAAACTCACAAGACCATGAAAGCTTCTTACCTCCCCTACTGATTTTGGAGTTGGTCAATTGAGAATTTCCTCTACTTTGGTGGGATCCATCTTCAATGAACCCTTAGAGATCACAAAACCAAGATACACTAGCTTCTCTTTCATGTGTTCACACCTTTTGATGTTTATCATCAAATTTTCTTCATTCAACTTCTGAAAAACCATTTCAAGATGCTGCAAGTGCTCTTCTTTAGTCTTACTAAACACAAGTATGCCATCCAAATAAAAAATTTCCCAATAAAAGGCTTCAAAACTTCATTCATTAACTGCATAAAAGTGCTTGGAGAATTTGACAATCCAGAGGGCATTACCATCCATTCATAAAGCCCCTCATTAGTTTTAAAAGCAGTTTTCCACTCATCTCCCTCTTTGATCCTAATATGATGATAGCCACTTTTAAGGTCAATTTTTGAAAAATAGCAGTCTCCTCCTAAAAAATCCATCAAATGCTCCATTCTAGGTATTTCAAACCTATATCTAATGGTGATTTTATTAATTTACCTTGAGTTAGTACACATTATCCAATCCCCATCTTTTTTAGGTGCTAAAATAGTAGGGACAACACATTGACTAAAAATTTCCCTTAGTAGGCCTTTGTCTAACAATTCTTGGGTCTGCCTTCTTATTTTTTAATTTTGTTTAGGATTCATCTTGTATGCAACCTTATTTGGTAAATTTGCACCAAGTATATGGTCTATGTGATGGATTACATCTCTCATGGGTGGCAAAGAGTTAGGTTACTCATCAACTACAATATCCTTGTACTTGTTCAACAAAGTCTGAACCTCACTTGGCATACCTATTGTGTGGTCTCACAACACACCCCAAGATTGTAAGGCTTGGGGACCCAATGTGTTTTTTACTCTTATGGTATGAGCTAGTTATTTGCAAGATCACTGAAAAGGGAAAGGTAAAAGAGAAATCTCTAATTTAAAAGAATGCTTCGTAGTGGAGTGTTTCGGGTGTTAAATACCAAAAATCGGGAATGTTTGAAAGGTGAAAAGGTTATAAGAAGGTAAATCACGCATTCTGGTCCGATGATGGAAACCCAAGATAGATGGAAGTCCAGTGAAACCGAAGTCCGAGAAAGTTTTTGGGTAAAGTTGAATACTAGGTACTAGGTTCTAGTTGAATATGGTTTTGAAATTTTGTGATTATCAAATAAGCCTGATAGTCCGATAATCCGGTATATATGTAAAGAAGATGATCATACATGGATTTTTGATACACTTTGGAAAGCATGTTATTTATGGAGATTAATGTTATAATATTTGATTAATGGTTTTGTTTACATGAGATGTTTATAAATTTTTTTTTTAAAGGGATTTAATATGTGGAATTTATGATTGCAGGAAATACAGATTGTGATGCAAATTTCAGGTATGGACAGTCAGGAAAATTTGAATCGGGGATAGAATCATTTCCAGATCAGATTGCTTTCTCTGGTAATTTATAATGATGAGGGCTTTGAGTCCACCTGAATGCTGGAGACCCCAGTATTTTACATGTGGTGGAAGAAAATGCCCATCTTTGGGTGAGCCCATTCTAGAGAGTAGCATATCTGAAGCCAAACCGAGTGTTGTAAAAAAGCAATAATAATATCATTATGTATGTATGGGAAGTTCCAACATGCTATCCTCATTCAATTTATTATCCTCGTGATAATAAAGATCGGAACCTAGAGAGCTTTAATGAACAATTGAAGTCAATCTTCAAAGACTGATTGTAATTTCTTGGTCAATCACTTTTCTTCCACGTGCCTTGATGTGATTCGTCCCTTGGATCTCCTCTCATCTATTTTTTTTATCTTGTTTGTGCCTTGTGTTCTATGAAAGGACAACAAATATCTTTTTTTTTAAATTTTAAGTTTGGAGTTTGTGGATATTGGAAGAGTCAAGACTTCTTTAAGTTTTGTTATTTTTTCCTATTTTTTGAATCATTCCATACTCAAAACTTGTATGCACATAGATGTTAATTAATATCAGAGCCAATTTCATAGCTACCTATCTCATGAATATTTTGTAGCTTGTTTTGTTAGTTCCATTGAACAAGCCTGTATACTATGTCATTTAAGGGTGTATGCAGAAACTAATCAGTGTCGAAATGAAACCCTCTCTTCAAAATCTTGCACCATTTTGTATGTAGCTGTAAAGCAATTTGGTGAAGTATAAAGCAATTTTATTTGATTTAATTAATTATTGGGGGTATACATGGAGAATAACCGGGAGAACCCTTTTTAATTTTAGTTTTTTTATGCTTTATTTTAGAATAGATGTTTAAATTCCTTGAAAATGTTTCAAGAAAAGGAAGATGAATGAATGGAAATTTATTGAAAATCTTTCATTTTACATAAAATTTCTGAATGCTTAAAGCTAAATCTACTTAAGTGATAGCAAATGAAATTGTTGATGTTCATGAAATATTATTGCAAATCTTTTGATTTCATGATAACTGTTCTCAGGATCCAAATTGAAAACTCAGTGTCCAAGAAATAATTTAAAATTAATGAAGATATTCCCCTTGAGATTAACAACAAATTCACATCAAACCCTGAAGTGAACCTAGTATGATCATGACCCGATTACCGGAGACTTTGGATTTCAAACGAAGTTGATCTCAATTGTTCTGCTTAGGTAGATTTTCCCCTTTCGAGGTTTTCTTATTCCATATCTTTCAAGAAGAATAGGCTTCTTCATGGTCTATCTATGGAGTTTTTTATTCGACACTACTGATGCGAGTTAAATCGTTGTCAGCAAGAATTGGCGCTAGAAGGAGGGCCATCATTGTTAATTTTTTTTTTTTTTTGGATTGAGTCTTAGAGCTTGTAAATTAAAGGCAAAGACAAGCTAGTAGTTCAGTATGGAAGTTGAGAAACTTGTGAAAATGTTTAATCAAAGGTTATATCCTTTAAGTTTGCTCACTTTTAGTAGCATCACCGAATGAAAAATTCATCATACAACTAATCACGATGAGATCAATTGTGAAACTTTCCTAACTAGTGTGACCTTGGCCATGTGTAAAGTAATTTTGTTAACAAATAATTTTTAACTGCGAGAAGAAAGGAAAAGTTAACAAACATTGTGTCTAACCCTAGTAAGACCAAAAATGTTAAAAAATCAATTAACAAATCAAAATAGTTGGATAACTGCAATCACTACAATGAAATGCCTAACATGTTACAACAAAATAAACAAGAATATCGATATTTCACGATGTTGCATTAGAAATGAGGAAACAACATTGATGATTCATCATTCTCATTATATGTGGAAAATTGAAATGAAGAAAAGGAGTGCGAAAATCAAGCGAGAGACACGTATATTTTACCCCAAATAAAAAACTTACATGATAAAGAGGGAAATTTTCCCGATTTTATGCAAAATACAAAATATCATTCTTTCACTTTTTCTCTCTCTAATGATAATATAAATTTTGATATATCTTGGTCTAATGAAATAGAAAGTGAAAATAGGGCCAAAGGTATGGAGATTCTTGGAGGAGAAAGTCAAAAAATGGACGCAACCATTCATGGAGATAAACAAAATACAAAAATGAACCATGAATCAATGCTAGAGGAAGGTAGAGTATGGTTGCATTAGACGAAATATGTGCAATCGACCTTTAATGAGGTCATTTTTTTACATATGAGCCAAGTTATCGGTAAGTACTCTTTCAAATTTACGATTGCTAAATGCATGAATTTCAAAATAATTCTTTATTGCAGTAGGATAGCCAGAATTTTACTAAATGAATTTAAATATAAGCCTACTATAATTCATACCAAAATGACTATGGAAATAATTATAAATTAGATTTAGTTCTTTTGTTAGAGTTAATCGTTTGTTAAATTAGATGTTTAGTTAGGGTTAGTTAGTTAGTTTTTTTTTTTAGGTTTTGTTTATTTTATTTTCCCCTTTTTATTTTTGTTTTTCTTTCCTTTGCTTGGCCTCTAAATTTATGAATTCTACTGAAATTATCTTGCATACATGAGAGTTAATCTAAACATTTGTACATAAATACAGTAAAATGCAAAAACGATAAAACCATACATAGTAAATGCATTCTTTGAAAGTACTAAAAGATATATATATATATATGTGTGTGTGTGTGTGTGTGTGCGTGTATCTTGTATATACATCAGTATTGGAATTCTTGTTTCAAAATAAAAAAAAAGTCAAAAAAAAGGAAGCCTAGTTGCAAGTGGTGGTGGTAATAATCCAATCAATATGGGAAGCCTCATCTATCAAAGCTAAACAACCAATATAGGAAAGTTCCCAACGTGTTTCTAAGTCTTGAATATGGAGGTTTGAGAGAAAAGGCTGAAGAGGAACTATTTCCCCATGCTCTAAAAACTGAGGAATATCATCCATCGAGGGGATCCCAATGGTCAGGTGTGCCACAAATAAAATGGTGTCTAGATTCTTGAAATATTCAGGCTTCACTATCATGTTGGCAATTGAGCATACATCTTCCATAGAAAACCCTATATCTAGAAGAGACACTAAAAAATGAGAAGCCACATCAGGGTAAAAGTAATAGTAGTGGTTGGATTCAACATATTTTTCCCTGAGGACTAAGCACAAGTTTGAAATAGTAAAACTGGAAGACCTAATGAATAAAACCTTTTCAAGCCTTTGGGATGTGATACTTCCTAAAAAGATATTTTGGTGGCGAGAGAAACTTAGACAAGTTGGAGTATCCATGGCCTAGAAGAAAACAAAAATAAATAGAACTCAGAATGCAAAATTAACGAAGAGAGTGAAGAAGACGTGTGAAGAATCTAGAAGGAAGCAATGCATAATTTATATAAAGTTATGAGTGAAGTGTGGTACATAGTTTCCTTGAGAGAAATCTCAAAAAATTGCAAGCAATGTGGCAACCAGACATGCATTTCCTGAGCTGAAGGTTAAATCAAATTAATTCTTTTCACATTATTGGTGATATATTGCTTCAAAGATGAATAGTACAAAGATTTTGAATCAATCAAGTTGAAGATTTCGAAGTTAATTGTGGTCTTTTCAAAAAAAATTGGACGTATTAATTATGAAATGGAAAAAGGAGTAATCAATTTGATAAGGTAGTACACGTCATCACCTGGGTAAGTGAAGAGGAATGATATGTGCAAAATTAGGCATGTGAATTAAATGAAGAATAATGTGATCATGTTCCTATGCAATCATGATAATTGCGGTTGCCATAGGAATTTATCAGAGGGGTGGCAATTAATGTTTCTAATTTAGATTAATTTGGTGATTAAATTTTTTTTTGCTAAATTTTAATTTATGCATATCTTTTAATATGTAATGACTTACAGTTAGATAAGATCTGGCATAAGGTGGTAAAATTTAGTCGGAAATATACACCAATAGGGAATATTTTAACTTAATTTCTAGGAAATGGTAAAGTGATGAATGGATTTACATTGAATGAAAAATAAAAAGGTAACCTTTGCTACCACTGTAATTCCTAACCTAATAGTAGAATTCGTTGCTTGCAAGCTGAAAATGAGCAATTATTGAAACATCAAAAATAAAAATGAGTTATCATTGCTATATCTAAAGAGAGAGAGAGAGAAATCAACTCTTTAGGCTATCGAAATAACTCTACCGGGGTTATAGACGTCTGGCTAGTAGTAGAGCTATGTTTGGGGGAATTACAGAGATAACCTTGTCGGGGCTATGGATGTTTGATTTCCACCAAGGCTCTATCCTTGGTTGGCTTTGGAGGATTATCATATTGTGTACTTCAATGCAATGAACTAATTCTTTTTACTGAGTTCCAAAAATTGGAATAAATCAGAGCACACACAGATGTTTCTGGGGATTTTTTTTACTTCTTTATGCCAGAATCTAGGTAAAGGTAAGTGTTATTGTTTTAAAATATGTATAAATTTTGATTTACAATAGGTGATTTAATTTCTCAAATTTTGTTTAAATTTGGTTTTATTGGTTAAAAGTTGTTGTGTGGTCTCACAACAAACCCCAAGACTATAAGGCTTGGGGACCCAATGTTTTTTTTACTCTTATGGTATGAGCTAGTTATTTGGAAGATCACCAAAAAAGGAAAGGTAAAAGAGAAATCTTTAATTTAAAAGAATGCTTCATAGTGGAGTGTTCCGAGTGTTAATTATTGGAAGCTGAGGATGTTTGGAAGGTGAAAAGGTTATAAGAAGGTAAATCATGTGTTTTGGTCCGATGATGGAAACCTAGGATAGATGGAAGTCCGATGAAACTGAAGTCCAAGAAATTTTGTGGGTAAAGCTGAATACTGGGTACCAGGTATTGGGTTCAAGTTGAATAAGGTTTTGAAATTTTGTGATCTTCAAATAAGTCTGATAGTCTGATAATCTAGTATATATGTAAAGAAGATAATCATACAAGGATTTTTTATATGCTTTGAAAACCATGTTATTTATGGATATTAATGTTATAACATTTGATTAATGGTTTTGTTTACATAAGATGTTTATAAATGGTTTTTTTAAAGGGATTTAATATGTGGAATTTGTGATTGTAGGAAATACAAATTGTGATGCAAATTTTGGGTATGGATAGTCAGGAAAATTTGAATAAGGGATAGAATCATTTCCAGATTGGATTTCTCTCTATGGTAATTTATAATGACGAGGTCTTTGAGTCCACTAGAATGCTGGAGACTTCGGTATTTTACATGTGGTGGAAGAAAATGCCCATCTTTGGGTGAGCCCATTCTAGAGAGTAGCATATCTGAAGCTAGACTGAGTGTTGGAACAAAGCAATAATAATATCATTCTATATGTATGGGAAGTTCCAACACGCTATCCTAATTCAAGTTATTATCCTTGCGATAATAAAGACCAGAACCCAGAGAGCTTCAATGAACAATTGAAGTCAATCTTCAAAGACTTTAATTGTAATTTCTTGGTCAATCACTTTTCTTCCATGTACCTTGATCTGATTCATCCCTTGGATTTCCTCTCATGTATTTTTTTTATCTTATTTGTGCCTTGTGTTCTATAAAAGGCCAACAAACATCTTTTCTTATTTTAAGTTCAGAATTTGTGGATCTCGGAAGAGTCAAAAATTATTTAAGTTTTGTTCTTTTTTCCTATTTTCTAAATCATTTCGGACTAAAAAAATGTTTGCACGTAGATTTTAATTAATATAAGAGCCAATTTTATAGCTACCTATCTCATGAATCTTTTGTAGTTGGTTTTGTTAGTTTTGCTGAACAAGCCTGTATACTACATCATTTAAGGGTGTATGCAAAAACTACTTAGTGTCCAAACGAAACCCTTTCTTTAAAATATTGCACTGTTTTGTATGTAGCTATGAAGCAATTTAGTGAAGTATAAAGTGGCTTGCTTTGATTTAATAAATTATTGGGGGTATACGTGGAGAATAATCAGGAGAACCCTTTAAATTTTAGTATTTTTTATGCTTTATTTTAGAATACATGTTTAAATTCCTTGAAAATTTTTCAAAAAAAGAAAGATGAATGAATAGAAATTTATTGAAAATATTTAATTTTACATAAAATTTCTGAATTCTTAAAGCTAAATCTACTTAAGTGATAGCAAATGAAGTTGTTGATGTTCATGAAATATTATTGAAAATCTATTGATTTCATGATAATTATTCTCAGGATCCAAATTAAAAACTTAGTGTCCAAAAAGAATTTAAAATTAAGGAACATATTCCCTTTGAGATTAATAGAAAATTCACATCAAACCCTCAAGCAAATCTAGTATGATCATGATCTAATTACTAGAGACTTGGGATTGAACTAAGTTGATCTCGATTGTTCTTCTTAGGCATATTTCCCCCTTTCAAGGTTTTATTGTTCCATATCTTTCAAGAAGAATAGGATTATTCATAGTTTGTCTATGGAGTTTTTTATTCGACATTGTTGATGCGAGTGAAATCATTGTCAACAATACCCTCAACCTTAGTTTCTGCTAAAACAAATTTGGGTGTGATCACTAAAGCATACCCTTGTCCACCTTCTTCCTTCAATGTTTTCAAGAATTCTTTCTCCCCAACTACCATAACATTAGACCCAACTTGTTTATCTAAACCCTCATCTTGTAGTGGTGTCAATGTGAATGAGCTTCCACCTTTTTCTATCACATAATTTTTTTTCTCCCCATCATGTTTTTCCTTTCTGTCATACTTCCAGGCTCTTCCTAGCAACAAGTAACAAACATCCATGGGTATGATTTCACAAAGGATATTATCTTTATACTCCCCAATATTAAACTCTACCCATGCTTTTTCATTGACCAATACTTGTTGACCCTTATTTATCCAAGATACTTTGTAAGGTGTGGGGTGTGGGATTCTCTTCATGTTTAACTTCTCTACCATCTCTAAGGAAACTAAATTATTAGTAGAACCTAAATGAAAAACCACCTTACATACCTTTCCATGTGATTTGCATCTGGTTCTAAAAATTGATTTCCTTTATGGAGGCTCTTTGACTATTGGAACCTTGATAAGTGCCCTTCTCATCATCAAACACTCACCTATCTCTAGAGCAACATGTAGAGATGGTGAATTGACACTTTCATTGTCTTCCTCATGCACAATTTGGGTTCTCCTCTCACCTCCATGTGAACTTGAAGCTTGCTTGTTTGGATACTTCCATGTTGGATGACCAAATTGGTTGCAATGATATCATCTTCCTGAGAAGGTATTTGATCCTCTCCCTTGTCCACCAAATCTACCTCTTCCATTAGGTCTTCTACCTCTGAAGTTGCCTCTTGATTCACCACTTTTCTCTTGTTGGCCGCTTGACTCTCCTTTCTACCTTTGTGATTGTCCTCTTCCACCAAAGTTGTCTCTACCTATGAAGTTCTTTCCTCTACCTCTTCCTTGCTCCTCTTTTCTCCTTTTTATCCTTTCCTCTACCTTGAAAGCCAATTGAAAACATTCTTCAACTATCTTGGGTGTTGTAAGGCTGATCTCATCTTGGATGTTATACCTTAGGCCATTTAGGTACCTTTCTACCTTTTCTCTTTCATTATCTACATTTCCTACTATAATAATTAACTTATGGAGCTCCTCAGTGTATGCCATGACATCCAACTATTTTTGTTTTAGACTTTACAGCTTCCTAAATGTCTAAATTTTATAATATACAGGTAGAAATTTTCCTTTCACCTTAGATACCATCCTGTCCCATGAGTTTATATTTTCTTTGCCCTTCTTTTCTCTCTCCTCTTGCACATAGTTCCACCATGTTAGGGTAGGGCCCTTCAACTTGGTTTTTGAAAATTTTACCTTACCATCTTCTACCTCCTCAAATTCAAATAAATTATCAATAACATCTATCCAACCCAACACTTCTTCACTGCCCATCTTCCCACCATACATGGATACTTCCACTTTCACTTTAGGAGTATCCTCTTCGACAACCTTCAACATCCTAACCATTCTTGCTTCTTTAGGGTCCATTTCCTCTTCATCTTGGACTCCTTGAGGGTTCTCACTCTCACCCTCATCCTCTTTGTCACTTTTTTCACCACCAACCATATCTCTTCTTTTGTTTTTCTCCAAGGATGCTATTTTGGCAAGGGAAGCTTCATGAGACTCCTTAAATAGTCTCACCTCCCTAGCATGTTGCTCCTTTAGTTCTCTAACTTTTCTGGTCATTGGATTGATCTTTGGAGGCATCTTGCTTATTCAACTTTCAACCACCTTTCCAATTCTTAATTAGAACCTATGATATGATACCACTTGATGCAGAGTAGGGTGCAGTATATTCACACAATGCAATTCAACTTCTTCAAGAGTAAAAACCCTAACTATGATGGTTTGTTACTCAATCTCTCATTTCTCCTTGTAGCCCTTCAAACCATGAAATTTGGGACTATATTTTAGTGAAGGTTGTAAATCCACTTATCTAATACCATTATAGATACCCATTAGGCATCTCTTCCACATATCACAACCAGGACTAGGGTTATTTTTGAATAATTCCTTCAATTCAGGTCTGCTATGCTACTCCAAGGCCAAATTATACAACTTTTCAAAAGCAAGTCTAAGGAATTCAAACACCAAACTCTAAATTTTCACTCCAAAGGCTTAAACACATCATATAGGGTCCCTCCATGCAGTGTTAATCACCAAAACTCATCCCCAATTTTTTTCTTGCAAAATATCCAGCCTATCTAACATT
Source organism: Sequoiadendron giganteum (assembly GCA_007115665.2). Lineage (NCBI taxonomy): Eukaryota > Viridiplantae > Streptophyta > Pinopsida > Cupressales > Cupressaceae > Sequoiadendron > Sequoiadendron giganteum. Next base: position 566,449,069 of record CM021101.1, on the reverse strand, counting down.
CCTAAGCCTAACACATGAGGATGTTAGGCTAGGGCAAGCTCAAATCTGCCCCAAACTCCAAATCCTATTTTAACAACTTCAAAATCACTAAGAAAACACTCAAAACCTCCATTCCACCATTTTTGGCCAATTTTCAATGGTGGAATGGGCTGTAAACCATTATTTTTGTCTTCAAACCCTAGAACATAGGGTTTATAGGCAGTTTATTGAAAATAACCTATAACTTCCTTAAACCTTGATGAAATTCAACAAAATCAAAACCAAATCATATTAGATTCATTTCCTTAACCTTTCACATTAATTTCATAGCATGAGTCAATAGTATAGAGCCATACATAACTAAGAAACAATAGGAAACACTTAAAATTCACAGAAAATAGAGCTTATCTTTATTGTTTTTCACCAAAATTGCTTCCAGAAGTTGCCTCAAAGTTTTTGAGGAATTTTTAAACATGTTCCAAAAAAAAACCAATGGTCTACAACTAATTTTCAAACACATGACCATTCACCTTCCCAAAATGACAAAATTTACAAAGTTGCACAAACAACTTTTGCAACATTCTACCAAATTTGAAAAAACTAAACAACTAGACCCTATATGACTTGAACATATAAAAAATGGTCTCAAATAGACCTTATTACATCAAAAAAAATTATTAACACATCAAACTCAACCTAAGACACCTATTTGCATCATTTTGACAAAATTGCCTAGGTGCCCCTATAGCAAAGCCTTAACGCTTTCTTTGTGGGTAATGAAAAAACTATTCACTCTCAGTCTGGATTTGAAAGAGAATCTCTCTTGTGGCCCTAGGACCAGGTTTTTCTCTCTCTCATGAAGTATTTCACCTTAGAAGGTAGATATTAAACTTTCTATTTCTATCATTTGCCTCTCTTGAATCACCTTCTCCATAAAGTATTGTTAAGCTTCCCATTTTTCTTACTGATTTGGAAAGCTGTATTGAGAAGTGCATTGAATCTGCTACCCAAAACCCTGAGGATTCTCCTCCCTTGCCACTCCACCAAGGCCTCATCTTTAGGATTTATCATTTTCATCTTGCACTCTGCCTACCCAAACCTATTTCTGTTGTCTGCATTGATGAAATTGAACTGCCTGCTTCGATCAATATCTCCCTGGATGAGTGTAAGGGTCCGGAAAGAAAAACCCCTCTTATGACTGTTGATACCCCTAAGTCTAAACTAACCGCCAAAAAATTGAACTGGAGTGCAGAGATTGCCCAGTCTAATGTTGTGACTGGTCTTTGCGAGCTTAAGTCTACCCCTGCCAAGACTGACAACAAACCTACTGCAAGGAAGAAAGTGAAGGATGTGGGGAAGGGTTTGGTGGAGTTGCTAGCTTTTGAAAGAAGAGGGGAGAATGTGGTGGGAAAATATTCCAAGGGGGATACCATGGTTTCTGCTACGATGGAGATTGGGGTTGAAAATACCAACGTTAGGAGATTTGGTAGGTTGAAAAAAAATAATAAGAAAGTGCAAATTAAGGAAATTTCTTTCAATGAGGAGCGGTATGATAGAAAATTTAATAGGAATTTGGATGATTATGAGGAAGAGGAGGAGGATTTTGTTGAAGGGCCTAGCAAATTTTCGTGTTTAAAAAAAATGCTTAATGAGAAATTGACTTCCCAATCCTCTGACCCTCAGAATGTGGAGCATGCTGACATATAGAAGACATTGGATAAAGAGGTTGATCACAATGTGTTGATGGAGTGGATGGCGAAACTTGAGAATAAATTTAGTGGCTTGACCCAGTTCACTGTCAAGTTGGTCCATTGTGTGACTAGCACCCTCTCTGTTGTGATTAAGGATGAGATGGACAAGGTTGTGGATGATGGTCCTGAATGGGTTGGGGAGGATGTTGTTAACCTCCTCTCTCAGAATTAGGAGAATGCTAGTTAGTGTTTATGTTGGTTGTTGGTCTATTGTGTTAGTGGTTTTTTGTTTTTTTTGGGACTTGATCTTTTTTGGCCCTTGAGGCTCAATGTGTAAAGGGCACAACACCCTTTAAATGGTGCTTATCATATCAAAAAACATCCAATTGTTAAAACATATGTAGGGGTAGTTGGAAGTAAAAACATGAAAGAGATCATAACATCACAAAACTCATAGACACCATGATTTTTACATGGAAAACCCAAAGTGGGGAAAACAATGGTGATGATTAACTCCTAATATATTATAACTGGTTATAAAATATTATAGGGAACACTACCAAGACATACTATCCTTGAAAGGCTCACATCTTGAAAATGATTACAAAAGAGTGTGGCTCACTCCAAAAATGTGAACTGTTGGAATGAACCTTCTATGTGCTAAGTAGAGTTCCAATTAATCTCTAGAAAGACAAAAATCCTACACCGGTTTGCAGGTATATAACTATCAACAACTATTAGCAGCTTCACAATATCACTACAATTGCATCTAGCAATCTTGAATAACATACCAAAATTATATGAGGCGATATTATTCCCAGAGTGAATCTGGATCAATGTAGCATAAACACAATTTATCAAATGGGAAAAAAATTAGATACCAAGCAATGTTGGCATCAATGACAACAAAGATAACAAACTAAAGGTCTCCTTCTTTATTCTTCAAACAAATTTCTATATGCATCATTGAAAAATAAAGTCTAATTATCTAGATCATATGTTCCCATCATAAATTCAACCATTAAAAGGTTACAAAATTAGATAGCTAAGTGGAATATTTTTTCCATGGGGTAAGTGCAAGCTAATAAGTCCACTTTAGTGGAAGTGTCAAGCTTAAAAAAATCCTTAATAGGAATGGTTATAGTTCATTTAGGATTGGGATCTTGAACTTAAATTTATACTCATATGAAATTGATACCCATTTTTATTTTTAACATGGGTATGCATTTTAAAATGAAATGGATACCCATTTCTATTTACATCATATTCCTGCTCCTTTTTAGAACAAGACACGTCTTCAAGAGGGTACATGTTTCATAAAATTTAAAATCTAAAATCTAGAATTTTTATTTTTTTTTTAGGTTTGAAAACTCAACCCTCAACCTTGGACCTACAAGTATAATGCCATGAAAATAGCAAGAGAAAAACTTTATGGTTGATGACTTTTTTTTCAATTTTTTTGACAAAATTAAAACCCATTATAGATGATGATGTCTAGTTTTTAAATGTGTATTTTTATTATTGGACACATATTTCTATTTATTAATTAGTTTATGAGGAAATTGGTCCATAAATTTAAAATGTCACGTATTAGTATTTTTTAATAACGTTTAATTTTTAGAGTTTAAAAAAATTATATGTTGTCAATCTAGACATCATTCTTTACATAGTGAAAAATAAATAATTTTATGATTAGTTTAGCTAAAATTATGTTTGTCATACATGAGGGGTTTTCAAAAAAAGAAATTAGGGCCAATAAAATACTTAAAAAAAATATTTGAAAAAAATAAAATATCTTCATCAAACTTCATTATAATACACATATTTTCCTAAAGGAATTAGGAAAATACTTTTATTTAGGTCAAATTACACTTGTCACACACATACATGTGATGACACTAAAAAGTGATTCTTGTACATCACATACAAAATTAACTTGTATCATCTAGGTATGATAATACATTACATATTTGAAAACTAGATTCAAAATCGTACATTTCATATTATTGGACTTTCTTAAGATTTTATGTGTGAGTGGTTCAAATTTTTACTCCAACTATGACAAAATTTATTTTTTCAAGAAAAAATGACTCCTTTGTCCAAAAAGTGGACCCAATTTCTTGCACTTACCCCATGCCTTATAGATACACACCCTCTTTAGTGTATTATACACTAAATTTGAAAACATTCATGTTGCATAAGGTTAACAAGAAATGACATCTTTCATGGGAAAACCTTGTAAATCACATCTATAAAAATCTATATAGGAACAAACAAATATTCTCCAAGTGCATCTTCACATAAGGCTAGGGTAAAAGCACAAAGATGTGTCACACTTTCGACCAACTAAATGGTTTCGAGTGAGCCATTTCCGATCGGAAAGTAATTGGTCGAGAGGGTTTCAGCCGAAACCATGTTGCAGTGAGATGGCACCAACATGGCAGTACGTATTCAATCAGAAGGGTTTCAGCCGAAACCCTTTTGACCAAATATTTTTAAGATTATAAAATTAAAAAAAAAGGGGACCCACCCATTTTTTCATGTTTGGGCAGAAGCAGTGAGAACAAGGCTTGGTCATCCGAGAAAGGGTTTTAGTGACTATAAAAGACAACCCAACAACAGGTTCCATCACATTTTTATTTGTCTTGGAAAATGTTGTTTGTGGTCTTGGTAGGTAGTTCAGCGTTTCTGTTGTGTTTCTAGTGTTGCAAGGATATTATGAAAATTATGGTTAAATAATAGGTACACAACAATGTAGCCATATGAATGTTTGCATTTTTGTGAATAAAATGTGTAGTTTTTGAATCACATTGTGAAATTTTATTTTTGTTAATAAACTATGAATGATATTGTGATATTTGGTTTTGTGTACATGAACCCTTGTAACCATGATTTTTGGCTTTGGGTACATGAATAAACTCTTATTTATAGTTTTGGGTACATGAAGTAACCCTTATTTACATTGGGTACATGAATAAACCCTTATTTTTAGTTTTGGGTACATGAATAAACTCTTATTTACCCTAATTCATAATGTTCATCCACACATATTAACCCTAAACCCCATATATATATCAACAATATTTTTTTAAGATAGGAAATCTAGTTTGAGTTTTTTTGCACTTCATGACTTGATGGTGCAGTCAAGGATGGAGGGTCGAGGATTAGGACTCTCCAACCTTGCAGCAAGAGTATCACAATGAAAACTCAAAGAAATAGAATGAAAATCATACATGAATGTTTATATACGAATTTTCAATCAGATATTCACTTGCAACATGCCCCGCCCTTCATCTTACAAAATACAAAATGATTTGGCACTAACCGCAAACTTACATGTCGGTCAAAAACCTTTATTTGTGATCTACCACTACTGAATGTGAATATCTAAAGATGATTCTAATGCAAATACACAATGCATATATATATTGGTTCCTAGCTCGAGAAAAGGTCCACGTTGGCCCAAGAGGTTCCAAACCTCAAATTTGATGAGACGTGTAAGTGTTGGCCAAAACATTAATTTTTTTCCAGAGATCTGCAAGATAGGTCAAGATTGGGTCTGATAATACAAGAAGAATATGAATGCAAATATATTTTTGGTTGATGCAAGATTTCTCACAACTGGGGATTCTCCTGTATCAAACACTCGAGGTTGAAGTAAAGTGAGCCTCTCACTTTTCAAGGGCTAGGGGAAAACCAATGTGGTCTGCCTCAGCCTAAGAAATCCATGATGAATCTTGCTCTGATCTTCCTTTCCATATGACTAGATATTCATTGTATTGCCATCCTCTGGTACTACATCCAATTCTTCTATCCAAAAATTCCTCAATCTCCTCTGGATGTTGTGCTATCTATTATGGTAAACCAATTTATATGTCCTCCAGTGACTCTCCTTCGTAATACTGGTATAGGTCTGTAATATTGAATATCGGTGATATACCAAATTCCTCCATTAGTTCCACTTCATATACATTTCTAGAATCAAATTTCCTGATGATCTTACAAGGTCCAAACTTCTTCATCTTCATCTTGTTATATGTCCCAACTGGAAATCTCTCTTTCCTAAGATATACCATTACTTCCTCTCCTACTACAAATTGCTTGTCTCCTTTTCTCATCCACCCTTGACTTGTAGGTGTTGTTCATCTTCTTCAGATGTTCTCTGAATTGAGTATGCATGGTTTCCATGAATCTTGCATATTCTTCTACCTCCACACTCCTTTTACTCTCCCTACTAAAGCCTCTCAGCTCTGCTACTCCACTAGGTTGTTGTCCTCTCACAATCTCAAATGGTGTCTTTCCAGTGCTCTAGTTTATTGAATTGTTGTATGCAAATTATGCTTGTGGTAGTATCAGGTCCCAATTTCTTGCCCTTCGTTCAGTCAAACACCTCAACAAGCTCCCCAAACTCATGTTTATCACTTTTTTCTATCCATATGTCTATGGGTGAAACATTGAACTATACTTCAAATCTATTTTCATCTTCTCCCATAATGTCTTCCATAAATAGCCAATGGACTTAGTGTCCCCATCTGATACTATGCTCTTTGGTAGTCCATGTAATCTCACAATCTCCTTGAAAAATAGGTCCACAACATGTACTACATCACTGGTCTTCTTACAAGGTATGAAATGTGCCATCTTAGAAAATATGTCCACAACCACAAATACATAATCAAATCCTCTCGATGTCTTACGTAATCCCAACACAAAATCCATGTTGATATCTTCCCATGGTCTCTTTGGTACTGCCAATGGTGTATACATTCCAGTGTTCTGACTGTCCCCTTTTGCAACTTGAAAAATCCTACAACTTTGAACATACTTCTTGACATCCTTGTACAACTGTGGCCAAAAATATTTCTCACTCAACACTGCTACAGTCTTTTCAATCCCAAAATGTCCTAATCCTCCACAATGCTTTTCCTTGATAAAATTTTCTCTCATTGAACTTCTAGGAATACACAATTGGTTGTTCTTGAATAACATACCTTCCTGAATAAAATAATCCATCCATTTTCTCCTATCAAATTCTATTGGTTCCTTGCAAGCCTTCCATGCCTCAACAAAATCAATGTTAGCCTCATACATATGCTTCAGTTCTTCAAAATCCAATACTTCATCTCTCGTTTCTATCAAAAAAATCCTTCTCCTACTCAATGCATTTGCAACCTTATTTGATTTCCCACTCTGGTGCTTCAACATAAATGTGTAACTTTTCAATAATTCTACGCATATCATGTGTCTTTGGTTCAACTTCCCTTGACTATTCAAATATTGTAGAGCTTGATGATCTATATACAACACAAATTGCTTATATAACAAGTAATGTCTCCGCTTCTTCAAGGCTTGTATTATTGCATATAACTCCTAATCATAAACTAAATATCTTCTCTTGGAATCATTTAATTTTTCGTTGAAGTAAGCTACTAGTCTCCCTTCCCGACTTAATATAGCTTCTATTTCACTTCCACTAGCATCACAATCTAGTAGGAATACTTTATCAAAATTCAATAAATCCAACATAGGTTGTTCTGATACCTTTTGATTCAACAACTCAAAACTCATTTGTGCTCTTGATCTCCAACTGAATTCCTTCTGGTAACCTCTCATTGTATATTTCATAGGTGAGCAAATGCCACTAAAATTTCTGATGAACTTCCGGTCAAATTTTCTAATCCATGAAATTATCTAACCTCTTCAACATTCAAAGGTGTAGGCCATTCAACTATTGCTCTAAAAATCTTAGGGTCCATCTTCAATATTTTTGTAGATATCACAAATCCTAAGTATACTAGCCCCTCCTTCATGAAACTACACTTCTTGATGTTTATCAACAAATTCTCTTCTCTTAACCTCTGAAATACTTTCCAGATGTGCTCCAAATGTTCTTCCTTATTCTTACTAAAAATCAGAATATCATCCAGATAAACAATGGCAAACTTACCCAAGAAATTCTTCTAAACCTTGTTCATTAGGCTCATAAATGTACTAGGTTCATTATTTAGTCCAAATGGTATGACCAACAACTCATACTATCCCTCATTTGTCTTGAAATTTTTTTTCCATTCATCTCCCTCTCTGATCCAAATATGATGGTATCCACTATTCAGGTCTATCTTGGTAAAATACTTTGCTCCACTCAAACTATCCATGATGTCATCCATCCTAGGTAATGTGAATCTATACTTCACTGTGATCTTGTTGATGGCTCTTGAATCCATACATATTGTCCATTATCCATCTTTCTTAGGTGCAAGTGTAGCTGGTACCGCACATGGGCTCATAATTTCTCTGATCAATCCCTTCTTTAGAAGCTCATGTATTTATATATTAAGCTCTGCATTCTCTGTCAGTGTCATCCAATGTGCAACTTTGTTTGACAAACTAGATCCAAGAATAAGGTCCTAATGATGATTGATACTCTAGATTGGGGGTAATCCTTCTGGCAAATTCTCTAATAAAAGATCTTGGTACTCTGTTAACAATTTGGTGACTTCCTTCTCTAGTGGTTCTTCTTCATCTGGACTTCCATGCTCCTTTGAAATCAAAGAAAAACACATGTTCTCATGCCTTAGTCCCTTCAAAAATTTCCTTCCACCTACTAGATTGATTCTAGCTATACCACATACTTCACTTTCAGGTTCATCTTCCAACAATTTCAAGGTGATTCTCTTTCCATTTGATGTTATGGTGTAGGTATTCCTCCTCCCATCATGTACATATTTCTTATCATACTGCCAAGGTCTACCCAACAACATATGACATACATCCATTGGCATAATATCACACAACACTTCATCATGATATGACCCTATTTTAAATTTCACTAGACATTGCTCACTTACTAGGATCTTGTGCTCATCTTGAATCCATGCTATCCTATAAGGTTTCATATGTTTTATCCTTTTGAAATTCAACTTTGTCACCATTTCCTCAAAAAATAGGTTGTTTGTACTACCACTATCAATGATAACTTTGCAACACTTACCTCCTTCCTTACATCTATCTTGGAACAAACTTTTCATCTGTGGTGCTTCCTTAGGTTCCTCCTTCTGGAATAATGCTCTCCTCATGAATAGTGATTCTCCTTCTTGGGACTTCCTCCAGAAATTGGTGCTCCCTCTGGTTCTTGCATGGTGTTTAGTCTTCTTACTTTCTTGGTGACAATCAAATGCTCTATGTCCTCCTCCACATTTAAAATAGGTTCCTCTAAAAGTTCTCTTGTTATATCCTTTCTCATCTCTCTGTGTTGAAATGAAAAAGAAAACTAAGAGGGGGGGGGGGGGTGAATCAGTCGTATCAAATTATTTTCTTCTTAACTTAATCAATTCCACTTTATCTTCAATATGTTATTAAGTGTGAACATGAAATCAAAATAATAGAAACACAACACTAGAGACACCAAATTTACATGGAAAACCCAATGAGGGAAAAACCACGGTGATGATTAACTCACAATATAGTAGTAATGCAATATCAGATACACAGGCTCACTGCCAGAGGGCTCACTATCCATTTACAAAATCTCACTACCCAAATTAAGGGCTCACTATCTTAGGACTTACTATCTAAAAGAGAGGCTCACTACCTATAGAAAAATACAAATAAATAGATAAATATCCACCACTAGGAATTCCACACACTTCACAACTTGATTAGAAGAATATAGATACAATAGAGTACTATTTCCATAATTCACTCTTACACAATCTGCAATCCACACTTGTTTGCAAAATCTTTGCTTGCTCGAGTCAAATGATGGATGGATGATAAATTTTATACAACTTGATTTACTTTTATACCGTCTTCAACCTTAGAAACATGCACCAAGGTTGGCTAGACAATTTTAAATTATGAATTCAAACAAGTTCGGCTACTCAACATTCCTGTGGTGGATAAGAATGTGAGAGGACCAATTAAATATTTAATTTAGGACCCAAACAACATCTTGGATCATGCACACGCTTTCTCAAATCGATGCAAAAGCATAATGTAACATGTAGACACTAGGTCAGCCAAACCTAATGAAAACACTGATGATGTTTGAAGTACACACATCACCAACAAGATTTTCACATGCGGATTGATAAACACGCTTCACTCAAAATTTTACTATCTCAAAGAACAACTTAGATACATCCACAACAACTTCAACAAACTTCATTTGTAGAGAACACTTCAACAATCCAATCGAGACAACTAGCAAAACACAGGAGCTCTAGAGGAGGTCTTATAGAGTGCCAAACCACAAGCAACTTTGTCAGAAAATAGAAGTCATCAGAAAGAGTCATCTCCCATATCTACCAGATCTGAAACCAACTACTAGAAGAATGAAAAGACAAAACATTTCTCCCATTCCATAACCAGATAACTCTGACAAACCAGTTCACACATCGACGAACATAAATTTTCCTCTTCATCAAATCAGAAGCTGAAACTCAAAATTTATAATCCATTTAAGCTTATGAAAACACCTACAGATCCATAAAGGTATAAGATAAACATAAAAGAAATGCGGACCACAATACCGGATCACACTCAGAACACACTTCAACACATCTTTCATTATTTCTCAAATGTTTTCAAAATCACTAGGAAAATACACAACTTAGTCAACCTGTACAGTGTTGAAATCAATGAAAATATTAATAACAACATCACCAACCACATCCATACTTGTAACAATCTCCCCTTTGTCATTGATTTCAACAGATGACTTGAAAAAACCATCATAGACAACATACATGATTCTCAAAGTCAACGACCTACCAAGCATAAAATTTTCACATGATCTCTCCCCCCCTTTGACATCAATGAAAAAGGAAATTATTCCCATATAAAGCTCTGCTCACTCCCCCTTAGGATTACACCCACATCACATACTGCAACAATGCACTTTTCTACTCCCCCTAAGGAGTAGACCTCAATCGCCAGTCTAGAACAAAAGAGTCCGTGAATCCACTGGAATGATGCACCTCCATGTGCAGTTAGTTCAAAGAAGGAGGGGCATAAACCCCTAACTTCCTTCTGAGATAATCAAAATTATCCTTCAGAAGGGCCTTAGTGAATATCTTTGAAACTTGTTCTTTGGTAGGTACATATTCAAGTCTAACTTCATTCCTCAATAACCTTTCCCTCAAGAAGTGATACTTGATAGATATGTGCTTTGTTCTAGAATGCATCACTAGATTCCTTGAAATGTTTATAGCACTTGTATTGTCACAAAAGATAGAAGTAGGTTCATCAATCACAACACCTATGCCTATCAAATTTTTCTTCATCCACAGTACTTGTGTACAATAGGATGTTGCTGCAATATATTCTGCTTCTACAGTGGATAAAGAAACTGAACCCTATTTCTTTCTCAACCATGAAACTAATCTTCCACCAAGGAAGAATTCTCCTCCACTTGTACACTTCTAGGCATCTGCACAACCAGCCCAATCAACATTAGTGTAGGCATTCAAAGTAAAATAATTGTCCTTTGGATACCATAGCCCATAATATGAAGTTCCTTTAAGATATGTGAATATCCTTTTCATAGCTATAACATGTGCTTCCTTTGATTCTTCTTGAAATCTTGGAACTAAACATATTGCATGCATAATGTCAGGTCTAGTATCAGTAAGATACAATAATCCACCAATCATGGATCTATACATGCTCTGATTAACTTTAGCAGATTCATCATCCCTAGTTAGCTTGCAACTAGTTACCATAGGGGTGCAAACTGGTTTAGAGTCATCCATTCTAAACTTCTTCAACAATTCCTTAACATACTTAGATTGTGAAATAAATATCCCTGCATCTTATTTGACATAATAGAAATGATTGAATTTCCTATCCTTCGTATCCTTGTAATTATTTCTATTATCCTTGTTCTTCATTTTTCGTATCCCTATTAGGACATCTTGATGCATAATGACCAATATTTCCACAACTGAAACACTTAAAAGGTAACTTACCTTTGTATTTACTAGTACCTTTCTTCAATCTCCTTGTGAATTTTTTTTCTAGATCTTTTGTATCATCATCATCATCATCATCATCTCCTATCTTCATTTCTTTAAAGAATGTCTTAGTATTCTCCTTATCTCTTGATAATTTTATCATCTTGAATGTAGTCAAGACACCAAATAGATGCTCATTAGTGATTATTTTTTGGATCATATTGTTCTTCAAGAGTAGATACTTTGTCACTGTAATTGTCTAGTAAGGTCATCAATATTTTCACAATTATATCTTCATATTTCATGGTACCACCTTGATTATTGATTTTAGTTGATATAGTTTCAACTCTTTGATAATAGCTTGCAATGTCTTCTCCATCTTCCATTCTCAGATTCTCAAATTTTTTCTTAGTAGTTAGTTTCATTGACAAATTTACTCTCTCATTTCATTTATAAGTGTCTTTCAATTTTTTCCATAGTTCATTTGTTGTAGCCAGAGAAATAACTTTAGCTCTTTCATTTTTAGATAAAGCACTAAAGATAGGAAACCTCACTCTTTCATTCTCTTCAAACACTGCAACCTCATCAGCAGAGGAAGGTCCAACTATTGGAATCAAATAATTTGTCTCCACTACTTTACAAGTATTAAAACTAAGTGAAATTAGATAACTTCTCATCTATTCTTTCCAGTCACTATAATCAGCTCCATCAAACATAGGAAGCTACAACTTGCATGCCATCTAATCTACCTCAAGTGGTTAATCTTGTCATCGAGGAACCAAAGCTCTGATACCAATTGCTGAAATTCACAAGACAACTAAGAGGGATGGCGAATCAGTTGTATCAAATTATTTTCTTCTTAACTTAATTAATTCCACTTTATCTTCAATCTATTATTAAGTGTGAACATGAAATGAAAATAATAGAAACACAACACTAGAGACACTATATTTACATGGAAAACCCAATGAGGGAAAATCCATAGTGAGGATTAACTCACAATATAGTAGTAATGCAATATCGGATATGTAGGCTCACTACCCAGATACAAAGGCTCACTACCTCGATTAATGGCTCGCTGCCTTAGGACTCACTATCCAAAAGAGAGTCTCACTGCCTACAAAAAAATAGTTAAATATCAACCACTAGGAGTTCCACACACTTCAAAGCTTGATTAGAAGAATATAGATACAATAGAGTACTATTACCACAATTCGCTCTTCCACACTCTACTTTTCACACTTTTTCACACACTCTTCTCTTGCTCAAATCAAATGATGGATGGATGATCAATTCACTACAAATTGATTTGATTTTATACCATCTTCAACCTTAGAAACATGCACCAAGGTCGGCTATACAATTTCAAATTAAAAATTCAAACAAGGTCAACTACTCAACATTCCCTCAGTGGATAAGAATGTGAGAGGACCAATTACATATTTAATTTAGGACCCAAACGACATCTTGGATTACACACACACTTGCTCAAATCAATGCAAAAGCATAATGTAACATGTAGACACCAAGTCGGCCAAACCTAATGAAAAAATCAATGATCTTTGAAGTGCAAACATCACCAGCAAGATAATCACATGTGGATTGCTCAACATGCTTCACCATATATTTTACCATCTCTGAGAACAACTCAGATACATCTGCAAAAAATTCAACAAACTTCATTTGCAGAGAACACTTCAACAATCCAATCAGGACAACTAAAAAAACATAGGAGCTCTAGAGCAGGTCTTTAGGAGCACCAAACCACAAGAAAATTTGTCAGAACACAAAAACCATCAGAAAGATTCATCTCTCAGATCCACAAGATCTGAAACCAAATACTAGAAGATTGCAGAGCCAAAACATTTCTCCCAGTCCACAACCAGATAACTCTAACAAACCAACTCACACACCGATGAACATAACTTTTACCCTTCATCAAATCAGAAGCCAAAACTCAGAATATACAATCCATTTAAGCTTATGAACACACCTATAGATTTAGAAAGGTATAAGATCAACACAAAAGAAATGTGGACCACAATACGAGATCACGCCCATAACACACTTCAACACAACTTTCATTATAACTCAAATTTTCTCAAAACAACTTGGCAAATACACAACTTACTCAACCTGTACAATGTTGAAATCAATAGAAATATTAATGACACCACCACCAACCACATCCATACTTGGAACACTCTTGTATCTATCATTATGGTAAGAATTGTATCCTCCTCTATGATTGCGGTAAGAATTTTTGTCATCTCTCCCTTTTGGGTATGACCTGGAATCCTTCTCTCCCTTGTGGTATGAATCTTTTTCCTTATTGTGTTCCCCATATGGATTTTCTCCTCTAGGACATGACCTTCCTTTCCAAAATCTACCTCCTCTTCCTCTCTTTATTTTTTCATGTCTTTTATTTAGTTTTTCCTCCACCTTTAGTGAGAAGTGATATGCTTCCTCTACCAAATTCGTCCTCAACAGAATGAACTCTTCCTCAATGTTCATCCTTATCCCATTGATATATCTTTCCACTTTATCCTTTTTTTCTTCGCTATGTCTAGTTTGGATAATGATCTTATGAAATTCTTCAGTGTATTCTTTTACAGTATTTTCCTTTTGTCTTAGGTTTTGCAATCTCTTCAACAACTCCAACTCATAGTTCACAGGTATAAACTGGTTCTTCAATTTTGTCACCATTCTATCCCATTTCACAATATTTTATTTTCCTCTTCTATTTATTTCCAATTGAACTTCCTTCCACCATATTGCAACATTTCCCTTTAGATTAATTTTCACAAATCTCACTGTCTCCAGATCTTCAATTTCATTTATCCAATTAATCAACTCTTCGGGGTTTAGTTTACCGGTATAATTCACAATCTCTATTATAGGTCACTTCCCTATTTTTGAGATAGCCTTCAACTTCTTTTACTGATCCGATTCTTCATCTTTTGTAGTCTCTTCAGCTTGGTCTATAGTTTGAACTTCATCATCATCACTTTTATCATTAGGTCTAGGGTTTAAGCCTTTTCTCCTATCCTCTTCAAGAACATCCAATCTTACTTTCATTGTTCACATAATTTCAATCATTTCATCCATCTTCCCAACAACATTAACAGTAGTGTGAATTCTCTTCGACGACATCTCTTCCTAGGATCTAGTGCACCTGCCTCAGGTCGATGATCTGGCTATAGGTTTGCAACTGCCTCATAATTGATGATCGGTTGATAAACAAAAGTAATCTACCTGGAGTCAGTGATCTGTTCACATAGAGATCTTACATAATTCCTTAGCTCAAATTTTCTCTTCTCTCCCAGATTTCGTAAACTCGCTCTGATATAACTTGGTGCAGTCAAGGATGGAGGGTCCAAAATTAGGATTGTCCAACCTTGCAGCAAGAGTAACACAATGAAAACTCAAAGAAATAGAATGAAAATCACATATGAATTCTTATATACAAATTTTCAATCAATTATTCACTGGCAACATGCCCTACCCTTCGACTTAGAAAATACAAAATGATTCAGTGCTAAGCCTAGGCTTACATGCGAGTCAAAACCCTTTATTTTTGATCTACCACTACTGAATGTGAATAGCTGAAGATCATCCTAATGAAACTACATAATGCATATATATATCAGTTCCATACTCTAGAAAAGGTCTGCATCTACCCAAGAGGTTCCAAATCTCAAATTTGATGAGATGTGTAAGCATCGGCCAAAACATGAAAATGTTTCTAGAGATCCACAAGATAGGTCAAGACTAGGTCTGGTAATGTAAGTAGAATATGAATGCAAATACATTTTTGGTTGATGCAAAATTTATCACAACCCAAGATGCTCCTACATCACTTGATAATTTAAAAATAGGAGCCAAATTAATGGATATAAGTGTAATATTATTTTTAAAACAATAATGAAGAAAATTATTGAGCTCAACAACTCACTGTGTGTGCACATTTTTCAAGTTCACTGATTTATTTTATGTTATTTTTCAATGTTTGTTGTTTTTAGTATAAGCCTCAAGAGATCTCAAAAAATTAATTGGGCATTCATTCATTATAAGTTTCTTGCGACAATCTTGAAGGATTCAAAATTAGCACTTGACTTTAGATTGGGAAGTCTATTAAACCAAGGAAGCAACTCAACCAGTTCTCACCTAAATAAACTATTGATGGTGCATGCACCCCAATGGTTTCATTGTAGAATGTACACAAAAAAATTTGGGCTAGATCCAATGACTGGGCTAGTTGTAGCTAATGTAAGGGACTCTAGATACAAAATTTGGGAGGGTGAAGGAACAATGTTTCTGACTCAAGATAGGCAATGGTAATGATATTTCAGGGTGTATCAATTTTTGCTTCATTACTTTTTTATTTATCAACCAATTAGTTGTAGCATAATATCAACTAATTAAGTTGTTTAAGGGGTTCTCCAAACCAACTCGTATACATTTAATCCTAGCATAAGCAATTCACTTGGCTATGAACAATGATGGTAATGTCTTCAATACAACATTTATTGCTTTTGCCACTTTTGAACATGTTTATGTATGTTTCACATCCGGATCTACCTTGTTGAAAACTGTGCTTCTCCTTTATTAGGTTCTCCCTCATGGAAGTCCTCGAAATACACAATTGACTTCCCTTAAAAAAAATGCCTTCTTGAATTATGAAATCTAGCCACTTTGTCCTGTCAACTATAATAGGTTCCTTGCAAGCTTTCCAAGCCTTTGCAAAATCAAGATCATTCAGATACAATGTCTTGAGTTCACTGAACCCAACCACCTCAATTTGCATTTCTATCAACAATATATGCCTCCTACTTAAGGCATCTGCAACCTTATTTAACTTCCCAATCCTATGCTTTAAAACAAATGTATAACTCTGCAAAAATTCTACCCATTTCATATGCCTCTGATTTAATTTTCCCTAACTACTTAGGTACTGCAATGCTTGATGATCAGTATACATAACAAATTCCTTCGGCAACAAATAATGCCTCTATTTCTTTAATGCTTGAACTATTGCATAAAATTCCTGATCATATACAAAGTACTTTCTCTTTGCATCATTTATATTTTCATTGAAATAGGCAATGGGCTTACCTTCCTGGCTTAACACTGCCCGAATTGCACAACCACTAGCATCACAATCCACCTGAAACACCTTATTGAAATCCAGGAGAGCCAAAACAGGTTGTTCTGTCACCTTCTTCTTTAATAGATCAAAACTCCTTGCTGCTCTAGTGCTCCACTTGAACTCTTTTCTATCCCCTCTCATTGTTTCAGTTAGGGGTGCACAAATACTATTGAAGTTTCTAATAAAGTTTATGTAAAAACTGGCCAAACCATGGAAAAATCTCATCTCAGTAGTAGTTCTTGGGGTAGGCCATTCCAGAATAGCCTTCACCTTCTCTGGGTCCATCTTGAGACCTTCTGTCAAGAAAACAAACCCCAAGTACACTAACTCCTTCACAAAACTACACTTCTTCAGATTAATCAACAATTTATCTTCTCTTAACTTCTCAAAGACTCTACTGATATGCATTATATGCTCATCCAGTGACTTACTGAATATCAAAATATCATCTAAATACACAATAACAAAGCTTCATAGGAACTCTTTCAGTACCTCATTCATGAGCCGCATGAATGTGCTCAGTGCATTGGTTAGCCCAAAAGGCATGACTAACCACTCGTACAGGACCTCTTTGGTCTTGAAGGTAGTCTTCCATTCATCTCCCTCTCGAATCCGGATCTGGTGATATCCACTCTTCAGATCAATCTTTCTGAAGTACTGAGCTCCACTCAAACAGTCCATCAGGTCATTCATCCTTGGCAGGGGAAATCTATACTTGATTGTTATCTTGTTTATAGCCCGGGAGTCTGTACACATCCTCCACTCCCCATCCTTCTTTGGTGCTAGTACTACAGGTACTGCATATGGACTCAAACTCTCTCGAATCAAACCCTTTCTCAATAACTCTTCAACTTGTCTATTCAACTCCTCATTTTCTACAGGAGTCATTCTATGAGCTGCCTTATTCGGCAAACTAGCTCCTAGGATCAAATCAATCTGATGACTGATCTTCCTCATTGGTGGTAAACCCTTAGGTACATTATTAGAAACAATATCTTGAAACTCATTCAATAACCCAAAAACTTCTACTGGAACCTTCTCACTACCCCCCTTATCCATTTTAGGAATCAATGCATAACACACATGCTCATGCTTCATGCCTTCTAAAAATTTCCTTCCATCAACATAACAAATTCTAGCACTACTACATACCTTCTCTTCAGCCTTCTTTAGTGGTTTCAACTTATGGCGCACTCCATCCTTCATCAGGGAATAAGTGTTTGCATGGCCATCATGTACAACTCGCCTGTCAAACTACCACGGCCTCCCCAACAACACGTGACATGCATCCATAGGGATGATATCACAAAGTACCTCATCACGATAGCTTCCGATCTTGAACTTCACCAAGTATTGCTCATTGACTAGAAATTTGTGGTCTTTCTGCAACCAGGCAATCTGATATGGATGTGGATGCCTTTCCCTCTTCAGCTTGAACTTTGTAACCATTTCTTTTGACACCAGATTATTGGTGCTCCCACTGTCAACAATGAAATTACAACATTTCTCTTCACACTTGCACCTTGTGCGGAACAGGTTCTTCCTCTGTTCTAGCTCCTTCTCTTCATTCACCAGGGCTCTTCTAACCACTAGGGCTTCTCCCCTTTCAGCATCATCTGAATGACCAAATTAAGCCTCCTCATCTACATGCACAACCCTTGCATGACCTTCTGGCCTTTTGTTTGTCCTTCCTTGGTATTGTGGACATTCATAGGCTCGATGCCCTTCTTCACCACAACGGAAACAAGTTCCTCTAAAACCACCTCTTTCGGGTCCTTGCCCAAATCTTCCTCGTCCTCTACCTCTTTGATCACCACCATTCTGATCATGTGGGCGGTAGAAGTTATCATTCCTTTGGCTTCGACTAGTACCCACATCTTCATTTTTCTTCTCATCCTCATTTTGGCTTCCAAAAGATCTTCCGCTACCCCTTCGACATTGACCTCCTCGTCCTTTTTGCTTGTTGTCAAATCTTTTGTTCAATTTCTCTTCAACTCTCAGCGAAAATTGGTATGCATCCTCAATGGTGGCCATTCTGACCAGGCTTAGCTCCTCTTGAATGCTCAGTCGTAACCCATTAAGATAACGGACTACCTTCTCCTTGTTGACCTCTGCATGTCCTGTTCTGATGATCATCTTGTGAAAATATTCTATGTATTCTTTCACAGATCTACTTCCTTGCTTCAACCCTTGCAATTTCTTCAATAGATCTAACTCATAGTCCATTGGCATGAACTGCTTCTTTAGTTTCTCCACCATGCGATCCCATCTGGTGATCTTTTCCTTTTCTCTCTTATTTCTTTCTAGTTGGACCTCTTTCCACTAGATACTGGTGTGGCCCTTCAGCTTCGTTTTTGTAAACTTAACCCGATCTGGGTCCTCTACTTCTTCATACTCGAAATACTCTTCCAGCTCGTTGATCCAATCAATCAACTCTTCCAGGTTCAGACTACCGGAAAAACTAGGAACTTCTACTCTAGGTCTTTTTCCAATCTTCGAAATGGCCCTTATCAGCCGCATTTGATCTTGATCAATAACTTCTTCTTCCTCTTCTACATCTGAATCTTCTACCTCTTCTTCATCCTCACTTTCTTCTCCCCTTCTCGAGTTTACCCCTATTCTTAACTCTCTTTGTAATGCATTAATTTGTCTCTGGAGGGCTCTGAAACCCTCGACCGCTAATGGATCTCTTCCACCAACATTTCTGGCACCTCCGACACCACCTCACCTACCATGCACCACTCTTGGGGGCATCTTGAATATCTTGAACCCACAACCATAGTCCTGGTGCAAACTGCCTCACGATCGGTGATTTGTCCACATGCTCAATAAAACCCGCTTTGATACCACTTGATGAGGGTGCAACCTGAGACACAGAAAAATCACACAGAAAAACAAAGAATATTATTATTCAAAACAATGAAAATCTTACATGTAGAGGATCTCAAATCTCCGAGTTCTGCAATACATGCAAAATACAGAAAGAAACTATAGAAATTCCCCTATTCGCAACATGCGATCTTTCCCCAAAAACTACTCAAACAAATCAAAAACCAACCCATAAATAGCCCCTTTACCCATTTGGAGCCAAAAACAACATTCTAATTATGCACCAACTTCTGGAAGCCCTAACTCAAGATCTAACTATCAGATCTTCAATGATAATACCTTTTCGGAAACGTCTTGCAAAAATGAAGTGCCAATAAGTGGGGCCTAAAGGCTAACCACTTTTGTTTTCTGCTAATTTTTGGGCCCATCTGGAGCTTTTAAGTCCTTCAAAATTAGCTCCAAAGATTTTGTAGGGCAAAAAGCAGAAACTAAAACTTGAATAAATTTTGAACCAAAAATGATCTTCACCTGATTCTTTCACTAGAGTGTTTATTATTATATCCCGAAGCTTCCCTTAAATTTATGTCTCCTCACGCCTTCAAATTCATACCTGCTAAAAATAGCGGTTGAGCAGAAAAAGCAAGAAAGCAGTTCTGAAAGTTGGGAATTCTTCTTCGACAAAAAGGGTATCCAAAAATGCAAAAACATCTACAAAAATCTAAATGAAAGTAAATATATTTTTGGGTGATGTAGGATTGCCCTTACACCACTGGATGCTCCTGCATCATGCCTTGTCTTAATTTTTTTTGTTGATATATATATATATATATATATATATATATATATGTATATGTATGTATGTTTGTATACATGTATATATATGTTTGTATGCATGTATAGGACAACGAGATTTATTATGATTTACTAATTTAAAATCATATAAGAAAATGACACCATGTCTTAATTTTTGTTGTTGTTGATATATATATAGTACATGTATATGTACATTTACATGCATACATGTATGTATGTATACATGTGATACATATATATCTACATGTATATATACATGTATGTATGTATGTATGTACATATATGTATGTGTCTATGCATGTGTCTATGCATGTATACATATGTGTATGTATACATATATTTGTATATGTATGTATGTATGTATATGTACATGTGTATGTATGTATACATATGTGTGTGTGTGTGTATACGGAAGTGTATGTTTGTATGTATGTGTATGTCTATATGTATGTATGCATGTGTATGTGTATGTGTATGTATGTATGCATGTATAAATATATGTATCTATGTACATGTATACATACATACATACATACATATGTCTATATTTATGTACATAGATACATAGATACATATATACATTTATACGTACATACATATATACACATGTATACATACATACACATATATACATATATACATACATGTATACATGTATACATACACATATGTATACATACATACATATATATAGATATATGTATGAATATATATACATATTACATACATGTATATATACATACACACATAAATATGTATGTACATATGTATATTTTCATATATACATGTATATATGTATATGTATAGTTGTGTGTCAACATAAAAAACATGATTTTGTTCACCTAAATGTTTAAATTTTTAAACTAATTCAGTTAGAGAAAATGTACTAATTATTAGATGGTTGTGCATGATAAACACTAAATCTTTGAACTCAAACCTACTAAATATGTCATCCTTGGTATTTAAGAAGTATCTATCCATGTCTTGCAAGAGAAATCATCAATGAAAGAAACATAGAACATGCTTCCTACAATTGATCCTATTGACATTAATCTTCACACATCCAAACATGCACTAACTCTAGAATTTTCTTCTAACCTATGCTCCTTGCTTGAGAAAGCAGCAACCTTGGACTAAAATTGGTTTGGACTAAAATTGGTTCACCTTGTAACTTGTAACTTTGTTTCCTTCTCTAACCCCTATAACTCATGTTGTAATAGACATCCGTTTTAGTCACTAAAGAATCATATGGGTTGGTCATGTAACCTTCTTCAATATTATAGATATATTGCACCTTCATGTATTGTTTTCTCATTGTATATTTGGAGTTGTCATTTCTTATGTTGTTCTAAGTTGTAGAAGGTTCTATTTCATAGAGATAAATTTCTATCTCATTAGATATAAAGTTAAAAATGTTTTTGTTTTGAAACTTGATAAATTTGTAATTTAAATATTTTGTTTTAATGATATTTATATCTCTTTATTTATATACATATATATGGTTGATGATCAGGCATCTCACCATTCTCCTTAGTTTTAGCATCATGCTCAGGCTAGATCAAATTTATATGAGGAGAGTATTGGGATATTGGAATGCCTTAAGATGTTTAGATCAAACAATTCATAACTCTCTTAATCTAGCTAATAGAGAAAAATTAGTGAATATAAGGGATGAGATATTACGTATGATTGGGACCATTTGATCATACAATCCTTATGATGATATTAGCATTGCAAATTTTTATTTATCTATTTCCAAGAGTGTTACTGGCACAGAGAAATGGAGACCTATTAGTAAATTAGTTTCACAAGATAATGTGAATGCCATGTTCCCTTTTTATAAGAGAAATGATAGAATTAGAGGATATACAACGACTAGGTGTGTAGATCATCTTTTTTCTCCATTCATATATCCTAGATGGTCGGTAGCTCATCATAGATGACCTCGCAATGATGATCTTCCACTTTATCTTGTCAAATAGTTATATGTAAAGTTTCATTTATAGATGGATTGGACTACACATCTTATCCTGAGCATGCTGGACAGGGTAGAGGTAGATTTTTTGACAAACCTCAATATAGACGTCCTGATTTTCCATTTCCCATGAACACGAGTACATTAGCTGGTCCAAAACTTTTGGTTCTACCAAAATGTTTGGAATTAGCAGCAACAGGGGATACAACAACATGCTCCATGAGATCTTATATTTTTGATAGTATTATCGCCATTACCACACAGATTGATCAGATTTCATTTGATCACATTGGTAGATACTTATTATGGCCATAGATTAGCTTTCTTACTGAGGCTACATCTATTACTTATGATCCATTTATTCATACCGATCTACCATCACCATCAGATGTTGACCATATGAGTGACATGACTATGCATAATGTGTGTGCAGTCTCTGTTACTAATCTGCTAGTATCTTAACAGTTCATTAGTGAGGAGCATGGGATCCCTCTTGATCATGTACCGACCCTTATCAAACATCAACATCCTATTGCACATAGAAGTCAGGAGGTGGCAGCTTTATAGGACATTCCACACCATCCTATATGCTCCCATGTGCAACATGTTTCTATTGATCTTGCAACTTGTCTAGGTCCTCATCATGTTACAATTCATGTTAAGGTTACTACATGACCTGATGTTGTACGTGGCACATATAGTGCATTTTTATGGCACTAATATTGTACCACCTACAAATACAGGCCCCAAGGTGTCTTTGCGCTCTTGTGATATTAGTGGGATTGGTAGAGCCCTCAATGATATATGACAAGTACTTGAATAATTTATATATAAATTAAATTCTAAAAATTTATGTGTAAATATATTTTAAATAAAATTAGTTTTAAAGTAGTGAACTAAATCCTGATTGAAATCATGTATTTGAAAATTTCCAACAATATGGTGATTTTTCAGAGTTTGTAAATTTAGAGCATGATGGTGATCTCGTGCATTATACAGCTGAGGTACATTTAAATAATAAAAAAATTAAATTACTTTCAATGTACATTTGAAACATGAACTTGTACATTGTAAGTTTTAGATAATTTTACATATATGTATTAAATTAAAATACATGTACTTGAACTTGTGCAGGGCTTGGGCAGGGCACAAGATAGGGATCGAGACAAGTTGGATCAAGTCTGGGATCGAGACAACTTGGATGAGGAGAGGGATCGAGACAACTTGGATCAAGAGAGGGATTGATACAGCCAAGATCAAGACATAGATCAAGAGAGAGATCATGGCAAGGATCAAATGATTCTATTCATACTAGATATCTTTCTATTTGAGTTGTTTTACATGTTTTACAGTTTTATGGTTTGAACTCTTATTATGCTAGACACTTTTTATGATTTACATCACATTACATACATTTACATTATTGTATACACTTATTATGATTTACATCACATTATTATGGTTTGAACACTTGTTACATTATGATTTACATCACATTACATACATTATTATGGTTTGAACACTTGTTATGATTTACATCACATTATTATGGTTTTATTTATTTAGCAAGTTTGTACCTTAATTTTTTTCCTTAAATATGTTCTTGATCAAAATTAGAGTTGCACACTCATTTTTTCTTTAAAGTCAATATTGATTAATGTTGAAATCATCCTTTGATTATTTGTAAGCATTGAACCTAAATAAAAATGTTGGAACTTAAAAATGCAATTGGAAATAGATGATAAGTAATTTAGGAAAAATGTTCATTTTGAAAGTCACTAGGTTAAATGTATTGCATATGATACTATAAGTGGAGAACTGAACAAATGAAATCAAAGATTCTTGAACTTAAGAATTCCATGGAACATAAAAATGCAATTGGAAATAGATGATTTAGGAATTTAGGCAAAATGTTCATTTTTAAAGTCACTAGGTTTTGTATTGCATATGATAGCATATAAGTGGAGTTGAAAAAATAAAATCAAAGATTCTTGAACTTAAGAATTCCATGGAACATAAAAATGCAATTGGAAATAGATGATTTAGGAACTTCTAGGAAAAATGAATATTTAAAGTTACTAGGTTTTGTATTACATATGATGCAATATAAGTGGAGTTGAACAAATGAAAAAAAATATTATTGAGCTTAAGAATTCAATGGAACATAAAAATGCAATTGTAAATAGATGATTTAAAGGAATTTAGGAAAAATGTGATCACTTTTTAAAGTCACTAGGTTTTGTATTGCATATGATAGCATATAAGTGGAGTTGAACAAATGAAATCAAAGATTCTTGAACTTAAGAATTCAATATAATATAATACACATGAATTTACATGTGCAAGCAAAGAAAGTGGTCTAGTGGAGTTTCAAATGTAAATGAAATAAAAGATTCTTGAACTTAAGAATTCTATGGAACAAATGCAATTGGAAATAGACGATTTAAGGAATTTCTAGGCAAAATTTATTTTTGAAGTTACTAGTTTTGTATTACATATGATGCACTATAAGTGGAGATGAAGAAATGAAATAAATGATTCGTGAACTTAAGAATTCCATGGAAAATAAAAATTGAAAATTGAAAATAAATGATTTAAAGGAATTTAGGAAAAATATGAACATTTTTAAAGTCACTAGGTTTTGTATTGCATATGATAGCATATAAGTGGAGTTGAAAAAATGAAATCAAAGATTCAAGTGAAATTAAGAATTTCATATAATCTAATACACATGAATTTACATGTGCAAGCAAATAAAGTGATATAGATGATGTTATAAGTGGAGTTTCAAATGTAAATGAAATCAAAGATTCTTGAACTTAAGAATTCCACATGGATTTTTTAAAAATAAAATTGGAAATATATGACCAAGCCTTTGAAAAAACCATTCTAAATCATGTCACATGTCCAATATATATACATATCTAGATCTATAAAATTTTGAGTATATATATCTATTCATACATATCTAAAAATATGTCATGTGTACAATGTATAAACTTAAATAACTTAAAGCTCTTGGTACATATAATCTAGATCCTCTCTATCTTTAATTATCTCTAAAATATTTTCATGATATTCAATAGGCAACCTCCACTTGTTTTGGCACAATCTCTTTTAGGTAAAGTTTCTGAATTTATTTATGTTGCTATAACAAAGTGATTATAATGTAGAACCTCTTGTCCTAGCATATAATCAACAAATATAATACCATTTTTATCTATCTTTATTTGTTGATAATATGTGCCTTGAATAATGACTGATCCAATAAGATACTCTTGTCCATCACCATCTATCATCGATTCCACCAATTTGCATTTTGGTTTCGTACATCTTAGTAGATAGTAATCTACACCTTCCACATTGTCAGGAACTACAACAACAACAGAAATATATCTTGTACAACCCATGTAGTACAAATTGTAAATATTTAATATTTATATATAAACATGCTTGAAACTTACTTGTAGAATATATAAATCAATTTTAAGTTAATCAATTTATATACCTATAACAACTAAATCCGATAAACGTTCGTAATTAGATGAATATAGAGGACATTGACATTGCCATTTTCTTCAAAAGGAGGCATTGATACTAATTATTTCATTTCCCATCATGAAACATACCCATCTCTAATATTCTCAAATTGAACAAGATTTGCATTGTCCAATGCAATCAATACAAAAACATGATTTTTCTCTCACATTAATTGCACAAGGTTTGCTACCTCCCATTGTCATGATTTGATGTAGACTTCTAATAACATTAATTATTTGACAATTATAAGGATTTGATTGATCAATATCTATAAATTACAAACATCCAAGTGATTAAAAATTGTATATATATATATATATAAATTTGAAATTTCAATTAAATCATGAACAAACACTTTGAAATTCAAACAATTTTTTTGACTAGATGTGCCTGTAACTTCCCAAAAATACCGTGTGTTGTATATTGAGTTGCGAGTGGAAAAATGACTTGCACCATTCAAAAATTTCATTTGCATTCTATATGGCATCACCTGCAAGTACATGTTGGAAAAAATCGTCAGGTTACTTGAGGTTTAAGAATTTAATTTAGTTTAAATAGGTTTTTTAAAAATATCTATTCCATATATGGTGTTACCTACAATTTCATGTTGATGAAGTGCACGCTTCACACATGCTCCTGCTCCATCGTGCTCTCCTTTTCCATGTCTACTCTCATAGAAATTCCAAAAAAAATTGGTGCCACGTCTAGCATGTTAATGGCTTAACCAAACAAAAGCTTTTGCAGACTTCAATTTTCCTATGAAGTTACAAATAATTACATTTTGAAAACAAAATTATTTTCAAAAAACTAGATATATACATAGATACATGTATACATGTGTATACAATATATTAAATATACGTAATTGAACAATGTAAGTCTCAAAGTTAAGTAAATAAATTTTAAATTTTAAAAAATAACACTTACCAGCACATCCATCAGACCATATCCAATGTTTGTCAACTTTTATGGAACACCATCTTAGTTATTCAAAAAATATGTTGAAACAATGAGCTACATAGTTTCTATGATGACCCGTATCATTAGTGATATAAAACTAAACCTCTTTGATGATAATTCCATAATATTTTCTACTCTGTAAACCATCTACATATAACTTGGCATGCCTATAGAAAACTTGCACAAAGATTTCAAATTTCTCTAAATGATAATATTGACTTTGAATCTCAGTTTGAGGACTCAATGTATAGTTTCCAGAGAAATCTACAATAGAGAGAATACAACATGGTGGAAAGCAATTATTTGACTCACAAAATTTCTTAGCTTTCCATCTTGTACCATGACAATGCAGGATATGTGGATATATGATATTGCAAAATTTATTCATAAATTCATTGTAAGGAAATCCACTCTCTTGAAGAATAATTGGTTTGGCCTCAACTTCTGACTTCATTAAGTAAGCCTCATATTGAAATCTCTTCCAAATAACTTGCATTTCAATATTGTAAACTTGTAAAAGATTATTCAAATTTACACAATCATTACATACATTTTTTATATATTGAACATTGAATTCATCTGAATCTTCTAATTTTTCACATACAAGAGACTTCACAAATTGTATTGTGCTTCTAGGGAGGGCTATATTTCAATAAATTACTACCATATTTTTTTATATGATTGTAGGTGTACATCAAATTCAACATGATTTTGATAACAAAAATTTTCACGTACTTTATTTATACGTACAAATGATGCTCATAGTGTCTCAAACATCCTTTGAAAAATCTTCACATTTGAAAATTCTTACTTGAATGCTCCAAAAAGTTCACTTTGTGTTGGATCTATAAAATGTTTTGGATGATAAATTTGTGTACCATCTTCACCTATTATTTGTGTAGTATCCCTTCTATTGGAAGAAATGTGAGAATGGTTGGTCCAATATTCAACCATTTGTTTCTTTATATTTTCTGAAATTCTATCTTTTTGGGGAACCCTACAAATATTTGTTGGATAGCACAATTGAGTGGGTGAATCAATTGTTACAGATTATAACCTTCAATTCAATTACCAACACTAAACCTACTTAAGTAATTAATCATTAAATTCCAATGCAGAAACTCAAATCCAATGCACAAAAATAATAACACCAGATTTACGTGGAAAACCCAATGAGGTAAAAACCATGGTGAGGATTAACTCACACTATAGAGAATATCAAAATTGATTACAAAAGGTCTCACTGGCGTAGATAAGGCTCATTTATTGAGATAAGGCTCGCTTCCTACAATAAGGACTCATTGTCTAATAGGGCTACAATGTAGAGGGATCACTACCATAGTGATACAAAAGATGGCTAACTACCAGAATACAAGAGTTAAGCCTTACAACCAAAAGTGTGAACTGATAGATTAAACCTTGTGTTGAGTTCAATTCTAGATGAAGCTCTATATAGGTAGTACGACATTTCAGTAATCTCTCAATAATTTTTTTTTGATCATACACCTTATTTTCTTTGCCCACTTTTCTTACTTTGGTCTCCTGCACTCTCTCTTTCTCTTTCTTACTATCACGCTCCTTATCTATCTCTATCTCCTTCTGTCTTTTATTTCTGGAGAGTCCCTCTATATATATGTATATAAGTTTAGCACATTTATTATGTCAGCCAAAACACCCATAAGACTTGCATAAAATATTGCACATGCTAAGTGGGCCAAGATCTTCGAATATCTGAATCATAGCTTGTCTTCACGGTAGAGACCGAAACTAAGAATTAACACACCAGACCACCTATAATGGTCATCTTCGATAGGAAATAGCTTCCAATAAAAAACTCATACATTCAATATTGTGTGTTGACGTCAATGACAACCTATTGACATCAATGACAACCATTTGATGCAAGCTTCAACTTCCAATAGTCTCCCCCTTTTTCATTGATGGCAACACAATATGTGAAAATCCAACAACAACAACCTTTGTAATTTTTTTGATGAGATGAAATTATTTTAATTCTTTTTCACATGCTTCCTCTCCCCCTTTGACATCAACGACAAAAAAAATCTATCTCCCCCTTCATTTTTTTTTTTATAAAAATAGTGTTAAAAAAGGATATCAAAAATGGTTCTTTACCTCAATTCTTCTCCTTAAAATATCTCCTTGTATTTTTCTTTCAGTTCCAGAAGACATGTCTTCAAAGAAACCACTACCAACCTATTTTTTAAACAAATACCATTTTTATTTTCTATTGAATCATTGTTTCTAGAAGAGTATCTAGAATAGCAATATTATTTGCATTATTGTCAGCTTCCACCAGGAGATAGAAACTTTGTTCCAATCTCAACTCAATTATTTCTTTAACTTTCCAAAAGGTCTTTAGAATACCATCCCTTTGTACTAGAATGAGTGAAATTTCAGAATGTAAGGAGTTGATCCTTTTCTTTTTCACTCCATCCTTGTCATTAAGGATATCATATGTTTTTCCAATAGAATTCAGTTCAAGCTCAATAACATTGATTTTTTCTCTATAGTTTCCAATAGCAGTAGGACACTAGAGACAATACCTATACACACTGTTTACACTCTTGATGCAGATTTTCAATTCATTTATGCTCTCACTCAATTTATTTTGTGCATTTCATCATCTTTCTATCATGGCTAATTGAATTTCATCTTTTTCTATTGTTTCACTAGGTGATTGTGCCTTTAGTCTTTCTTCAATTTGCTTAATCAATACTTCTGATAAAGCACTTGTCACATCACTTAGGTCAATATCATTATGAATTATGTAAGTAGCCAGGGCATATATAATCTCATCCTATTCAAATGAAGGTCGTAATAAAAATTCATCTCCAATCTTTTTCATTCCACCAGATTGCTAAAGAATCTTCAACACCTTTTCCTTAGTAAATTCTTCATCATCATTAGTTGATGCCAAATCAATTGCTTCTATAATATTTTCTTCTTTTTCTTCTTCCTTTTCCTCTAACATCAAATTATTTATTTTCAAAGAGGAAATTGAGATAATTCTTCTTGCTTTCCTCTTTCTGGAGAAGGATCCTGCTTCAGACATCCCAATCGGACTGGAAATCATGCCAGAACTCCATACATTTTTTTTTTTAATTATTCTTTACAAAACTTTTCTTTTTTTTCTAGACATTCTAGATATCAGTAGACTTGCTTCCTAGCTAGTTTAACTGACTTGCACACAAAATTATCTTTCAATGGTAACAATTTCAAAAAATAAATCATCAAACATATAACCAAAGATCCAAAATGAACAGAGTAATTGCCATTCTTTGTCATAGTTATATTTTCCATTAATTGATTCCTCAATAACTCACACAAATAAAAATCCTCTTTCTTCTCAACCATTTGATGCACAACATAAACACCAATCCCCAAAGTAGAGCCTTCCCTATTTTTGAGATAAATATTATATGAACGTCATATGTCACATACCTTATCACCAGATCGATTATAGTATGAATTAGAAGTGCCCTTTGATATCCTGTTACCCTAGTTAGGGCTTCATCCTCCTTTTTCTATACTAACTTATTGACTAGAATGGATCAATTTTTGCATAATCCTATTATTGCTACAATTACTTCCTTCGCGATCTCATAGGGTTTGTTGAAGATCATCTGATCACCTTGAATTCTTCTTAAGATAGATCGAACAATGTCCACATTTGAAAAGTATGCAAATTCACTCCAAATGTCTAAACCCATGTGCCCTAAATTCATGATCATTTGCATTTTCTCAACTAAAAGAGAAGTATCAAAATTTTGAATCTTTTCATGATAAAATTCATCAACTTGTAACTTACTCAATTTCTGCAATTCATTGCTGCATAGATTAAATACCACCATTTCCTGTGACTCCATTGTTTTAGCCTTGTTCTTCGTACTTTCACTTTTCAATAACCCTAGCTCTTTATTTCTCAACTTATCTTTAGCTCATTCACTTCATAATGAAAATGACTACTCAATCTTCCTTATTTAGATTTTTGCTTTTAGGGTTTCACCATAAAAGGTAATTTATTACTTGTGACATCATCATCTATACTTCAATCTTTTAGTACCTCCTTCTGCCAAAGTTACTGGATCAATTTTGCATTTATTGCTTTTTCAGCTTTTAAATTGACAACTATCTTTGAGAAATGTTGTGACTAAAGAGGGGCTCTACAAATTTCTTGATTTACATATTTTCTATCGAAATTTTATTCAACATCTTTAAAATAAAGATTCACATCACATATCTATGTGTCTTCACATGACACCTCATATATCGGGGGGTTTCTATATTTTGTTGTGAATGTTCCCCTTGAAACCACTAACGGGTTCAGTCCTTAGAAGAGGTATCTACATCAAATGTAGATACATGGCCATTAGATTCATCCTTTTTCTTAGGTTCTTCCTTCTTTCTCCAATTTTTTTCCATTTCTCTCCTTACTTCTTCTAGATCTACCTTGTTCATAGGCTTGTTCTTTTATTTCGGATTCAGTTTCTTCCCAACTTTTCTTCTACAAAACTTTGAGATATGTCCTAGCTTGTTGCAAGTGTAGCACATAACATATCCAAGATCAAACAAATTTTATTTTTCCTTTATCCTACACTGATTATCCTTTTGTCTAAAGATATTTCATATGTAACAATAGCCTTGAAAATATTGAGTTCTTCTATTTATATCAAATCTATTTATCATCATATGGTTTCTACATACAATAACTCTATGTCCAAACTTGTTGCAACTATAACATTTTCTAGTAAGGAATCCAACATTTTGACTCATTCTATTCTGGTTCATCCTACTTCTACATTTAGCTGCTTTATGTCCAAATTTATTGCATGAGAAACAAAAGACATTAAAAGATGGGTACCTTTGAGTATTAGGTTGTTGGATCGGTATTCTTCCAGTATTGATCCTTCGAATCTTTCCTTGATAAGTATTTCCTTGAAATTTCCTTTGATTGTCCACTTTGTTGAAAACTGGATTAGTATTTGAACTTTTTCCTTCTTCAAGTCTTAAACCACCATTATCCTTTATAGGTTTCTAAGGTGAAATCAATTCATCAAGCATTGTAGAGCTTGTCTTGAACCTTTCTTCATGAGATCTCACTTTTTCCAGATCAACTTTAAGGGTTACTACTTCTTGTTCAAGCTTATCACATTTTTATGTCTTTTTATTGATAATTTCTTTTAGGCATCCTTCCTCTACCATGCTTTGTTCAATTTCTAATTTTGGATTCTCTTCCACTCTTTTTCTTTCAAGTTTCATCCTTAGATTTTCAATAGTCTCCTTTGCTTCCTTTAGCTCCTAGCAAACTTCTTTATGTTTCAACTTGAACTTCCAGATCTGATTTCTTAGTTTCTAAATACATTCACCTACTTTCTTGACATTTTCTTTCAGATCTTAATTTTTCAGACTTTCAAGTCTTTGTTCTTAATTCTTAATCTAAGTCAGATCCCTTCATCATTTAGTTCAACTTGCCAAGATATACTTCGAGTTGTTAAACTTATTCCAAAGGACTAAGCTCTGATACCAATTATTGGATAGGACAACTGAGAGGGGGGGTGAATGTGTTGTTATAGATTATAACCTTTAATTCAATTACTAGAACTAAAACTACTTAAGTGATTAATCATCAAATTCTAATGCAGAAAATCAAATCCAATGCACAAACACAATAACACCAGATTTACGTGGAAAACCTAACGAGGGAAAAAACATGGCGAGGATTAACTCACACTATATATAATATCAAAATTGATTACAAAAAGGTTCATTGGATGAGATAAGACTCACTTCTTGAGATAAGGCTCACTGCCTACAACTAGGACTCACTTTCCAACAAGGCTACAACTTGGAGGGCTCACTGCCACAGAGATACAAAAGATGGCTGACTACCAGAATACAAAAGTTAAGGCTTATAGCCAAAAGTGTGAACTAATAGATTACACCTTACTTGTGTTGAGTTCAGTTCCAAATGAAGCTCTATATAGGTAGTACTACATTTTGGTAATCACTCAATAATTCTATTTTTATCATACAATATATTGTCTTCACCTGCTTTTCTTACCCTACTCTATTGCACTCTCTCTTTCTCTTTCTTACTATCACACTCTTTCTTTGTCTCTATCTCCTTCTGTCTTTTCTTTCCAAAGAGTCTCTCTATATATGTATATAAGTTTAGCACATTTCTTATGTCAGCCAAAACACCCATAACACATACATAAAATATTGCACAGGCTAAGTCAACCAAGATCTTCGAATATACGAATCATTGCTTGTCTTCATAGTACAAACCAGACATAAAAACCAACACACTAGACCACCTATAATGGTCATCTTCGATAGGAAATAGCTTCCGGTAAACAAATCATACATTCAGTACTATGTTGACATCAATGACAACCTATTGACATTAATGACAACCATTTGATGCAAGCTTCAACTTCCAACAATATTTACCCAATTTTTCTCAATATTTTCATCTTTTTTATTTCTATTTTCAATATACCTTTGAAAAAATCTCCTAGAAAAAAATTTAATTCATAAATTGCTTGAACTTGTCTTCTATGTGATAATTTCTTACTAGAAATTACAATCATCAATTCTCTACATGCAACACTTGGATCACTAGCTCAACTCTTGTTTTCAATACAATTCAATGCTTCTTGGAATTTTTCAACAATTGTTTGTTTTAATGAACTTGATGAATTTTTCCTATTATCAACCCCTAACAACTCCAAAATAGGGGAAATTTCTTTTCACCTAAATAGCTTTGCAAATAATTGTGCTCTTCCAATTAGAGATTTTTCTTCAAAAAATTCATCTCATATTCTCTTAGAGTGTAATTTTACTGTGCTTTTAGATAACATATCTTCAGATGAAATGTTATTGAAAACAGGATCCTCATCCATCTCCATCAAATTTTCTATACCATAGAAAAAATTTCTATTACTAGGTTCAATTTGTTCTTGTACCTATATGTCACCTTGGTCATCAATAATTTACATGGGTTGTTCTTCAGTAGATGTTCCTTCACCCACTTTTCTCTTCTTCTCTCTTGTTCGATCACACTTCCTCACTCTATTCCTTGGATTCCCCATCACAAATTATACTCAAATTTGAATTCACCTGCATAAAAATGTACACACATTCTTTCAATGAATGTATAGTTAATATTGCATAAATAGATCACTAAAAAAATTGTTCATTTGTTAAAGGAAAAGTAAAAAATAAAAAATAAATTATAACATTGGTTTTCAAAACATAATGAGCTCCTATATAAATACTATAAGAACTCTATAACCTCAAGAATCATCTAAAATTCATATATATATAGGTAAAATTCATGTGTGCACAACATGTAAGAAATAATTAACATGAGCCACACACTGGATTATTGTCTAGTATCTTTTTATTGGTCCATAAAAAATATCATGTAAACATTTAAACAAAAATAAATAAAATAAAAACAAAAAGGTCTTAACTTTAATTATGATATTGAAAGAATTCAAGTCCCCAAGAAGATTACAACAATATTAGATCATCACACTTAAATTTTGAATTTGTTTGAACTTGAATATAAGGGTCATAGATGATGATAGATATTGTTCTCATTAAAAAATGGCAAGCGTATGGAGGTTGAATGGTCACATCCCTAACAAAGATCAGGCTTTGCATGCTAGGTGTTTGCATCCTTTTCAGAGCCGTGAAAACAAAAATATTCATCAGTAGGGGCCCGCAAATGCATCACATAGGCATGCAAGACAAAACATGGGAGAAGGCAGTTATAGGTTCTCCAAACCTAACTGGAAGCCTTTTTCAGAAAACCAGGCGCTTGGTGTGTGGGAAGAAACCTATCTTTGGCCTTTATGAGGATGACAGAGGCATACTATGTCATGTGGAAGAAATTTGGTGTGCAAGAATGAAAGAGGTTAATTCCCATTTTTTAGAAAGATTTTATGGCATCGCGGAAGTAGATTTTAAGTCACATGAGCAGGAAAGACATAAAAACGCTTTCGGTGCTCCCTTCAATCCAAAGGTTCCATCACTTTTAGGGTAGGTAGGTAGGGTTAAACATCATGAAAAAGGTATGGAGGCAGATTCAAAAGTCACCAGGAACAAGGGTTTTTAGTTTGAACAAGCCAAATAGGGAAAACAACTGCAACAAAAGAATAAGGGCATCACGATTTGGCATCCCAAAAATTTGCAACCTCAAAATCAAGGTCCAGTTCCAAATATTTTGATCCCCAACACTATGAATCATCAACAAGGCTCTCTAGGGAAGAATACTGGTTAGCATGGAGCTCACCCCACTTTTCATAATCCCTCTCAATCGAAGGTTAATGAAGAAATCATGCAAAAGGTTAGAAAGGAGAAACAATCAAGAAAAAAAGAAGAAGAGGTATAAGAAAAGTGGGTTAGTTAAGAAAATATGGAGGTGCAAGGAGTCCAAGACGGAAGTAGATACACCTCAACCTCTTTTCCCTGGGATGGGCTGGGATGGGATTTACAATCACTTTCCCTGAAAGCATGTTGCATGCGCAAATCCAAGATCTAAGGGAGAAAGCGATAGTCTGTAAGTTTTGGAACTTATCGTTACCCTTACCACAATTAAAAGAACTTATCTACAATGATTGAGAGGGGGTGCAACAAGTTTTCTATTTAAGAAATGATAAGGGAATTTTTGTAGTCATATTTGACAATAAAGCTACAAAAGATTATATATTCAGAATTAAATCATAGGTTTTTCAAGGGACAGGGCTAAGCATGCAACCTTGGACCCCTAATTTTATTCTAGAAAGTGCTACATTTAAATTTATTCCCTCTTGGTTCTACTTGCCCCAACTTCCTCTTGAATATAGGGAACTTAACTTGATTGAAATCATTGCTAATAGGGTGGGAATTTTTCTCATGCATGACAAGGAGTTTTTAAAAAATCCATCAAAGCTTATTAGAGTTTGTGCTCTCTTTGATATGGATAAAGGTTTCCCGACATATATTCAATTGGTTTCAAAATTTGGAACATGGCACCAAGAATTTTTTTGTGAAACTCTTGACAATACATGATTTAATTGTCATATCATAGGGCATACTTCTGCTTAATGCCTATGAGATTCTCAACAATCTCTGTAGTTGGTAAATTCCAGAAGTAATCCTAAGCATGGCAGTAAGGTTAATTGGTCATATTCTAAGGCTAATATGTCAGATACTTTTTAGGAGTCTGCACAAATGAGGCTCAAGGTCAGAAGGGTCAGTCAGATCATGGGTTTTTTCACCATAAAATATCATACCCAAAAGTAAACGGGATCCAGCAGGAGCTGAATTAGGGTTTGTCAAAAGCCTAAAGGAAAATAAAAATCCAATGTTCCAGATTAAAGTTCCACAGAGTGCATGGAACCTAATGCAAATATTTTGCATCCTGTCACTAAATCTTTATTCACTAGAGGAAATGTTAAGCTCACAACTCTATCTTGATGAAATAGTTAAAAAGTTGATGTTTCAAGCACAAAGGATTACTTGACCTCATGGTATTTAAATGATAACCAGTAATTGAGCTATGTTTTTTATTAGGAGGCATCTACTTCCAATGAACATTATAAATGGTTTTTTTAGAGCCCTAACAAGGTTAAAGATGTAGACCTCTCTTATCTAATAGAAAAGAATGTTGTTATCTATTGGTTCAGATTTGTGTGATGAAATCGCTATGGAAGAAGATTTTTGGGGCAATAGAACAAAGATACTTCCCCAAGGAAATCAAAAAGTGTATTCAGCTCAAGAGACTTTATTTGACTCTCAGGAAGATCAAAAACTATTTGAAACTTCTAGGCAAGTGACTAAGGGGAAGTTGTTGGGGAAATCTCTATCTGACTGAAAATATTTAGACTCTACAGGTTCAGAATGCATTAAAACCCTTTCAATAGCCCAATCTCCTTATAAATCCCCTGTGAAGAAAACCCCAGGGAAAGGAGGTAGGAAATCTAATCTTGCAAAGATGTAAGAGAAAATAGATGCAGTTGTTCAAAAGCCCATTCTGGAATCCATGTTGAAATTAAGCATTTGAGGAGAGCCTTTTTCTCTCCTCGAGATCAATGAAGATCATTTCTTGGAATGTTAGGGGCATAAATGCCCCTGACAAGCATGCTTAAATCAAGCAACTGATAGATTCTTGTGGAGTAGACATGGTACTATTACAAGAAATGAAAAACCTCAACAAATACATTTGAAAGTTCAATAAAAAAGGGCTAAATGGGAGTCAACACATTCACCAGCTCAAGGTGCTTCAGGAGGGCTAGCCATTTTATGGAACCCAAAGTTAGTGAGTGTTAAATCAATCAAAAATGAAAATTGTTGGCAACTTCTGGAATGTAAGAAATTCAATCTTCATTTTTGGCTCATAAATGTCTATGGACCAACACAAACTAATGAAAAGAAGAACTTGTGGGATGAAGTTGCCAGGAAAATTAGTTTGTTACATAGTGACAAAATCACCTTAGCAGGATATTTTAATGCAATTACATCTCTTCAAGAAAAGAGTGGAGGAATATGTCCGCCTCAAAAATTCATGACAAATTTTAGCAAATTTATATCCTTAAATGCTTTACGGGATATTCAACCACATAAAGGTAGGTTTACATGGACTGACAAGAGAAAGGGTTTACTCCAAATAGTAGAGAGGTTAGATAGATTCTTGGTTTCTCTGCATTGGTTTCTTTTATTTTCCATTTTAAACTCTAACATTCTTCCTTACCCTAGGTTGGATCATTATGCCATTTTCTTGTCTATAGAAAACACATCTACCTCTAAAGTAAAATCATCTTTTGAATTCAAAAGTATGTGGTTTAGGCATCCTCATTTTTTGGATCTCCTGAAGCTTTGGTGGATTAACGATCCATATGTTTAGGGCACCAAAATGTTTTAGTTTTGTGAAAAGCTAAATTATCTGAAGCAATAGATTAGAGTTTGGAACAAGCAAGTTTTTAAAAATATTTTTGAAAAAAAAGATGTTGTTTTCAAATAAATAACAACAATACATGAGAACATAATTCAAAATGGTTTGGATGCTAATTTATATGACAAACAAAAAAATCTACAAGAGGAATGGGAAGAACAATGTGTAAGAGAAGAAGCAAATTGGAAGAAAAATTGTAGGGAATTATGGTTAAAAGAAGGAGACTAGAATACAAAAAAAAATAATGCTTCTACCTAGATAAAAAAAGCAACAAATTCAATTCAGTCAATTCAGGAGTTTTCTTCTGGCAATTGGCTAACCAAGGAGGAAGATATTAATAGAGAAGGTGTGAAATTTTTCTCTAAGCTCCTTTTTGATCCTCACACTAGAAATGCTTCAAGAATAAATGATCAACATGATCTATTAAATACAATTCCACATCTTATCAACTATGAAGATAATGAGTGGCTTTTAAAGCATTTCACCATGGAGGAGATCAAATTGATATTATTCTCTCTTCCTCCTAATAAGGCCCCTGGTCCAGATAGGTTTACAACATTATTTTTTTAGAAATGCTAGGTTTTCTTATGTTTTGAGCTCCTCTGGGAGTCTAGAACAACAAGCTTCATGCTCAGACAATTCAATGTAACTAATATTGTAGTTTTGCCAAAAGTTTAAGAGACTAATTTTTTTTCTAGCTTCAGGCCCATCTCTTTATGTAATACAATATAGAAAATATTCAAAAAAGCTATTTACATGAGGCTCTAGTCGATTATCCCAAGAATCATATCTCAAGAGCAAGGTGGGTTCATCCCAGGGCGAGAAACGTATGAAGGAGAAATTGTTTCTCATGAAGTTCTCCATTCAATCTCAATGTTAAAGTTTCCAAATTTCATAGTTAAATTAGATATGATGAAAGCCTATGACAAGGTTGATTGGCAGTTTCTCAATAAGGTCTTAGAAAAATTTGGCTTTTGTTCTCATTGGTGTAGATGGATAAGGTCTTGCCTATCTGGAGAAAAGTTCTCAGTAATTATAAATGGTAATCCCATAGGATTTTTTAATGATTCCCAAGGGGTCAGACAAGGTGATCATCTCTCACAATTTCTATTTATTATTATGGCAAAAACTTTAAGTCATTTCATCCACTTGAAGCATAGTGAAGGCTTATAGAAGGGAGTGCAGATAGAAAATTCAAATATTTCGGTTTCACATTCCCTCTTTGTTGATGATACCCTTCTCTTCAATAAATCTTTGTTATTGGAAGCTAAGCAAGTTAAAGAGGTCTTGAAAAAATATTCATCAGCTTCAGGGCAAAAAGTAAACTCAAGAAATTCCAAGATCTACATCCTAAACACTCCAGAGGCTCTTAAGAAGAAAATTTTCAACACCCTTGGTTTCCAAGAAGCAGATCTGCCATGTACCTATTGAAAAATTCCTTTTTTCAAAGGCTCTAACATAGCACATTTCTAGGACAAGGTTCATAGTACACTTAAGGCAAGAATTATTACTTGGAAAGCCAAATGGCTATCTTTGTTAGGAAAAATCCTTTTAATTAAATTAGTTTTATCATCCGTCCCTAGTTATTTCCTTACTGTTCTCAAAGCTCCTGCCTTGGTAATCTTGGAAATAGAAAAAATAATAAGATATTTTCTTTGGAAAGGTAATATAGATGAGCACAAAAAGGTTCCTTTGTTATCCCTAGCAAACTTGGAAAGAGGAAAGAAACAAGGGGGGGCTGGAATCCAGAATCTTACTTGGAGAAATAATGCTTTTGGAGCTAAGCTAGCATGAAAAATATACACCAACCCAGATGCTAAATGGACAAAAATATTGCAGTCTAAATATTTAGATAATGATGTCCCTACCATAATCTTAACACTAGCAGAACCCTAAAAGGGTTCTGCCATATGGAACTTCATTCTGTAGTGTAGGGATCTTATAACAAAGTATGCATCTTGGAAAGTGAATAATGGGTAGAGTGTGAAGTTTTGGATTGTGAAGTTCAAGAACTACATGAGGTAAGAATTATTCTCTCTGAAGCTTGGGGAGAAAATATATTAGATTATGTGCATTCCTCGGGTTCCATTCATGGGAAGGTAGTGTGGAAAAATCCCTCAATTAACTTGATGTCCCCATAACAGTTGGATTTATTCATTAGTATCATGAAAGAAAGAATAGTATATTTATCTACAAAACTAGACCGAATCATTTGGGAAGCTTCAAAAATAGGCTCCTACTTAGTAAAAGAAGGTTACTTAGTCTTAAGCCAATCCAATCATGCTTCACAACCACAACATGCTTTTGTCTTCTGTTGGAATAGTAAAGTGCTACCAAAAGCTGGTGGTTTTTCTTGGCTTGCTATTCAAAAGAGGATCTTAACTAGTGACC
Source organism: Sequoiadendron giganteum (assembly GCA_007115665.2). Lineage (NCBI taxonomy): Eukaryota > Viridiplantae > Streptophyta > Pinopsida > Cupressales > Cupressaceae > Sequoiadendron > Sequoiadendron giganteum. The sequence continues at coordinate 566,408,826 of CM021101.1, read as the reverse complement.
ATTTGGTTAAGCTAAGAATTGCAGATCCTTTCAAATGCCCCTTATGCGAAGAAGAATTTGAAATTTCTGATCCCCTGCTTCTTTAATACAATTTTTCTTTGCAGTGTTGTAGCTTTGTTAAAGCATGATTAGAAATCAATATCCCTCAACCAAATACACTTTCGGATCTCTTCCAAAGTTGGCTACTTCTATATCAATCCTCATTATTTTCTTGTATTTGGTACATCATCCCAATGATTATAATTTGGAACATATGGTGGGAAAGGAACATGAGGATTTTTAGGAAAACAAAATCTCTAGTAGGTTTAGCATTGTTGAGAATTGAAAAGGCAATATCAGAAGGGGTTAAAACATGTGTTCAAAAAGAGAAGAAAATAAAATCATTGTTTACAAGCTGGGATAGTTATATCTTAAATAATTGGATGAGTATTAAGTTACCATTTGATGGAAGTATGTTCATAACTGACTCTAATAAAGTTGATAGGAAATCTGTTAATTAGATTCCTCCACAAGAGGGATTTGCAAAGCTGAATTTTGATGGGGCCTCTAAGGCAGAGTCAGGAAAGTTAGGGGTAGGAATCTATATTAGAAAAAATATAGGTAAAGTTTTGGCGACTTCTTCAATCAACTTAGTTCATGGCACGAATAATAGTGCAGAAGCACAAGCTTTGTTACTTGGGTTAGAGTTGGCATCAAAGTTGGGGATAGAAAATACTCACATCAAAGGTGACTCCTTGATTATTATTAATTCATGTAGATCAAAAGGGGTACAAAATTGGAATCTAAGTTACATCTTAGAGAAAGCTTGGGCTTTTTTAGATGGATTTAGTGCTTCTATAATCACTCACACATACATATAAGGAAATAGAGTAGAAAATTACCTTTCCAATATTGGATGTGAGGATAGAGACATACATGTTTTGTAGGACATAAGTTAGTTAACAAAGTTGCCTCAATTAGTGGATTTAATTCAAAAAGAGGTAAGAGGTAGTTTTGCCTCCTATTTGACATGAATTCAATTTGTTTTCCAATTTACTTAGAGATATAAATCAATGCCATATTTATTTCCATCAATAAAGATATGTGCTAGAATAAACTTGTGTCATCACCAATGTGGATAATGAAGGAATTTCCAAACTAAGCTAGATCTTTTCAAATTTGAGCTGTCACTCAAACATGTGGCTTGTGCTTCTCGAGGTAAGGATGAATTGTTAAGCCTTAGGGATTTTTGTAGAAAATGAAGGACAGATCACATCAGCTACTAAGGGTCATTCTTATCAATTATTGATGTGATGATTTCTAATAACTACACTAGTCCCTTCAAAGTATCTGATAAACATATTTTATTCTTAGCGTACTGGTAAAATGATGCTTTAAAATGCATTATCAACCACCTCTTAATTAAAAATCCATCTAGCACCAGTCATATTTGTGGAGGTACATAGAGGATTTAATTGCTTAGCCTTCACATATATCTTCATTATGATTTTGCACTCCATTTAGGCCAAAGTTTCTTTAAATAGGCACTCGAAGGTTTATTTTGCAATGTTAATTTCTCCAGTAGTAAGGCATTGAGAGGCATTAAGTCACTTCAGTTTCAAGATTCGACATCCCAACATTCCTTCATAAGCACATGGCATATCGTCCTTGTAATTTGAGGGTTTCAGTTCTAGTCAGACCATGGGAGCGGCCACTAGAAGAATACCTAACGTGGGATGCTCTACAATCAATGTTCATCATCAAAAATGCAAGAGTAGAAGACAACATTCGTATCATCTTGGGTCTAGAGATTACTAGTCCAAGGGTGTGCTGAATCATCTACCCATCATAGGTGATCTCCATTTTTCTGTCAAACGATCTAAGGGTCATAGTTTTTTGGTAAAACTTGTAGTTTAAATTCGGGCTATAACTGGAGGTTTCTTATTGGTTCTTCCTGCCAGTATGCCCCTTGAACTAGTTTTTGTAAATATCTACTTATATTTAATATAATATTATAAGTGGCTTGCCACTTTTCGCTTAAAAAAAAATATAAGGGTCATAGATTACTTAACTGTTACATTTCTCTAGTGATTTATAGGATGATAAGGTTCATCAATTAAAACTTCTTTAAATACATGAATAAATTGTAAAATAAAGGTTCATCAATTAAAATTTATTTAAATACATAAATTACAAATATATCATGAGAATATTTGGTATATATCACTAAAAAATATTTATCATATAACTAGATGTACACTAGATCATGATATCACTTACTAGATCGTGACTAAATGCATCAATATGTGGATATTTTTAATAAAATGAGTATTATAAAACATAGAAAGAGAAACAACATGAGCTCGATATACCTAAATATGTAGATCACCAACTATAATTTGTACATGTAATCAATTCAAGTGAACTTAAGACATGTGCCAACCTATTGCAAGAGCATGGGAAAAAATGGACAACATGTAACAAATTTTATTAAAAATTAAAGGAAATGGACTTGGATAGAGGCTCAGTTAGTGTATGCCATGTAGGTGAGGTTGAGGAATTTTTTTTAAGGAAAAAACATATATTAATGATGCTAAAGTATGAGTGTCTAGGGAAGGACGAGACAACCTTAATGAACTTTGAATCTAGCATAAAACTACCACTTCATGTCATTTGTTCAAATAAGGATTCATCTATACTTTTTTCACACCTAAGGAGTTTGATGTAGGGGCACAATTGGATAAGGAACATTATATAAAAGTAACTAGGGTGAAAACATGAGAGTAGATCATGTTACAAGGAAGGATTTAAATGCACAAGAACAAGGGATGAAACCCACACACGAGAAATAAATGAAAAGTAGAGAAGAGAAGAGGTGCAAGGGAAAACATGATTGTGAAAAAATACATAAAATGAGGACATGACTGATTCCTCAAGAAGATAGTTATCTAAAATTTTAATAAGCGATGATATTATCATTAATGCACATGCATAAAGCTAGTTTTCCCTAGATTAATAAGCAATGATCTAATCACACTATATCAAGGAGGAAGGATTAATGAGCTAAAATGTAAGGATATAACCATATAAGCATAAGATGTAAAGGGATAGATACATGACTCCCATAATATGAAGATGGAATGATGAAGGTATAAGATGTAATAGAATGCATGATGCCCTTTACTCTATGTGGTAACTCTAAAAGTGTGACATGGACATATAGGATCAAAGAAAACAATCAATAGTCAAAGAATAATGTGAAAAATATGAGAAAAATATCATAATATGCATGAAAAGGTAAGAATTAATGAGGCAGCATGAGAAACCAAAATTATAAAAATCCCGAGTACTAAACAAAAGTCTAATAAACATACGAATGCAATGTTGAAATGCACAAGACAAATGAGAAGGGGGGGTGAATCAGTTGTATCTAATCACATTCACCATAGTCCTTAAACAATTCCACATTCACTTTAATCTATTATTAAGTGTAAGCATGAAATGCAAATAACAAAAATAAAATACCAGAGACACCAGATTTATGCAGAAAAAACTATAAGGGAAAAATCACAGTGAGGATTAACTCACAATATTAGTAATTGCAAAACCGAATATAAAGATACTCACTGCCAAAGGGCTCACTGGCCAAGATAGGACTCACTGTCTAGATATGAATGATTGTCCTCATAGGACTCACTATCTAGATAGGAGGCTCACTACCTATAGATACATAAACATATAAAGAAGAATGTTACATAGAGAACATTATCTCAATGCAATAAAAGATCCACCACAACAACTTCCACATACTTGCAACCTTGATTAGAGAATTGTAGACACCATTGACTCACTGCTTTGAGGAGTCTAACACATTGAATTTAGCATTGCCTCAAATCACTTTTAGAAAATCTTTCATATCTATCTCACTTCTCACACTTGTGGCTTACAAACCTTAACATCTTGCCTTGTATTTATACCAACTTCGATCTTAGAAAGTTTCTCCAAGGTTGGCTAGACATTCTTCATTTTACAAATTCAAATTAGGTCGGTGACTCAACACTCCCATGGTGGATAAGAATGAGAGTGGACCAAATTAATACTTAACCAGGACCCAAAAAAATATCTTTGGTCAATCACACACTTCCTTAATTGATACTTATCTTTCATATAATATTTAAACACTAGGTTAGCCAAACCTAATGAAAACACCAATGAACATTGAAGTAAATGCATTCACAATAATAAGATAACATATGGACCATATAAAAAACTTCACAGTATACCAAAAAAAATCTTAGATACCTTTAGATTAATCCATAAGACCTGAAACAAACTAGCAGAGGATTACAGAGCAGAAACATTTCTCGTAGTCCACAGACAAACAACTCTACCAGACTAGTTCACAAACTGGTGAACACAACTTTCACTCTCCATCAAACTAGAAGCTACAATCCAGGATATATCACCCAAGGACAGCCATAAGAAACAATACAGATCCACACAGGAATAGGATCAACATAGAAGAAATGCAGAGCACATTAATGGAGCACATTTTGAACACACACACAACTCTATCTTCACTATTTATTAATTTTATCAGAAGCACTTGGTAACTCAATATGTTAGCACACTTGAAACTTCATAAAGATAACTCCATGTACTCACAACATCTCTACAGTATCTCAACTATACATGCACCACCTATAATTACATTATTCCTTTCACTACAACAACTTGTACTATGTTGACATCAATGACAACATTAATGACAACACCACCATACTCATTCATACTTGGGACAATCTCCTCATTTGGCATTGATGGAAACACATGATGTGAAAAACCATCAAAGAAAGCATACACACTCTTCCTCTTTTTTTTTTACATTATTCAATCTACACAACATTCTTGGACTCTCTTCTCCTTACAATATTCTCTCTCCCTTTCAAATTTTTTAGATATAGATAGGATTTTTCACATGACTCTCTCTCCCCCTTTGACATCCATGACAAAGAAAAGTTTTGACATGATTCTTCAGCCATATAAAATTTTTATCACCCCCCCTTAGGAGTGCACCCATGACAACACAAAGTTCATGCTACAACAATGATACTCTCTACCCCCCTTGAGGAGTAGACCCCAATCATCAGTCCAGATAGATGATGAATCTATAGATCCACTAGACTGATGCACCTCTATGTGGACCTAGTTCAAAGGAGGGGCAATAACCCCCAACTTCTCCTAAAGATACTAAAAAGTATCCTTAGGAGGAGTCTTAGTAAATATATCTACAATATGATCCTTTGTAGGCATATATTAAAGTCTGAATTCATTCTCGAATACCTTATCCCTTAAGAAATGATATCTGATAGATATATGCTTTGTCCTTGAATGCATTACCGAATTCTTTGAAATATTTATTGCAATTGTATTATCATAGAAGATAGGGATAGGATCATCATAAATCACACCTATATCCTTCAATGTTTGGTTCATCCAAAGTACCTATGTATATCAAGATGTTGTCGCAATATAGTCAACCTCTGCAGTGGATAAAGAAACTAAATCTTGTTTCTTGCTTAGCCATAAAACCAACCTATATCTAAGAAACAATGCACCACCACTTGCACTCTTCTGGTCATCTACACAACCAACCTAATTTGCATCAGTGTAAGCATTTAAAGTAAAACCAGTATCCTTAGGATACCATAAACCATAATCTAGAGTCACTTTTAGATATCTGAATATCCTTTTCACAGTTGTAACATGTGTTTCTTTTGGTTCTTCTTGAAATCTAGCAACCAAACATACTGCATGCATGATATCTAGTCTAGGAGAAATAAGATATAGCAGTCCACCAATCATATATCTATACTTTCTTTGATAAAATTTAGGAGAATCATCATCCTTACTTAGTTTGCATCCACTCACCATAGTAGTACAGATCGGTTTGGAGTCATCCATTCCAAAATTCTTCATTAATTCTTTAACATACTTTGATTGTGAAATGAATATGACCTTATTATTTTGATTCACTTGAAGTCCAAGAAAGAAATTCAACTCACCAATCATGGAGATTTCAAACTCTTTTTGCATCTCCTCTACAAATTTCTTGCACATACACTCATTTCCTTCAAAGATAATATCATCAACATATACTACTACTATCAAAATTTTGTTTTCTTCAATTTTGAAATACATATTACTATCTGCGAAGCCTTTGTTGAACCTTTTCTACATCAAATACCTATCCAACCTTGCATGTGTTGCTTTGGGAGCTTGTTTAAGTCCATATAGTTCATTTTTCAACTTATAGACCATATCCAGTTGATCTGATAACTGAAATCCCTCTGGTTGTTCCATGTAGACTTTGTCTTACAATTCTCCATTCAGGAATGTATATTTAACATCCATCTGGTATACCTTGAAATATTTGTGAGCAAAAAATGCCAAAAACATCTGAATGGCCTCCGTTCTTGCCACTGGAGCAAATGTCTCCTCAAAGCCTATTGCTTTAACCTATGAATAACCTTTGCACACAATCCTTTCTTTATTTCTTACTACTTCACCATTTTCATTCTTATTATTCCTAAATACCCATTTTGTACCAATTGCATTATTGTTTACCAGTCTAGGAACCAATTCCAATGTCTATTTTTCTCTATCTGCTGCAATTCCTCTTTCATGGCTCTAACCCATTTTTCATCTTTGCATGCTTCACACATTGTTTTAGGTTCTATCTTGGAAAGTAGACATAAATTTACCTCAATTTCTACCATTTTGCTTCTTGTTGTTACACCTTTTCCTTTGTCTCCAATTATTTGTTCTTCTGAAGGATTTTTTTGTACATACTTTGGAATTTTAGAAGAAGGGTTCAAAGTCTCTTCTTCAATATGTTCTTCTTCTTCCTTATCCTTCTCTAGATCTTGTCCACAAACAAGGCCATCTAGTTCATTTTCACTTATTTCAACTAGACTGTGCGTATTTTCATCAACTTTCACATTTGAAATTTCAACAATCTTTTTCAATCTCTTATTGAAGCATCTGTATGCTTTGATTTTGGTTGCATATCCAAGAAAAATACCTTCATCGCATCTTTCATCAAAATTTCCTAGATTCTCATCATCTCTTTTAATAAAAACTTGCTTCCAAACACCTTAAAGTACTTACAAGAAGGAATTTCACCATACCACAATTCATAAGGAGTCTTTGTGTTGTTCCCTTTGATATGAAATCTATTAAGAATATAGATAGCAATGTGAATTGCTTCTCTCTAGTATACCTCAAGAAAATTTTCCTCACTCATCATAATCCTTCCAGCTTCTTGAACTATCTAATTCTTCCTCTCAACAAATCCATTCTACTGAGGAGTTCTATGAGAAGAAAGATGCCTCTTTATACCATGCTCATCACAAAATATATTAAAATCATTGGAGGTGAATTGTCCAACTCTTTCAAACCTTAAAAAATTGATTTTCAGATTCACTTCATTCTCTACCACAGCCTTGAACACTTTGAATCTATCAAGAGCTTGAGGTTTCTCCCTAAGAAAAGTAATCCATGTCATTCTGGAGTAATCATCAATGAAAAGCATAGAATACCTATCACCATTAAGACTTATTGTCCTTGTAAGGCCACAAAGGTCTATATGAATCAATTCCAACATTCTGGTAGATGATTTTTCTTTTCCTTTAAAGCCACAACTTTTTTGTTTTCCCAACTAACAACTTCTACAAAACAACATAGGTAGGCTTTACAATTTTCACCAGATCCCTAACAACTTCTCTTGAACTAATCCTGATTAGGTTGTCAAAGTTTACATGTCCCATCCTTCGATGCCATAGCCAACTTTCATTAACTTGAGACACAAAACATCGACCATGCTCACCCTTAAGCTGATAAATGTTTCCATATGTTCTTCTTCCTGCACCTACCACAACTCCAAAAAAAATTTCGATCTCACAAGTATTATCTTGAAACACAAGCTTAAATCCTTTGATACAAATGTTTTCAACACTCAAGAGGTTATGCCTCAAGCCCTCAACATAATAGACATCATAAATATTGTGTTTTCCATCAAAACTAATTGTTACCTTTCCAATAATATTTGCACCAGAATCATCTCCAAACATGACTATTCCTCCGTCATACTTTTCAAGTTTAGTGAACTTACTTTTGTCTCTAGTCATATGGTTTGAGAAGCCACTATCAATTACCCAATAGTCTTTGTCTTGTCTAGCATGAAAGACACAAAATTGAGTTCTTTGCATCTCTTCCTTCCTATTTTTTGGACCACATTCCTTTGCACATATTCCATGGTTAGTAGACATTGATTTATTTTCTAAGGCTAGAAACATGCATTCATCATAAAAAATTCCAGCATCTTCTATAACATAATACAATTTCTTGGACTTTTTGTGTTTATTGTCTTTGCTCTTCTTGTGTATGGCTCTATTTGGACATCTTGAAGCATAGTGACCAATATTTCCACAACTGAAACATTTAAAAGATAACATATCTTTGTACTTACCAGTACCTTTCTTCAACTTGTAAAATTTGCTTCCAACTCCTCTGAACCTTCACTACCCGGATCATCTTCTGAATTTGTTTCTTTGAAGGTTTTTTTTGTTTTTTCCTTATGTTTTCCAAACTTCCTCACTTCAAATGCATTCAAGGTGCCAAATAGTTTTTCTCTAGTGAATTTCTTTGGAGCATACGCTTCCTCAATGGCTGAGACCTTGTCAATGTAACTCTCTATTAGGGTCATCAAAATCTTCTCCATTACATCTTCATCTGTCAAAGTACCACCTTGATTTTTGACTTTATTTATTGCAATATCAACCCTCTAAAAGTAGCTTGCAATGTCCTCACATTCTTCCATTTTCAAGTTCTCATATCTATGCTTAGCTGCTAACTTCTTTGATAATTTGACTCTATCATTTCCTTCATAGAAATCTTTCAACATTTCCTAGACTTCATAAGCAGTACCTAATGAAACAAATTTTTTTAGCTCAGTCTTAGATAAAGCAATGTAGATTGCATACTTTTCTTTTCCATTTTCTTCAGAGGCAGAAATCTCATCTACAGAAGAAGGACCACTTGCTGGCTCAGCATATTTTGTCTCAACAACTTTCCAAATCTTGTAACCAAGAGAGATCAGGTAACCTCTCATTTGCACTTTCCAGACACTATAGCCATATCCATCAAACACATGGATTATTAATTTGTGCGCCATCAGATCTACCTCAAGCGATTAAGGTCTTCTCTAAGGAATCAAATCTTTGATATCAATTGTTGAAATGCACAAGACAACTGAGGGGGGGCTGAATCAGTTGTATCTAATCACATTCACCACAATTCTTAAATAATTCCACATTCAATTTAATATGTTATCAAGTGTAAGCATGAAATGAAGATAATAGAAAGAAAATACCAGAGACATCGGATTTATGTAGAAAACCTATAAGGAAAAACCACGGTGAGGATTAACTCACAATATAATAGTAATTGCAAAACTAGATACAAAGAGGCTCACTACCAGAGGGCCCACTACCCAAGATAGGACTCACTTTCTAGATAGGGGGCTCACTACCTACAAATATAGAAACATATAAAGAATAATGTTACACAAATAATATTATCTCAATGCAACAAAAGATCCACCACAACAACTTCCACACATTCACAACCTTGATCAAAGAATTGTAGACACCATCGACTCACTACTTTCAGGAGTCTTAACACATTGAATTTCTCACTGCCCCAAATCACTTTCACACAATCTTTCACATATATCTCGCTTTTCACACTTGTGGCTTAAAAACCTTAACATTTTTCCTTGTATTTATACCGACTTTGATCTTAAAAACTTTCTCCAAGGTCGGCTACACATTCTTCATTTTACAAATTCAAATTAGGTTGACAACTCAACATTCCTATGGTGGATAAGAATGAGAGTGGACAAAATTATACTTAACCAGGACCCAAAACAATATCTTGGATCAATGACATGCTTCCTTAATTGATACTTATCTTTCACATAACATGTAAACGCCAGGCTGGCCAAACCTAATAAAAACACCAATGAACATTGAAGTAGACACATTCACAACAAGAAGATAACATGTGGACCAGATAACACACTTCACCATGTATTGGAACACATCTTAGATACCTTCAAATTCATCTGCAAGACCTGAAACAAACTAGTAGAGGACTGTAGAGCATAAATATTTCTCCCAGTCCACAGACAAACAACTTTGCCAGACCAGTTCACAAACCGGTGAACACAACTTTCACTCTCCATCAAAGGGTGATCCCACAATACTGGTTTAAATTTTGTGGCCAAACTGGACGCTGAACTGATTTTTTCTAACTAAATCTTCACTTTCAAATATAGCGGCTAAACCACGAGGAATTTGAAAATGCAAACTAGTGATTTGTGAAATTTTGTCTGTAGATTCTAAATATATTTTTTCCAAAAAAATTGGAATCAGATTGCATTTCTTTTTCTATCTCCTTTGAAAACTAGTTTTTTTTTCAGTAAACACCATTTTTAAGAAGTGACGCTCACCATATAACACAAATTTTTTCCCATGAAGGATAAAATTTTATTTTTTTTAATTTAGATTTGTAACTATGATATCTAGTGCTTCCAATTAGTTTCATAGTTTTTTATTGAAAAAATTTCCTTAAACAAGTTTCAAAGTCAAACCAATTAAAATTTAGACATAGGCAAATTGTATAACACATAACTTTTTTGTATGTATCAAAATTATTATTTTTTGTTGGATCAATGACTTCAATATCTGCTAGACTCATATTCTTTTATATGTTTTTTTATAATCTTCTATTTTTCCACATGTGCAAAAGAGAGAGCTTGATTTTTGGTGAAAAAACTACATTCACAAGAAATAAAAATAAATATAATAATTAAATTAAATTTATTTAAAATTATACTTTTTGGGAAGCTTATAATAAGGAATACATACTTACAAAAAATAAATTTTAAATGAATTTATTTGATCCCCCAAAAGATAAATCAAAAGTGATTTTTTTATCAATTTTTTGATAGGTGTAAAGGAGACTCCGTTATAGGTATGGTTTAAAACTAGCGAGGTTCTATCCAAGGGGGTTTGATCTAAGGTGGTTTGGTCAAAGCCTCTTCAATTGGAATCCTTAAAATGGAAGTTTTAAAGGCTTAAATCATTATATTTTCTAAAAATGTGTGATTTCAGCAAAAATCAGAATTTCCCAAAAATTGTAAACCAACGAGAAGCTATAATATAGGATATATCACCCAAGGATGCCCATAAGAAACACTACATATCCACACAAGCATAGGATCAACTCAAAACAAATGCAAAGCACATTACCCGAGCACATTTTGAACACACACACAACTTTGTCTTCACTATTTATTAATTTTCTCAGAAGCACTTGGTAACTCATCATGTTAGCACACCTACAACTTCATAAAGATAGCTCCATGTACTCACAACATCTCTACAGTATCTCAAATATACATGAACCACCTGCAATCATATGATTCATTTCACTGCAACATGTATTGTGTTGACATCAATGACAACATTAATGATAACACCACCATGCACATTCATACTTGCAACATGTAAAATATAAAATAGAAAAATAATATGTAAAAGATAAGTTCAAGTTGGAAATAAAAGTAAAGGAAAAGGTAAATAAAACAAAGGCATAAGGAGGATCTACACAAGAATAGGAGAAAATATTTCAAGAAAAGAAATTGGAAACTAAAATGACTCCAAGTAGGGAAGATAAGAATGAAACCAAATATAAAAGATAAAATAATTGTGAAAATCACAAAAAACAAGGTGTATTAAAAAATCTAAAATATAAAGAAATAAAAGTTATATGGAAGAATGGGTGAGGGGGTCACAATATACATGACATAGAAAAAAAGTTAAAAGTTAAAATGATACCAAGAAGAAGTGACATAAAAATCATCACATGTTTAAATTTCCTTATGTCAAAATGTAATACAAATGGTGTCTTTGCATCATCCCCATGCTAACTAGGAATGCAAAAAAAATCATAAAGCCAAGAAAAATAATGGAAGAACATAGAATTGGTGATCAATAATAATGAAATCTAAGAATTTAATTCATATCTCAAATTAGGTGGTTTCTCTTTGTCATGGGTAACCTCGATATCATCATGTAATGTAAGAAAATATGATGAAGCATGAATGTGTATACATGATAGGCTAACAAAATATCATCAATACCTATTCCAAGCATCATGAGAGGTATATATCTAAATGAATATTGATAGGTCTCACATGAGCTATGGGAGAATGGTGGTAATGAAACACATCATAATGTATAAAATAAAGAAGGATATGAAAAGAAAATTTCTCTATGGACATATCTAATCATGATGACATGTATAAGGAACATCATCATAAGATGCAACAATTTCAGGTATAAATATGTTGAAGAAACTAGACACTAAGAGGGGGGTGAATCAATATCCACTAAAAGTTATTGAACATTTATCATTAATTCATTTCATCAAAGAATAGATAAGAACAATAACAAAGCATGAAATTCCACAACACAAAAACACCAGATTTTACGTGGAAAACCCAATGAGGGAAAAAACACGGTGAGGATTAGCTCACAATATATAGTTTTATCAAAAAGGACTGGCTCACTACCAGATACAAAAATCTCACTTCTTACAGAGGACTTGCTATCCAAAAATGGAGGTTCATTGCCTACAAAAATGTATAAACAAAAAATGGCTAACCGCCAAGGTTGAACTGATGAAGTCACACCACAAGTGCAGATTCGGTTCCTTATATGCACAGAGTATTTTCTCGCAGACTGATCTCCAATTCACACACTTATAATTCTTTTCTTCTTATCATTTACATTGCATACACTTCTCACCATGCACCAACTACTCACACATTCTTCTTGTAACAAACTTGTATATATATTTGTATGCAATGGATAGGTTGGCTTCAAAAAATAATTCAATTGTGTTATACAACATCATGTTGGTTGGGACCAAGACTAGGTCTTGACATATAAGTCAAAATTGATTAAACTGAGAATTGGGTCACCCAAGATTAAACTATTACTGAAATGCAATTACAAAAACCCGATGCTAGCACATCACCCAAACATTTGAGAATGCATACATACACACTTCCAACCATTATAAGCCTTTTTTAAAACCCTTAGATCATATAGATTACTAGAGAGCGCATGCAGACCAAAAATACCAGAATTATCAAATCAAATACCATATGGGGTGCACATTGGTACATGGTACCGGACCAACCTGGTGACATAAATGACAATCTAAGACACATTTCCAATAATCTCCCCCTTTTTCATTGATGACAACATAAAAAAAAATCCAATTCAAAAATTCAAATCTCTCTCCCTTAGATCCATATCTCTCCAATATCTCTCCCAAAAAATTAATCTCCCCTTATCCATATCTCCCCCCCTTTGACATCAATGGCAAAGGGTGCCAAAAAAATATTAACATGGTGACATCCAATATTCAAAATTTCAAAAACTTCCAAAAATTTTAAACATCCAATTCCTCAAACCAGAAAAAATATTTTCATCTCAAATACCTTTTTGTACCTTTCTTTGATCACCGGAAGCAATTTATTCCATTCCAATACTGTAGAATCCATTCTTGTAAACAAACTTTCGAACACATCCAACAGTGTGAAGGAGGATGGCCAATTTGTGGATGAATATTGTTTCTCACAGTCTTCAACATCAAAGAGTATTCTGGCAAGATGGTCTAGACAAACCTCAACAATCTCCTTTAGAAGCTAGAAGGTCTTAACTACATCATCCATTTTTCTCTACATGATGATCATTTCCTCTCACAACTCACTAATTCTCAACCTTTTCTTCCCATCTTTATCCTCAAAGATGTCAAAGTTCTTCCCAATATTGTTCACCTTAGATTCTATTGTTTCAATCCTGCTTCAAAAATTATCAACTATTGTAGGCCACTGGAGGCAATATTTGTAAATATCAATCATTTCTTTCATGCATTTCTTCGTCTCCACAATCAATTCAGATAGTCTCTATTTTTCTTTAGTACATCTCTTTTCAACCAGAGCTTCCAACTTACATCCTTTCGGACCTTCAAGAAAAATTATTTCTTCAATTACTTCAACTAGATTCTCATGAAGAGAATAAAAAATAATAGAAACATCAATACCTTTACAAAAAAAATACTCAATTAGAGAATCATAAAGTTTTATCCTATCAACCAAAGAGGTTGTACTCCAAAATTCACCAAATTTTTTTATCTTTCCTCTAATCAACATAGACTTGATGTCATCTAGATCAGAAGATTCAGATTGAGGTAGAGATTCTTCTTCCAATTCTTCAAGAATAACAACAATATCTTCAGCAACAACATTTCTTTTCCTCGATTCCAGAGGCGAATCACTAATAACAACTTTCAATTCTTTCATTCTAGAGGAAGAACCTTCCTCAAATCCACTAGGCATAACTTCACCGAAGCTCATTACATTTTGCAACGATAAGAAAAAGTTATTGCACACACTTTATTTATCCTCAAGACTTTCCAAATGTCTACAAATCTATTTTGTAATGGGAATTCCAGATTCCCACTCAACATCCTTCTTTCCGGGTAGTGACTTCAGAAAATAAAAAACCAAACATGTAAGAAACAATCCAAAAAAAAATGTATATCCTTCTTTCAGTGATGGTTGTATGTTCTTGATAATATTCTCAAGAATTAGCTTATGTGGATCAAATTCTATGTTCTCTTTAACCATCTTATGCACCAAATATACTGCAATAGTTGAAGTAGAACTTTCTTTGTTCTTGAAAAAGATTTTATACGAAATGTCATATGCAACATACCTAACCAAAGGATTAGAAATAGTATCGATCACCAATGGACAAGGATCTTTGTCGACTCCCTTCAATTACTCTACTTCCTTGTATTTAATCATCTTTTGTCCAGGAAGTTCTCCAACACTGCATAGACTGATAATGACTTCGATCGCTTCCTTTGAGAGAAGATAAGATTTATCCAATATAATTCTATCATTCTTGAATTTTATTAAGAGGAATAAAATAAATTCTTTATCGAAAAACCAAGGGAATTATCCCCAAATGTCCAAACCTAGGGTTTGCAAGTTCTAAAATTCACTCGGTTCTAACCCTAATTCTCCTTTCTTTATCTTTTGATTATCGAATTCATCTAGCTCGAGTAATTTCAACTTTAGAGGATTATTACTAATCGATCCTATAATAGAAATTTCCATTATAGATTTTTAAAATTCAATAGGAAAAATTCTTCTATTACCTTCTTCTATAATTGCGAGATAGGGAAACTTCTGACAACAACTTTCGAATACCCACAATGTTCTCTTCGACGGTCTTCAAATCGCTTTAGAAAAATCTTTGAGAGAGTTCCAAATCGCTCTACAACTCCTTCAAATATAATGATGATCAAAACGATTCAAGAAACTTCCTTTATATTCCATAATTTTGTGCTAACTTATATTAATTACAAAAATCTAACAAAAATTTTCTTCCATTTGACTGATAAACCCTAATTCGCTTCACAAAAGAACATGCTTGCTTCTTTTCTATCAATTCCTTTTGTAACACCCTTTTCAACTCATTATTCATAACATATCCACATGCCAACACTTGACATGATGCACTTTAGGGGTTTAATTGATTTTATGATAAAGCTCCCCCTAAGACCATACTAGGTCTAGTTCCTAGAGGAATCATATGCATCAGATGAGGGTACAAACGCATCAGTAGTCTCCGATTCTTCTTTATTTTTCATATATTTCTTATTTCCTTCTTAACCTATTCCTTTTCAACCTTTTCCACCAATTTTTTATCTTCCATTGGAGCAGACTACTTTCCCTTCTTACTTTTGCATACTTTCGAGATATGTCCTAGTTACTTGCAATGATAACACACAATTTTTTCTGTCTAGTTTGATTTCCACTCATCCATGTTCTGCATTGATTAGCTTTATGTCAAAAATGTTACAGGTATAGCAATAGCAATTAACAGATCAATTTATTCTTCCTCTATTAAATTTGTTCATCATCACTCTACTAACCATCCTTACTTGTGATATGCATTAAGTAGCTTTATGTCATATCTTTTTGCATGTATAACATTGTTCGGAGAAGGGACTATAAAAATTATTCAACCTACTCCTACACTCAGTCACCTTATGTCCAAATTTATTACATGAGAAACAAACACCATTGAAATATGGGTACCTTTGTGCATTTAATTGTCTAATAGGCGGTTTCCTTCTAGAGCTTCTTTTCTTCGTACCTTTATCCCTAGTGTTTTGATTATCCACTGGATTTGAAATTTGCATTTTTCCATCAGCTTCATTACCTAAGCCACTTTTGTATTTAGAAGGTTTTTGTCCAACTATTAACTCATCAAGCTTGGTGGAGATTGACTTAAAGTCATCTTCATAGAGTTTTTCTTTCTCAATTTCTTTTTTAAGATTCATCACTTCCTATTCAATCCTAGAGCAGACATTAGCCTCGCTTTGTATCATTTTTTTCAAACATTCTTCAAATTTCATTTTTTCATCTATCTTCAATTTTAGTCTAGTATTCTCATCATTTTATAGCTTCAATTCTTCACTAACTTCTCTGTATATTTCTTTGAATTTATTTAACTGCTCTTTCAATTTTTGAAAAAAATCATTTGCTTCATCAAGATTCTCCTTCAGATCTTTGTTTTCAATTTTAGCCTTGTCAAGATCTTCAAGGGTAGTTTGGAGCTCTTCTTTATCCATTGTTCAATCTACAAGATCTTCCTCAAGCCGTTAGACTTCTCCATAGGAGCCAAACCTCTTAAACCAATTGTTGAAGAAATTGGATACTGAGAGGGGGGATGAATCAGTATCCACTAAAAATTATTGAACAATTATCATTAATTCATTTCATTACAGAACATATAAGAACAATAACAAAGCATGAAATTCCACAATACAAAAACATTAGATTTTACATGGAAAATCCAATGACGAAAAAACCACGGTGAGGATTAGCTCACAATGTATAGTTATCGCTACCAGATACAAAAAGATCACTGCTTGCATAGGACTTGTTGTCCAAAAATGGAGGCTCACTACCTATAGAAATGTATAATTTTTTTTTGGCTAACCGCCAAGGTAGAACTGATCAAGTCGCACCACAAGTGCAAATTCAGTTCCTTATATGCACAAATTTTTTTCTTGTAGAATGATCTCCAATTCACACAACTATACTTCTTTTATTCTTCGCATTCACATTGCATACACTTCAAACCATGCACCAACTACTCACACATTCTTTTTCTTACAAAATTTTATATATATCCATTTGCAATGGATAGGTCGGCTTCAAAAATAATTCAACCATGTTGTAAAACATCATGTTGGTTGGGACCAAGACTAGGTCTTCACATATAATTCACAATCCTTTAAAATGAGTTTTAGGTCAGACAAGATTTACCTATTACCAAAACACAATTACAAAAAACTGATGCCAGTGCATCACCCAAACATATGAGAATGCATAATATTGGAAAAAAGCTACACTGAGAGGGGGGTGAATCAGTGTTGTGCAAAACTTAACTTTATTAATATTTATTTTAAAAGCACTAGTAACATTCAACCAAAATGCATGAACATGAAGTAAACAATCACAAAACCATAACATAAGAATTTTTACGTGGAAACCCTATTAGGGGAAAAACCATGGTGGATGGCCAATTCAAAATATGATCTAAGTATACTCAAATGAAGTTTACAATATGGGGAATGCACTTGCATTCGGGCACATTTCCTAGAGCTAACAGCTCAGAATAGGAAGGCTCACTGCCTTAAAAAATATTCAGATTAAGACCATCTGAAGGATTGAATTGAAGTAATAGCATCTTCATATTCTTGATTATAGTTTTGATTAGGCTCAACAAGCAATCTTCTGTCCTTCTTACTGATTCTACACTTCTGCTCTACTCTGCTTAAAATTGCATCACAAAATCCTCAATGCATAAGTGAAACTATGCATAATCACTCCTCTTCTCTTATGATATTCACAATTCACATTGACACACCTCATATACACCTCAAAATGATATGGTCAATCACTTATATATATCTGCAACCAAGAATTTAATCACAATATGTCGGCATCAATAGAACACAAAAATATTTACAACTGTCAGCCCAAATCATGATTAATGTATAATGCACATCCACAACGGTCGGCCATAACTTAACTAGGACCCAAAAAAAGATGCTCCAATGTAAAAAAACTTGAATAATTTCTTCCCAAACATTCGTGACATGTTATATCCTTGAAGTCGGCCTCCATGCATTGATAAACAAGAAATTATTCAACCGGATTTTCTAACTCACACACGGATCAATACAAGCCACTGAGATTCATGAATAACACAAAGCATACATCGATCAATCTTCCTTGGGATACGCAACACAAAATATTAACAAAAAATCTTCATAAGAATTGATGAACAGAAAACTACCGAATGCATTGTTCTTCATTGGTTGTCTTCAATTTGTCTATCGATATGATCAAATGATGAAGTGTGTATCCAATCATTGATTAGGGTTGCAGTAAATGACAACACCAAATGATATTAGCAGTCTCTTACCAACAATATCCCCATTTGGCATTGATGGCAACACTTAGTGAAAAAGGACTAAGTGTCAGATTAGTACCAACATGAATTGCACTGCCATCTTCAAAATTCCAAAAAGAGAACTCTCCCCCTAAGATGATTATAAATTTTTCACTCTATTGTTCTCCCCTTTGAAATAAATGGGAAAGGTAGGAATTCACATACCAAAAAGATCAAACAAAACTGTTATGAAAAAATTTCTTATGTACAAATAGTGCTCTTCAACTTACATAAACTTGAAAATATCTAGAAAATCTTTCTACAGCAGAGTCAAATTCGTGTCCCAAACCCTTTTGAGATTCTCCAAGATTTTTATGTGACCAAAAACCAAGTAGGATTGTGTCTCTATGGACTCTAATTTTGCTGGATCACCAACTGCCTTAGCATCTTCAACTTCTTTTAGTGCACTTGACATTATTTCTATCTTTGGGTCAATTAGGCCTCTAAGTTCACATGCTCTTGCAACAATTTTGTCATTTTAATGCTTCAAGCTCTTTATTTTTTTAAGAAAATATATAACTTCATCTTCTATCTTTCCAACACCACCAGTTAAAGGAACAAAAGTTTTAGAAGTAGTAGCTAGCTGTTTTTCGAGATCCTTAACCTTTTTCTCATTTACCTCAGTAAATTTTGATAAAGACAAACATGATTTATAAATCTTTCCACCTTCAGACAAAGAATTTTGAATGTTCTTCACACATGTGGCTAACAAATTTTTATGCTTAGCAATCATTTCTTTCAACCCACTAAACCTTTTGGCATCAAATTATTTATGCACTTTAACCATAGTTGATTTCTCAAGTGACTCAAAATGAGTACTTATAGAGTTGATTAGTTTTTTCAGTTGATCGGAGGAGGAACCAGACGAATCTTTGACATGTGTAGTAGTTATTTTCTCCATAACTCCACATACAAGGTTTAAAATTTCACTGTCCTCAATGTGAGACCTCATTAATTATTCTCTAGCCTTCACTTGGGTGAATGATGCTACCTTCATTTTCTGAATTGGAGACAAAGTGGATAGGTCAATAGGACCTTCAATCAATTCAAGATCAAATTCTCCCTATTGTTCTACTAGAAATTTCTTCACTGCCTGGGTAGTGTCTCTTTCTTCCTTTACCTCAAATTTCTTCTCCTCAACCATTATTTCTTTAGGTGCAAGTTCTTGCTTAACTTTTGGAATTTCAATTCTCTCATCCTTCTCAACAAATACAATTTCAGGAGTCTCAATCTCCATAGGTATTTTAGTATTGTCCATATCAAGAGGAATCTGAGTATCCTCAGCTGCATCAAGTTTTTCTTTTTCTTCTTCTTCTCCTTCCAAACTAGATGGGGCATGTTTATCACGAGTTTCTTGTGTGACAACATCAATTCTATCATTTCACAAAATCTTTCTCAAGATTTTCTCAGTTTCTTTTGTAATCTCATTAGTCAGACCAATCATGAGCTTATTCACCCTTGTCTCTCTCTTGAATTAATTTTTGGCTTTATTCAAGAGGGCCTGCATATCTTCTATAGATATTACCATCATAATTCTACAAGAATTATTTCTCTCATTTATTCTTCTTCTGTTCTAGCATTGACTCTCCCCATTTCCAAAATCTCGTATAATATTTACCTGTAAGCTAGGCATTATTTCAATAAGAAATTTATTGAAAATATTCAAATAGTTTATTGTTGCCTCCTCAAGAGTTCTTTGACCAGATTCATCAAAAATTTCATACCATTTACAAAGTGGCTTAAGATTTCCATCTTTGACCAAATATTTTTCAATTTCTTCTACATACATAATCGGTTTGTCAAATTTTTGTTTCTTCTATGATTTGACTTCTTCACCAAAGGATTTTCCTTTGGAAATTGTGGCTGCCTTAGCATGTTGATGCTTTATTTCTCTAACTCCTTCATCTGATTCTGTCTCTTCATCTTTAGAGACTGCTACATATACTATTTTTCTTTTATCCTTCTTTATTTTTCCATCTTTACTAGATGTCTTCACATGAATTTTCTTGGATGCAGGAGTGGATAGGGGTGCATAGCTCCTTGTTGACCTAGTTCAGGTAGAGAGTGCTACCAGATTAGCTGATTCATTTTTTTCTACCTCTTTTGTTGCTTCAACTTCTTCTCTTTTCTTTCTATATTCTCTTACCTTTTCTACTGATATGCCCATACTTTCTACAAAAAATTCCATTTATTTTCTAATTCTTCTAACTAACAGAGGCTTCCTAAGTTCATTACGTACCTGTATATTCTTTTTTGCATAAGTACCAAATCTCTCTTCTGGCAGATCCAAAGGTTTTCTCAATAAATTTTTTGCATACATTTCTAGAATGAACTCTTCAACTTCATAGCCCATCGACATGATCTAGACTATTCTGGGATCAACGACTTTCATCTTGCATTGATCAATATCTACCATAAAACAAATTGTATCCTTATACTTCTCCACAATATCAGGAGGAATTATTTCTTTGAACTACATCATACTTTGAAAACTTTTGAAACATCCCCAGATAGTGGCATTCTTTGTCTTAATTTTTGCAAATCTATGAAACAGATTTCTGATCTGAACAGTTACAGGTTTATCTTTTTGCCAATGAATCTTTCTGAATCTTGAAACCTCATTCATGAAGTAAAAGAATAAGCATAATAGAAAGTTACCATACTTAAAGGAATTTTTATTATCCTTCTTGATCTTCCCAAGATTTTCTATTATTTGACTTTTTAGCAACTCACATAGATCATATTTTACATTTTCATTTACCTTCTGATAGGCTACACAAATGGATGTACTAGACACAGAGTTGTCTCAACTGGAATGATAGATTTTGTACCCAATAACCATAGATGCAAATTTGAAATCTACATCAACAATGTCATCAATTTTCATTGCCCTTCTATCATACTTAGAACCAGTTGCATCAGTGACTGTTTGATTCTTCATTGATTTTAGAACTGGTAATCCACCAAAGGAACTCAAACCTGTAACAACACTTATAGCCTATTTTTTTAATCTTGAAGGGTATACTTAACCACATGAATTCATCATGAACTTGACCCAAGATGTACCAGACGTATTCATTCTCTTCAAAGATGAGAAATTTAACAATCAGTGTAAATTTCTTTTCTTCTAGGGTTTTAAATTCTAGCTTCACACATAAATATTCTCCTATAATGTGATTAGTATACAAATTTCACAACTATGAGCTTCCTAGCTCTTCAATGTTAGCATGAATATATTCCCTAACATCTTCAATGTGTAAGACACTGTACAAAATAGATGAAAAATCATCTAACGGGTTGGTCTCAACAGACTTGAAGGGATTCCATTTGAATTTGGGATGAGGCCTATCTTTAACTTCTACTACCAGTGGAGTAGCCATATTCACCAATTCACAAATTTATAGGTTTTTCTCATAAATACCTTTTTTCCAGATCGTAGTTTGTTTGCCGAATCGCCTTCACACTTGAATTTCGCCTCAATTCGCAAAGTTTCACCTCAATCAGAAAAAGTTCACCTTAGAGCTCTCCAACTTTATTTTCTTTAAAATGAAAAGTGAAAAATGAAAAATGACTTTTTATCACTTGTATATCTAACCCTTTTTGTTGCAATAAATACTTTTTACCCTAACTCATTTGGATACCTTGTTTTTATACTGTGAAAGATCAATCTTCTGCGGACCTCCAATACTGCAGACTACTTTCTCCAATGAGTTCAACAACATTTGTAGAGAATCTACACACTTACTAAACTTATCCACATCCGATGTTAGTTATTGATTATTGGGTTGAGAGATTTTCTTGACAGCTCCCCCTATGCCAAAGGCTTGAAACCAATTCCCGGAGGAGTTACCAAAAACAAATTCTGGTGCTGGCTCATTTCCTTCAACAAAGGGATTTTTCTTCACCCATTTCTTTTGCATATGCTGCCTAATCACATCTATAGTGACTTTGCATTTTCCCTTAATATCCTTCTACATGTTTTTCTTTTGATTTACTAGACCTTTTCTATTCCAACAGAATGTAGCAATGTGACCAAATTTGTTGCAATTATAACACACAATATTTTTGTCTAGACCAGTTGTTCCACTGATTTTCTCTTTATCTGTACTGGTTAGCAATATGGCCAAGACTATTGCATGTATAGCATCTGAAATTTCTATGAAATTTGTTCATCATATTTCTACATTCATTTGACCTATGACCAAACTTATGGAAATTAAAGCACTGACCTAAGAATGATTGACCACTTGAATTTATCCTACTTCTGCATTGAGTAGCCATGTGTCCAAATTTTTTGCAACTAAAATAGTAACCATTGAATCTCTGAGCATTAGGTTGCCTTACTGGATACCTTCCATATTTGTTCATTTGATTTCCTTTCCTGAATCTCCTTTCTCCTGATCTAGAACTTTCTCCTTCTTCATATCCAAGACCTCTCTTGTCACCATCAGTCCTCTGACTTTTAATCAGATCATCAAGCCTGGCTAAGCTAACTTTGAACTTCTCTTTGTACTCATTTGTAGTAGAAAGTTCATCTCTAAGATCATCAATATGCTTTTCAAGCACTTCCTCATTGTTTTTATATTGCTCTAGTTCATTGTCCAATTGGCTGCATACTTCAGATTTTTCTCTCAAGGATTGTGCTAGGTTCTCTTCATTCTTCTTTTTGTCTTCAACCTCGTTGGTCATTATCATCATGATAGATTCCATTTCATGCTTTAGGACAACATTATCTCTGGTAAGCTTTTCACATTCTTCTATCTTTTCCTTCAGTACTTGAATGAGTTGTTCATCTTCAATGCTCTTTGTCATTTTGATTAATCTAATCACAGATTTCCTTTATCTTCTCTTTGGAATTATTGATTTTTTCTTTCAAAGACTCAATGAATTTCTCAACATCCATGAGGTTTTCTTGCAATTTCTGAACTTCAGACTTTGACTGATCAAGATCATCTAGGGCCACCAAAAGTTGTTGTTGAAGACTTCTTGAATCCATTGAAACACTTTCCAAGATCTCCCCAAGTTGTTAGACTTCTTCCAAGGAACTAACCTTGATACCAATTGTTGGAAATATGCTACACTGAGAGGGGGGGGGGGTGAATTAGTGTTGTGCAATTTTTTGTATTAATCTTTATCTTCAAAGAACTAGTAACATTCAACCAAAATACATGAACATGAAGAAAATAATCACAACACCATAACATAAGAATTTTTACTTGGAAACCCTATTAGGGGAAAAACCATGGTAGATGGCCAATCCACAGTATGATTTGAGTATACTCAAATGAAGTTTACAATATGGGGAATGCACTTGCATTTAGGCACACTTCCTAGAGCTCACTACTCAAAATAGGAAGGCTCATTGCCTTAAAAAATATTTTTATATTAAGACCATCTGAAGGATTGAACTGAAGTAAAAGCATCTACATATGCTTGATTACAGTTTCAGATAGGCTCAACAATCAATCTTCTATCCTTTTGATTGATTCTGCACTTCTGCTCTACTTTGCTCAAACTCACATCACAAAATACTTAATGCACAAGTTAAACTGTGCATAATTGCTTTTCTTCTCTTCTGATATTCACAATTCGCATTGACACACCTCAAAATGATATGGTCAATCAATTATATATATCCACGACCAAGAATTTAATCGCAATATGTCAACATCAATAGAACATAAAAATATTTACAATTGTTGGCACAAATCATGAGTAATGTGTAATGTGCATCAACAACAGTCAGCCATAACTTAGCTAGGACCCAAACAAAGATGATTGAATGCAAAAACACTTGAATAATTTCTTCCCAAACATCCACGACGTGTTATATCCACGAAGTCGGCCTCCATGCATTGATAAACATGAAATTATTTAATTGGATCTTCTAACTCACACATGGATCAATATGAGCCACTAAGATTCACGAAAAAAAAGAAGAATACATCGATCAATCTTCCCTAAGATATGCAACACAAAATATTAAAAAAAGATATTCATAAAAATTGATGAACACAAAACTGTCGAATACATTATTCTTCTTTGGCTGTCTTCAATCTGTTTGTCAGTATGATCAAATGATGAAGTGCATATCCAATCATCGATTAGGGTTTCCATCAATGACAACACCAAATGATATTATTAGTGTCTCTTTCCAACACATACATACATGCTTCCAATTGTTATAAGCCTTTTCACAAACCCTTAGATCATACAACTTACCAGAGAGCATATGCAGACCAAAAATACCAGAATTACTGGATCAAATACCAGATGGGGTGCATGCCAGAACAGGTTACCAGACCAACATGGTGACATCAATGAAATTCTAAGACACATTTCCAAAAAAATAAGGGAGAAGTAACTTCAATCACATAATACATAATGATTATCTAAAACACACTAGGTGAAGTTAAGCATATTTTTACTAATTTCATAGTACAAGTTTGTAGGTGCACTTGAATGATCCAAAATTGTGGATCCTTGTACATCTATACATCATAATCTAATAAACCTAGTTCTCAACCATATTCAAATGAAAAATAGTGAAAACTAACTTCAAATGTACCCATGAAAAGAGCGACATAATCAATTATAAGTTGAAGATCAATGTACCTTCAAAAATAGCTCTTCTATTGTCAAAATACATCTTTTGTCAAAATAAGTCTTCTTTTGTTGAAATACATCTTCTTTTGTCGAAATAGGTCTTCTTTTGATGAAATAAGTCTTCTTTTGTCAAAATAAGTCTTCCTTTGTATTTTACCAAAAAAAATTAATTGATAAAATCTAAAAAAATAAAATTATATGGATAGTTTTCAGCCTAACATATTTCGATCGATCACTTGTTGGCCGAGCATGTTTTGGTCGAGCAGGTTTCAACCAAAACCCTCTCAACCAGAACATGCTCGGCAATATCTAGTTGCCATCCTACTTTGCGACCAACTCACCTTTTTTGAATTTTTTTTTTAAACATTAAACTTCAACAGAGTATTTCTTTAGTCATAATGATTTTTCTTAAAAAAAGAAAAATACCCTTTTGTAGATCTTGAAGTGGTGAATCCAAATATGTATTTTTTAATATATTTTGATTAGTTTTAATATATTTTATTTTCAAAATAATGCAAGTAGGTTGTTAAATTTAAAAAAAGAGGTTGATTAGAATTTTTTTTTAAAGTGAAACATATTAATTTTATTTGAAAAATATATGTTGCACTAGAGGAGAGAGTCCTCTTCAAAAGGGTATAATTTATTTTTTCAAAATGATTAGAAAAGTAGACAATAGTTAATGTCCAATGAAAACTATCAAATTCTAATGAGTTTGACTTTAAAACGTTATTATGAGAAAAATATAAATCAAAATTTGATTGTTTTTCCATGTAGGGTAAGTGCACCAATCTGTAACACAATTTTGGCTCTTAAGATGCCACTTTTTTAGAAATCGAAGAATCGATTTCTTAGCATTCAAGAGCGGATTATGCTCTCAAGAATTTGATTTCAAAGATTGGCAGGAACAAAAGGATTGAAGTGCTTTCTAAGTCTAATTAAACACTATTTGCAGAATTAATGAAGATTGAAGGGTCTCAAAAAGGTGGGGGGGGGGGTGCAAAACAAGTCCTGTTTTTATAAAAAAAAATAGCATAGTGCTTGAGGGCTCCCCCCATTTTGATTGAATTTTTTTTAGAATTTCAAAAAATCTCAACAGTGAAAAATTATCTAACACCATGTAGTTTATCCTCATTATTTCAAATATTATTTTTAATGAATATATAATATTTTATGAATTTTCAAAGTGGACACATCTTGAAAAAGCTGAAATTTGAGTGTGCTCCCCCCTAAATATTTTGCAAACTAATTGAAAATTGATTCTTTCTTTTTTTCATCATGTGTAGAATGGAGTCTAGTTTCAAAAAATGTAAGTTTTTTCACGTTTTGATGAATGGGTAAAAATATATCCTAAAACTAGCACATGCTAGTTTTTGACCAAAAACAGAGGCATTTACAATAGAAGCCACAGATCAAAACCTTAACTAAATCAAAATGAAAAAAAATTATATATTTAGATAGCTAAGAGAGAGGTTAACACTATCACAGTTTTTTTATAAACTTGCATTGAAATACATGCAAATGAGATAGGGAGCATAGATAAAAATATGAGAAAATTTGGAAAATCCTATCAATTAACACATCCAAAGCAGGCCATTTGGCAAGCACCAAATTTGGTGCTCATCAAATGGTTTGCTTTGCACAGAACTATAATTTCCCCTCTTTGGTGAACAACTTTGATAATGCTTAGAGTGCACATTTTATGATCATAGATGGATAGTCAAGGTTTTACCTTTCATACCTTCTCTAACTCGTTATAGTAACTGGATAACTCTTTATCCCTTTGAGGTCTCTATCTCTTAGGTCTCTTTCCCTCCCACATAGGTACCTAAGTAAATCTATCTCACTCTCCCTCCCTCTCTCTCCATCTTTGGTCTTTTTGTCTCTCACTTCATCTCCCTCTCTTAGGTTGTTATATTTCTCTCTTTGTCTCTCTCTCTCAAGTCTCTCCCTCCTACACCCTCTCCCTCTCTTAGGTCTATCACTCACTCACTCCCTTTATCTCTCTCCCATTCCCTCTCTCTCACTCACTCTATCTCTCTCCCTCTCTCTCTCACTCTCTAGGTGTCTCCCATCCCCCTCTCTCTCTCCACCTCCACTCTCTCTCTCCTCTCAATCCTCTCCCTATCTCCTCCCACCCCTTTCCCCTCTCTCTCTCAAGTGTCTTCATCCCTGCCCCTCCTCCCTCTCTCTCTTTTGTCAAGTCTCCCCTCCTACCCCATCTCCCTCTCACAGTCACTCCCTCTATCTCTCTTCCACTCACTCCCTATCTCACTCACTCTATCTATCTCCCTCTACCTCTCCATCTATCTCAAGTATCTCCCTTCGATCACCTCTCCCTCTCTCTCTCATGTCCTCTATCTCTCTCCCACTCTCTATCCCTCTCTCTCTCTCAAGTCTCTCCCTCCCACCCACTCTCCCTCCATCTTTGTCTCTCAAGTTTCTCCCTTCTACCCCCTCTCCCTCTTTCAGGCCTCTCTTTGTCTCTCTCACTCACTCCCTCTATATCTCTCCCACATCCTCTTTCTCTCCCTCACTTCCTCTATCTCTCTCCCACATCCTCTTTCTCTCCCTCACTCACTCGATCTCTCTCCCTCTCTCTCTCCCTCTCTCTTAAATATCTCCCTCCCACCCCCTCCCACTCTCTCTCTCCCTCTATCTCAGGTATCTCCCCTCACCCCCTCCATCTCTCTTGAATCCCTCTATCCCGAGTACTCCCTCTCCCCTGAGTACTCCCTCTCCCTCCCACCCCCTCTCCATCTCTCAAGTCTCTCAAAGTCACTCCTTGTATCTCTCCCATCCCTCCATCTCTCACTCCCTCTCTCTCCTACTCTCCTAGGTCTCTCATTCCCACCCCCTATCTCCCACTTTGTCTCCCTCTCCTTCTCTCTTGGGTGTCTCCCTCTCCCTCTCTCTTAGGTTTCTCCCTCCCACCCCCTCTCCCTCCCTCTCTCTCACTCTCTCTCCATCTCTGTGTCTCTCCCTATCTCTCTCTCCCTATCTCTCTCTCCCACTCCCTCTCTCCCACTCCCTCTCTCTCTCTCTCTTAGTCCCTCTATCTCTCTCCCACTTTGTCTCGCTCCCTCTCTCTCTCACTCCCTCTATCTCTCTTCCACTTTGTCTCTCTCCCTCTCCTTCTCTCTCAAGTGTCTCCCTCCCACCCTCTCTCCCTCTCTCTCTTGGGTTTCTCCCTCCCTCCCCTTCTCTCTCTCTAAAGCCTCTCCCTCATACCCCCCTCTATCTCCCACTCACTCCTCTCTCTCAAGTATCTCCATCCTACCCACTCTCCCTCTCACTGTCACTCCCTCTATCACTCTTCCACTCCCTCCCTATCTCACTCTCTCTATCTATCTCCCTCTACCTCTCCATCTCTCTCAAGTATCTCCCTCTCACCACCTCTCCCTCTCTCTCTCTCTCTCATGTCCCTCTCTCTCTCTCTCTCTCAATTTTCTCCCTCCCATCCAATATCCCTCCCTCTTTTTCTCTCAATTCTCTCCCTTCTACCCCCTCTCCCTCTTTCATGCCTCCTTTTGTCTCTCTCACTCACTCCCTCTATCTCTCTCCCACATCCTCTCTCTCTCACTCCCTCTATCTCTCTCCCTCCCACCCCCTCCCACTCTCTCTCCCTCTATCTCACGTATCTCCCCCCACCCCCTCCATCTCTCTTGAATCCCTCTATCTCGAGTACTCCCTCTCCCCCGAGATCTCCCTCTCCCTCCCACCTGCTCTCCATCTCTCAAGTCTCTCTCTCACTCCTTGTATCTCTCCCATCCCTCTATCACTCACTTCCTCTCTCTCCTACTCTCCTCGGACTCTCTTTCCAATCCCCTCTCTCCCACTTTATCTCCATCTCTTCTCTTGGGTGTCTCCCTCCCACTCTCTCTCCCTCTCCCTCTCTCTTAGGTTTCTCCCTTCCACTCCCTCTCCCTCCCTCTCTCTCACTCTCTCTCTTCATCTCTATGTCTCTCCCTCTCTCTCTTTCCCACTCCCTCTCTCTCCCACTCCATCTATCTCTCTCCCACTTTGTCTCTCTCCCTCTCCTTCTCTCTTAGGTGTCTCCCTCCCACCCTCTCTCCCTCTCTCTCTCTCTTAGGTTTCTCCCTCCCATGCCCTCTCCCTCCCCCTCTCTCTCTCAAGTCTCTCCCTCCTACCCCCCTCTCTCTCTCACCCCCTCTCGTTCTCTCACTCCCTCTACTCTCTCTCACTTTGTCTCTCTCCCTCTCTCTCAGATCTCTCCTTTTCAAAATAACATATTTGGCGCTCTCCATATTTGGAGAGTGCCAAATGTGTTTTACCTTGAAACGGTAAAATAAGGGTTGACCCCGTGATTCAGGCCCACATTCTCCTGTATTTTTCTAATTCAACACTTTATCCGAGTCAGAAACACCTTTTTTTTATGCAGTTGACTTCATATTGTACCAATCTATGCTTGATCCATCACCCTTTTACCACCAATCTGCATGGTAGACAATGTAGAAGAAGACATTTTGAAGTTTCTACATCATTTTGCATTATCTGAGGTATTATATTCATTTTGGTAATATTGAAATGTTTGTATTTAGTATATTTGTTTGTTTTTTACAATATAAACTAAATTTCCTTAATTATTTTATTAATCATAACAATTGGACATAGAATTCAACATTGAATTAGATGCTATTTGCATTAAAAAGTTCATTTTTTATGAGTTTGAAGAGCAAAAAAATTAAAAACATGGCATTTACTTAACATAAATTTACTTAGGAATTCTATTTGCATTGCTTATAGTAGTCCATTTTCAGCATGGCTAGTGGAATTCACTGTATTTCATTCTTTTTTGAACTAATTTGGAATTTTTTTATTTTCATCTAATTTGGAAAACCTAATAGCTTTCATCAATGTTAATACAAGTGTCCATTAATTGTTGTGTTCCATAAAAAATTCACCTTCATCACATGTGTTTAGATAAATTCAAGTGAGTTGATATAGTTGTTAATGCAAGTTTCCATTCATTCATACCATTTACCTTTCTAATAAATAAAAAAATAGGAAATTTTGTGCAATTGAGAATGCTTATTTTCTTTCTAAGTTACCTCATTGCCAAAAAAATAGTGAATAACTATAAGATATAGCATCACAAACCCTTCTTTTAATTCATATTCTTCATGAATTTTTGATAATCAAAAATTTGGTTTTGAGAAAAATAAACACAAGATTCTCTAGTTTTCATTTAGGTGGCAACAACTTATACCCTAGGTTTGTGATGTAGAGCATGGATACAAAACCTTCAACAATCATAATTAGATCAGTTTTAAGCAATCTTCAATCTCAAAAACCTTAATTCAATGCTGAACTGACCAATTCACATTCACTTCCTTGTAGCATTCACAACAGATAAAATTGTTCATATCTTATCATATCTTAGTCACTGGAACCCTTTCTAATGCATCTAAACACTAAACCCTTGCTTTAGGCCTTTCTATTCTTGAAAAAAGGAGGGTTTATTCAAAATCAACATTCCAAGACTCTGGTGTAGGAGCACCTTGTAAGCTCAATTTTGTCAAAAATGTCATCTTTAGTGAGCATGGTCAAATGCTAGGATTTTAATTAATGTTGAGTATATCATGTTCAGTAAGGTCAATTAGACCATTTTATAATGTATTTGGAGCTAAGGGATTTCAGTTGTATCATAGCTTGCAATTTGGCTAAATGTGGTCAGAAAATTTGCTAAAAGATGCAAAAGTTGTAGAGTTCGAGGGAGTTCAAATGAAATAAAAATATGTATAATAACCTTCAATGCCTTGAAGGAGAGGCTTTTGGTTGATTTGTAACCCATTTTTTTAATCAAGAAGAACATTATTTTCTAGAAATTTAGTAGTTTCTCTCACTTTTCTTGTTGTTGTACGGCCTGTACGGACTCTAAGATGATATGAAACTAGTTGGATGTTATAGATTAATGAATTAGATTTCATTTTCATCTATTTAGAGATTTTAACTCTTTGTATAGCGAAAGTTATAATAGTGTTCTTGGATTAAAGGGTTTCATTATGTAATTCGACCCATTACACTTTTTCTACCTACTGTAACTTGTGGAATGGGTCCTCTAACTTTTAAAATACATGCCTAACCTATTTAGAATGTTGTGGGGTCAAGGTTGGGTGTTTGGGATGATGTTCTAGGACTGTATCAGGGTCTTTTCATGGTGAAAATTAGGGCTTCAAGTGGTGTTTTGAGAAAATGTCGGAAGGACTATCCATGTAATGTATTATTCAGTATGTGCAGGGTCTAGTAATTTTTTTTGGTGCTTTGTATGAGTCTGGCAGGTCTGGGAGATAGGAATTTCATTAAAACCCCAAGTATTTTGCTTCAAATTAAGGGTTTGGTGTATTAGGGGTCTAGAGGTCTTGGACCTAGAAATAAATCAAGAAATTGGAAGTTTTGACACATAAAATACTATTGTTTGAGGATTTTGAGTGAATATGTAGTGTTTAAAAGGTACTCTCTTTGTAAATTAGGCTAATTGAATAGTCTTTTCCAAGGTGGGTCTATTGAAAGTCAATGTTGGTCCAAAGGAGTTGATACTGGGGTTTACCTATGTTTTATAACTTACAAATGGGTATCTTAATCATCCCTAGTTTTGTCAAGTGTTTTGGAAAATCTTGGTGAAAAGGCCCTTGAACCAGGTTACCTATGCTATAAGGGAAAGCTTGGTAGAAGTTGGGATTTTCAGTTGAACATATGAGTTTGCTTTGGAATCTGATTGATTCTCATTGATTTTTTGTATTGAATGGTTTCCACCCCTCTTTGCATCAAAAATAGTGTTTCTTGGTAGGTTAAGTGATCAAGTTGTGTGTAAGTCTATTAAGAGCCTTCCTCTAAATCTTTGAACAAGTTCATTGTGGATCCCTAGATGTACTGCATCAGCCTCTAGGTACTTTGCCAACACTTCAAACACACTCAAATTACCTACACTAATATCTAACCCTACAGACATCTAACTCCATCATTTATGAAAAATATTGTGTAGCATAGACATGTTTGATAATTCCAAACAACTCGCTGCCTTCTTTCATAAAATTCTTTGGTGTGTTTCATATTTAATGCAATGTAATCAGGGATATCAATATTTTTCATAAAATGCATTACTTAATTTTGTTCTATGTGTGTTTGTGAACATGTAGCATTCAAGGTCATGCCGATGAAATGACCGAAGCCTCTAACACTAGAAGAAGGTGTAGTTAAAAATGCAAGGAGAAGAGAATCAAAAAATGTAGCTCATGAAGCAAAGGAATTGCAACCCATACAACCAAAAATTCTTGTGCAATCTAAGAGAGATGTCAAATTGGAAAAAACAAAGGGCGCAAATGAGGAAAGTTCATGGAAGGACAAGACTGGATACCGAAGTTGGGGGCACATCATCAACCATAGGTGAAGCTCAATGCACATCTCCAGTTGAAGAGACATTGTCAACAACACATGGTTTTCCAGGTACATCAGAAATCACATCTCCAATTGAAGACACACAATCAAGAACATTTCATTTTGAAAGTACATCAGCAAACACATCTCTATTTGAAGGCACTCCATAAACGACATCTCAAGTTGGAGGTAGAACATCGTTTACATGTCAATCTCAAGGTATGTCATCAATTGCACTTCCAATTGAAGGTACATGATCTATCCCCGATGTTGTTGACCTTCCCAATATTGACACAAATTTACATTTGAGAACTCTTCCTAGAGTTTTGCATAGAAACCCTACATTTTTATTGATATTGATTACAATGTTTTGAAATGGATTCCTAATACGATTCCAAAACGTACATGTCAAAGATATGCACAAAGGATATGGAGTTTGCTTTTTGCAAAGCTAAGTGAGGGTGGAAGATGCCAACTATTTGTTGAAATGATGAGGCAACTCAAATTTAGGCTGACCATGAAGGCTCTTGGGCTAAGAGTTTTGAATAACTCAAGTGAAAATTCCATTATAAAGAACTTTATGAGTGCATACGAGAGCATGGGTTCCACCTCATGCACGAAGGATAGTTGTGCCACATGACGTGTGATGACAACAACATTGTTAAGAAGTCAAAAAAGGAACAAGGTGAACCTTACAAAGGAAAGTAATTCTTTGGAAATAAGTAGATCATCTCTAATGAGAGCCAAAGGAAAGAGTGAAAGAGTGGAGGATCCAAATAGCAATGAGTTATGGGAATTTTCGGGTAGAGTGCCTTGGAAAGACATAAGAATTTCTCAAGGCTTGAGATCTTTAATTGTGAATTATTGGAAGGATAACACAAGGACCTCTCCTAATCAAAGAGATTTTTTAAGAAGGAGAATTGGTAGTAAAAACTGTGAGCCACATCCAATGCATTATTTGGATACCACTCAAACCCAATTTTTTGCTGATTTTCTATAGAAGTTTCCTCAAATTAAAATGTGTCAAAGATATTTTTCAATGCTAAAGTCTTTTTATGTCAAAATAAATCACACACACACTACTTGTTGTTGTAGGGTTCATATTGAGTTTTCTAACCATTATGATGTTTATCGATGTATATGTGTAGATATGCATACTAACAATGTTTTGCAGGAATGTAACATAATGCCTCCACCTAAATCATCAAGGAAATTTTTGTCTTCCATTTTATGTGAAAGAGAGGATGGTCAATTTTTTTACAAAAAAACATGTTTGGATGGCACATGTGATCATTGTGGTGGCATGCAACATTTTCCAATTTTCCAACACATGGCTAGTACACACACAATTAGAGACAAAATTATGGAATTTGGCAAATATAAGACAGTGGCATACAATCTAAAAGATGGGAAAGAATCAAAGAAGTGTGAATTGGTCAGTGATAAGATTCTAGTGTATCAGTTTATGGGAATTTTTCATGATCAAGTGGTCTATGATTATGCAATGAATACACACAGAGCATAATGGTTGGACTCATAGTTCAAGTTATGCAAGGACACATTTCCACTTTGTCATATCATTTAAGTTGTCAACTTCACTGAGAACTACACACTACAAACATAGAATGAGGTGTAATCACAGTACTACAACTCCATGCAGGTTTCTATATTTGTGCATATAGCATTCATTCATGCAAATGATAGTACAGAGGAAAATAGGGAAGTATTGAGGGAGTATCACTTTTACATCAGTGATGATCACACACATTCTATATAGTTTGTGAAAGGTTGATTTCATATGTTCTATGCTGATCTGGCTAGCAGGGGCATATCATTTAGTCAGCATATCATATGGTTAGATAATTGTACATCACAATTCAAGAATGCCATAATGTTTTACTGGTCGAGTAGGATGCATACGATTAGGGGTGTTCAACATATGTGGAACTTCTCAGAGGCTGGGCATGGAAAGGGGGAGCATGATGGAGTAGGTGCATGTATCAAAAGAGCCCTAGCAGAAGAAGAGTTAAAGTACACAAACAATGTAAATTTGATAGATGCAAGATCAATTTTCCAGTGGTGCAATGGTGCAATGGGTCTAGGTAGAAGGTACTTCTTTATTTCCTAGATTTTTTCATGAGTAGATGATACTAACATTGAAAAATATGAGGATTGTTATACACTAACAGGATCGAGCGAGCTACACTCTTTTAGAAGTTCCAATGCAGGTACATGGACTATCCATACAAGGAAGATGGCATGCTTTTGTTATGCATGTACACTTCAATTATGGAATGATTGTGAGTATACAAAGTGGGTTGATGAATGGTCTATAAGAAGTCTAACCCCACTTGATACTTATCAACCCTCGATGACTCTACAAATCACGGAGATGCAATCATCCATTGACTTTGATCATTTATCAGACCTACTAGAACCAGGTAATGAATCTTACTTACAAGTTTTATTATGTTTCTTAGTAAATAAATCTAACAAGATGAACATATCAATGTAGGGCATGTTTATGCGGTGATTGTAGATGAAGACAATGAAGAGGGTACAAATTATTACCTATTTCGTTGTATTGAGGCAAAAAATAAATTGGAGTCCCCAGTTATAGACGGAGAAAACATAGAATATCCTACAGGTTCGGTGGTTGTTACTGGAACATGGCTTTGAAGGTATCCAATTAAGAATGTTGCAGCTTGGTTGTTTGAGGACTTTGACATGCATCAAAAAATTCTTCACTACTCAAACCTTGTTGTCGCCACCAATTTTCATTTGATCAAATATAAGAGCAGACCTGCGAACAAGAACTTGTGGAAAGTGCATGAGTCTAACCATGAGGAAATACTCAACACAATAAAGAGTAGAGTAGACCTAGATGGTTCCCTGGATTGATTTGTAAGTATGCACATTGACTGTGTAAAGTCATGTTATTGATCACTCTTTTGGAAGTGTTCAGTGTTATGAGAAAAATTAGTTGCTAGTGCATTTTTTGGTTGTCAATCTTCTCTTTGTTTTCCATCTCCTAGATTTATTGGATTCTTATATGCTACATGTTGTTAAGCCTCTCAGTGATATATTTGAAATTTATATGTAGGGTCATCGAGAGATAATAAAGTAGCGAAGGGGCACATCACCATTGTAGGACCTTCAATAAACCTCATTATCTAGCATGGATGAAGGTGATAGTAGGTCTCGTCAGTTGTATGACTGACATTACTTAGTTATTTCTCTTTTATTGATTTTTATGTGAGTCTATCTCTAAGATTGGGATGCTTTTGCAGGTTTTTTGTGGACCAAATTCCTATGATACTACACAACCATAAAGAGACTACTACCCATGTGTTTTGTAGGGAGAAGGGGATGTACATGTTTTGAACCATTTTGGAATGTAAATAAATGGGCCAACTGAGGTGGAATGGAGAAACGAAACTGGGCAGCAACTCCTTTTGTTTCTTCTGAAGTATAATATATTCCATGATCTATGCTGCAAATCGGAGGATTGTTTCCCTACATGTATTGATACAAGTACTGACAAATGAGAAGATTTTCAAGATGTTCTTCCATCACTATTGTAATATTTCTCATTGACTTAGTGTATTTTTTATGAGAAATTAATACATGCAAATGTGTATATTCCTTAATATATGCCTTAATTAAATGTGTATATTACATTTAAAATTATTTGTAATGCTTCATGGTTTACATTGAAATTTTTCTTCAAGGAAAAACATGCAGATTTATGAGTAAGAAAGAAATAATGTCTAATATAATTGTACAAAAGCATATTTTATTGCCCCTACTAAAGCAAAGGTGGTGGTAAACCAAGACACAAATTGACACAACTTCTCTCAAATATGCCAAGCAAGACATCAACTTTCAATTAACTCAACCTTGTACAATAGCATCAAACTCAAAAAGGACCCTACAGAGGTTGTCAACATCCAAGCAATGATAATTAAATCAACTTTGCATAATCCCCAAAGCAGATTCATTGAATTCCTCAAAACTCACCTTTTGTCAATCCTACCGAATTGGCAAGCTAGTGAGCTCACTGGCTTGCCAAATCCATAGGGTTGGCAAGGTAGGGGCAATGTATGCCTCATAGAAATCGATGCAACCTAGGTAATCTCTAACATACCTTAGGGTATGACATTCAACCAAACAACTACTATGGACCAATCTACAACTCCACAAGGGGACCTAATGAGTTTGTTCCAAAAAAGAACCATGATGCAGAGTGGATCAACCAAATAGGAGAGATGACACAACTTCTCTCAAATATGCCCACTTGGACATCAATTCACCAGACTCACAATAGGGTAACCTTGCCACTTGACATGGGATTTTGGCCAATTAGACTAAGACAGAGGTTTAGACCAGATTTGTTACCCCAAAACATGTTTCTCCTGACCACTCCAGGACATAACACCGTAACTTGAACCTAAGGAGTTCCATTTTCTCATCGTTCTAGCCTTTAGGCCTCTTTTACCCTTTAACCCTTGTAGCACTACCCAGTAGGATAGTCAAGACAAAAACCACATACAAGCCTATACCAGGCCCAAACCACTGAATTTGGACAAAAAATGGATGCCCCTGCAAAGTCTCAAAGCCTCCCTTCTTGATGACCAAAGGTAAAGTCACAACAAGCCAAAAGGTAACATACAGTGAGTGGAAGGCTTAATATTGCATTTTAATGCACTCCAAACTCTTAAAACAGGGTATACAAACCGACCCTTAGTAATTGGCTTCTAAATGCACAAAATCACTTGAAATCCAACCAAAATATAACTAAAATAGAGTTAAGTCTGCTTCCCACCTAATTCCATCGAAAAAAGAGCACAATCGCTCTAAGATATGTTCAATCGACTCAATCCCTTAAGGGTCTAAAGTGAAAAAGGGCAACAATATTTGACATGGTGTTACTCATAAACCGTGGTGATTATGAAATCTCTGTCTAAACCTATGAGATCATGTTGGGCCCCTGTACAATAACCTCTCTCAGAGGCATTTTCCTGTGGTGGCGATTTTTCACTCAAGGAAAAAGTTGTCAAATGCAAGTAGTTGAAAGTTGCAAAGTGGTGCAACTTTCTTTCTGCATCTCGTGTGACCAAACGGATTGTTCCAACGTGTCCAGGTGGGTATTTCCACACTAGGCATGGTCCTCTTTCACACCCAAACACGTGAAATCGCTCTGAGCTACATTCAACCGGATTGATCCCTTAAGGGTCTGAATTGAAAAATGGTTGTGAACTTTAGAATGCTAATATTGAGACACCATGGTGCTAAGAAACTTTTGGTCTGAGCCTATGGGATCATGTTGGGACCCTCTATAATAACCTCTCTCGGTTTTTGCTATCTCAGAGGCATTTTTTTGTGGTGGTGAATTTTCACTCAAAGAAAAAGTTGTCAAATACTAGTTGAAAGTTACAAAGTGGTGGAACTTTCGTTCTGTAGCTCATGTGACCAAATGAACTATTCCAATGCATCCAAATAGATATGTTTACATTAGGCATGATCCTCTTTTGCACCCAAACACATGGAATCACTCTGAGCTACGTTCAACCAGATTGATCCCTCAACGGTCCAAAGTGCAAAATGGCTGCAAAATTCAATATGCTATTACTTGGACACCGTAATGCTTACAAACTTCTCATCTAATCGTACAAGATCATGTTGGGCCCCTCTACAATAACCTCTCTCATTTTTTCTATCTCAGAGGAATTTTCTTGGGGTGGCAAATTTTCACTTGGTGAAAAAGTTATCAGATGCAAGTAGTTGAAAGTTGCAAAGTGGTGCAACTTTGATTCTACAACTCATGTAACCAAATGGATTGTTCCAACATCTCTAGGTGGGTACATTTATGCTAGGAATGGTCCTCTTTCACACCCAAACATGCGAAATCACTCTGAGCTACATTCAACCAAATCGATCCCTTAAGGGTCCAAAGTGAAAAATGGCTGTGAACTTCAGCATGCTAGTATTCGGACACCGTGATGCTTTTAAAATTCTTATATGAGCCTATGGGATTATAGGCCCCTCTACAATAAACTCTCTCATTTTTTCTATCTTGGAAGCATTTTCCTATGGTGGCGAATTTTCACTCAAGGAAAAAGTTGTCAAATCAAGTAGTTGAAAGTTGCAAAGTGGTGCAACTTTTGTTCTACAGCTTGTGTGACCAAATGGATTATCCCAACACATCTTTTTGGGTATGTTTATGCTAGGCATAGTCCTCTTTTGCATCCAAACACACAGAATCGCTCTGAGCTACTTTCAACCGGATCGATCCCTTAAGGGTCCAAAGTGCAAAATGGCTGCAAACTTCAGCATGCTATTACTCAAACACCGTGATGCTTAAAAACTTCTCATCTAATCCTATGAGATCATGTTAGGCCCCTCTACAATAACCTCTCTTGGTTTTTGTTATCTTGGAGGAATTTTTCTATGGTGGAAAATTTTCACTTGGAAAAAAAGTTGTCAAATGCAAGTAGTTGAAAGTTGCAAAGTAGTGCAAATTTTGTTATGCAGCTCGTGTGACCATGCAAACTATTCCAATGGATCCAAATAGGTATGTTTATGTTAGGCATGGTCCTCTTTCACACCCAAACATGCGGAATCACTTTGAGCTACATTCAACCAGATCGATCCCTTAAAGGTCCAAAGTGCAAAATGACTATGAACTTCAACATGCTATTGCTCGAACACCATGATGCTTAGAAACTTCTCGTCTAATCCTACATGATCATGTTGGGCCCCTCTACAGTAAAATCTCTTGGTTTTTTCTATCTCGGAGGCCTTTTCCCGTGGTGGTGAATTTTCACTTGGGGAAAAAGTTGTCAAATGCAAGTAGTTGAAAGTTGCAAATTGGTGCAATTTTCATTCTACAGCTCATGTGACCAAATGAACTATTCCAACGTGTCTGAATAGGTATTTTTACTCTAGGCATGGTCCTCTTTCGCATACAAACACGTGGAATCACTCCAAGCTAAGTTCAACCGGATTGATCCCTTAAGGGTCCAAAGTGAAAAATAGCTGCAAACTTCAACATGTTATTACTCGGACA
The DNA here is from genome assembly GCA_007115665.2 of Sequoiadendron giganteum. Lineage (NCBI taxonomy): Eukaryota > Viridiplantae > Streptophyta > Pinopsida > Cupressales > Cupressaceae > Sequoiadendron > Sequoiadendron giganteum. The sequence goes on along the minus strand of CM021101.1, from coordinate 566,369,040 downwards.
CCGTGACACTTAGAAACTTCTCATCTAATCCTACAAGATCTTGTTTGTCCCATCTACAATAACCTCTCTTGGTTTTCACTATCTCAGAGGCATTTTCTTGTGGTGGCAAATTTTCACTTGGGGAAAAAGTTGTCAAATGTAATTAGTTGAAAGTTGTAAAGTGGTGCAACTTTCATTATGCAGCTCATATGACCAAATGAACTATTCCAACGCATCCAGATAGGTATTTTTAAGCTAGGCATGGTCCTCTTTTACACCCAAACATGCAAAATCACTTTGAGCTACATTCAACTAGATCGATCCCTTAAGGGTCCAAAGTGCAAAATGCTTGTGAACTTCAACATGTTATTACTTTCACACCATGAAACTTATAAAATTATCGTCTGATCCTATGAGATCAACTTGGGCCCCTCTACAATAAAATCTCTTGGTCTTCTCTATGTCAGAGTTCTTTTCCCGTGGTGGCAAATTTTCACTTGGGGAAAAAGTTATCAAATGCAAGTAGTTGAAAGTTGCAAAGTGGTGCAAATTTCATTTTGTAGCTCGTGTGACCAAATGAACTATTTAAACACATCTAAATAGGTATGTTTAAATGAGGCATGATCCTCTTTGACACCCAAACATGTGGAATCTCTCCAAGCTACGCTCAACTAGATCGATCCCTTAAGGGTGCAAAGTGCAAAACGGCTGCAAACTTCAACATGTTGTTACTCATACACCGTGACATTTAGAAACTTCTCATCTAATTCTATAAGATTGTGTTGGGACCATATACAATAACCTCTCTTGGTTTTTGGTATCTCAGAGGCATTTTCCTGTGGTGGAAAATTTTCACTTGGGAAAAAATTTGTCAAATGCAAGTAGTGGAAAGTTGCAAAGTGGTTCAACTTTCGTTATGCAGCGCATGTGACCAAACTAACTATTCTAATGCACCCAAATAAGTATGTTTATACTATGAATGGTCATCTTTCGCACCCAAACACATGGAATCACTCTGAGCTACATTCAACCAGATTGATCCCTTAAGGGTCCAAAGTGCAAAATGGATTCAAACTTCAGCATGCTATTACTCAGACACCATGATGCTTAGAAAATTCTTGTAGGATCCTACAAGATTATGTTGGGCCCCTCTAGAATAACCTCTCCTGGATTTTTCTCGTCGTGATGAATTTTCACTTGGGGAAAAAGTTGTCAAATGCAAGTAGTTGAAAGTTGCAAAGTGGAAAAAATTTTGTTTTCCAGCTCGTGTGAGCAAACAAACTGTTCCAATGTGTTCAAATAGGAGGTTTTATGCTAGGCATGGTCCTCTTTTACACCCAAACACGCAAAATCACTCTGAGCTACATTCAACCAGATCAATCCCTTAAGGGTCCAAAGGGCAAAATGGCTACAAACTTTAGCATGCTCGTATTCAGACACCATGATGCTTAGAGTCTTCTTTTTCAAGCCTATGTTATCATGTTGGGCCCCTCTACAATAACCTCTCTCATTTTTTGCTATCTTGAAGGCCTTTTCTCATGGTGGCGATTTCTCGCTTGGGAAAAAATTTGTCAAATGCAAGTAGTTGAGTGTGTAAAAATGACTTTATAGGCATTCCATCACCATAAGACCACATTTATTTGAGGAATATTTTCAACTAGTTCATTTCCTTGTCTATGGCTTGTCATGGCATTCCATCACCATATTTATCTGATGCATTTTTTCAAACAGTTCACTATCTTGTCTATGCTATTGCTTACTATTATGCTTTTGATATATTTTTTCAAAGCATCCATAGCTTGTTCAAAATCACTTGTTTTAGGATTTTAGCCATAGCAACAAGGCAGTGAACTGTTTGAGAAGATTCTTTGGTATACATGTATGAAAAATTTGGTAACATAGACAAGGTAGGGAACTATTTGAAAAAATACCTCAAAGAAATTTGGTCTCAAAGAATGCCATGATAAGAAAATGCAATTGGCAACTTCTCCTAGTTATTAGTTATGCAATGTAAATAAATTGCATAAGTGCTTAGGTTGACTTTGTACAAACTATATTTTAATTGAAATTTGGTCATCGATCATCATCTACTTATTAGTTATGCAAAGTGAAGTAATGCTTTGAATTTGAAAGATGTGCAATGCAATGTAATCAATGATATCAATATAAACTACAAAAATCCATTTTTTACAATTCATTAGCTAAAATATTTATTATATTTTCTCTCTATATCTCTATATTCTATGGAAATACCTTTCAGTACAATTTTTCCCAATTTTTTCACAAACTATTATACTTTTGGTTTGTCAAATTTTTCCCCAAAATATTTTTGTTGCTATGCATTGGAAGCATGGAGCATATACATGAATACACACAATATAGGTGAAGTATACATGTGAATAAGTGAAGCATACATGTGAATAAGTGAGGCACAAGTAATTGAAGCATTCTAAAGGATACAAACCACCACGATTACAAATGGGGCTTATTGAGCATTCGACAATAATTAATTAAGCATTAGATGTAAAAAAATTACATGCCTACAACATTTAAGCATACAACTTACACGATACACATGATAACATCATTCAAGAATGGTAGTAGCCAAATAAGAGTTTCTTTAATCAAAAATCTGAAAGGCTATACAATGATATATATTGATAAAAGTATATACAATATATCCAAAAGAAACATATAGTCTTAGTACAAAGGAGCCATATGGAAATAAAATATCATGTATATATCGATAGTACAAAACATATGTTCCAAAATGCCACATAGGCATACAACAATTAACACTAATACATAGTAATTTCCCTCTAGGGAAAGGAAATAGATCCCATGTTGCCTTCAAAATTTGGCTAGATGGAGTGACTGTTGCTTCTCTTGTCTTTTGAACATGCTCGCTAGTCCTCCTCTCTTCACTCTGGACCTTCAACTGATACAATTAAAAGTAAAGATGTTAAAACATAGAAATTGAATTGTGGAATGGCATATAACAAAATATATATTCACTTACTGCATACATATAGTCATCATGCACATTTACAACATCACCACATCCACGATATTGAGTGACAAGCACCTGTAGCAACCATGAAGATAAAAATTAAACTACATAAACGTATCGTGAAAGTTTTCTATAAGAGACCATAAAAGAGAAAATATAATGTCAAATAGACTAATCTATTCCATACATCTCTCAATGGATTAGAACTCTCTATTGCTGCAGCAACTCCATGGTCCATCATGCCACCAACATCACCAGGGCTATCGCTTGTCAACATCTTCAAATGAAACAATATCTCAAGTATCATGTTGATATAAATACCAAGAGGGGATAATGGAACATAAGGTGAAATAAGAGAGGGTAATGGGATTGGAATAGAAGGGTGATGCAGAGAGGAGGCTCAAACTCATTCAAAGTGACAACTTGCATTCAAGATACATCTAACAAGATTAAAATGGCCTATTAAAGTTATCCAAACAATCCTCAAAGCTTGACAACAATCAGGAGTCTAACTTCTCACTTTCACCCATGTAACCTAACACTAGTGCAAACTCAGGTTTTGGCCTTCAACTCCCATGATTTTGAAAACCATTGACAATCAAAAGATGGATTCAGATACCCATTTTAGAGTTATACAACACATATCTTAACCAGATACAAGTCTTTTGGACCAATCCCTTGAAATTAGACCCTCAACATTGTCCTAAGCCATGAATTAGGCCATGTTTACAAAGCAACATACCTTTAAACTTAATACAGACCCTTGAAACCTTGGGGATGCATTTTCTATGCCTTCAAACCTCTAAAACCACAATCAACACCTAGGGTTGACTCCTCCAACATAGAAAACTCCAAAACCCTCAATTTCATGCCAAGTCAAGAGGGTTTATTCAAAGTCCCACTTGCACAACCTCCTTGACCATGCCACTGACTCAGACATGTATATTTTGACCCCAATATGCTCAAAAGTTGGAAAAACCTCCACACTCATTGATTTCCACAAACCTTAGACCCAAGGCTCCATCTTCATGTGTTTTTCTTCACAAAACTCATCAAGACAACATGTTTATCTCCTTAGTTCCTTCTCCACAACTATAATCATGCAACCAACAACCTACAACCTACTCAAACTCCCTAGGTCCCATTACACTACTTATAGTAGGTATAGTCAGTGTAAGGGACCTTAAATCATGATTTTGGTTACAAAACCCTCAAACAGTGTGTCTTCGGCCTGTCATAGGAAAACATAGATATTTACCACAAATCACAATGGATCTCCCTCAAAATTGTTTCAAAAGATTTTTAACACCTTCCACCATAAAGTAAAATGATTTATATGGCACAATGAATCTGTACGGGCTCGTACAGGCTTGCAAATGACAAGAAAACTCAGAAATTTAATGAAAAACATAGATATTCTTATTGCCAATGCTTCAAACTTCAAGCCAACCTTACAAAATGAGTTTTCGTGACTTTTAAAGGATTCTCCTCATCAAACCAATTCCCAAATTCCTTACAACTACTTTTAAAACCTTTCATGACCGTTGCATTACAAATTTGTTACATTTATGCAACTCACAAATTTAGCACTTTCAAGTTTTGACTCTTTATATTTTCCTAGACCCTCTTAAACACCTAAACTATTACAAATAGTCTAATGAGACCTTATTCAACTAAGAAATCATGAATTACTCAAGAAAACATCATCCTATCTACCTTGACTTCCCTTGTCAGTTTTGAGACTTCCTTCCACATGATTTGCAAATCTTACAAGATGAATACAAAATCCCCTCAAAGTTGATCAATTACAATAGAATGGTCACATTGGACCTTATTAAGACTTAAGGACTCAACTCAAACATCCTAACACACCTTTCCTATCTGATGAAGAGTGGCAGGGAAGGTAAACACACAACTATGATGGAAAAGATAATATAATTCAACAGTTCTCTCAAATACTCTTACAAGGAGTCATAAACTCCATTATTCTTTAAATAATCAGCTCCCACACTTCTAGGGTTCACAAATCAGACCACCCACAAAACTTGAAAGCATTTGGATCATGCCACATTAGGACAAAACAAGGTTCAACAACCCTCTAGCACTTAGGTTTCAACAAACAACTATCACTATGGTGATTTAGACCTCACTCCCTCTTAATAGTACAGGAATATACTTTCCATCCCACAAGGATTTAGCAACTCTACAATGTGTGGATGGAAGAAACACCCATAGTTCACTCAAAACCCTGATTTTGAGGGTTTTCATACCACCCAGGAGTAAAATTAAGATATCTCCCTTGATACTCAAAGAAATATCATCACTCCAATGCCAAAATAAAGCTTATTCAATTACCTATCCAACCATTACAAGCTTGGAGCATGAAACAACATGTACAGACCGTACCAAGTATGATATCAGCAATTTCTTCAAGAAAACACAGAAATTAGAAAACTCTTTATTGAAAGCTTCTTCCAAACTTCAAGAACAACCTTGCCTCAACCAAGAGAGGCATATATGAGTTTAGTATATTTTACCTTTGTAAGTCTCTCCTTCTTCAAGTGAGCCATCACCAAATCTCCAACCTTGTATTGAACATCCCTCTTCTTCAAATCTGCTCTTTCTTTGTACTTCTCAACATTCTTTTGTAGAGTTTCCTTCACTTGTTGATGGATATACCTGATTGTAATAGAAAATTCCTCTCCTTGAGAACTTCTCCTATCAAATCCTTCTATATCTCTTAACTCATAGACCCCTCTAGGGTGCATTCCATAGACTACTTCAAAAGGGCTCCTACTAATCCTCCTATTCATGGAGTCATTGTATACAAATTCAGCCTGATGTAAAATCAAATCCCAAGCTTGTTCATACTCCTTGGTAAGAAATATCAAGAGATTTACCAATGATCTATTCACCACTTTAGTTTTTCCATCCGTTTTTGGATGGTATGTAGAGCTAAAGGATAGGTTTGTGCCAAGTTTCTTCCACAAGGTTCTCCAAAAGTGACCTATGAACTTAGAATCCCTATCATAAACAATGCTTAAGGGCAATCCATGTATTCTAACAACCTCCTTAAAGAAGAGACCTGCTATATTAGATTCATCATTGGTGCATTTACAAGGAAGAAAATTAGCCATCTTACTAAACATATCAACCACCACAAAAACACTATCAAAAACTCTTTCAGTTCTAGGCAGCCCCAATACAAAATCCATAATTACACTCTCCCAAGGCCTATTGGGATGGGAAGTGGTTGATAGAGCCTTGCATTTGATGAATTTCCCTTTGATCTTTGGCAGATTGTGTATCCTTCCACAAAATTTCTCACATCCACTTGTAGCCTTGGCCAATAGTAGTACCTCCTCACTTGTTTTAAGGTCTTATCAAGGCCAAAATGACCTCCAAAACTCCCATTGTGTTTCTCCTTTACAATATTCTACCTCATTGAGCATTTAGGCACACACAATTGGCTTCCTTTGAAGAGAAAAAAATTCTGCAATAGAAAATTAGAGTATTCACCATGAGAAGTATTCAAATGTTGATCACAACTGTTGTATACCTGCTTAAAATCTGTATCTTCATGATACATGTCTTTCAATGCATCAACCCCCATGCTTTGGAGTTGGATCTCTTGCACTAAAAGTGACCTTCTACTAAGAGCACTTGCCACCTTATTTTCTTGGCCCTTCTTATTCTTTATTGTGAATGTATAGGATTGTAAAGACTCCATCCACTTCATGTGCCCATGATTCATTTTATCTTGTGCATTCAAGAAACTCAAAGCATGATTATTAGTATAGAAAAAAAAAATTTAGGTAACAAGTAGTGTCTCCACTTTTTGAGGGCTTGGACCATAGCATACAATAAAAAATCATAGGAAGAATACTTACTCTTTGCTTCATTCAGCCTCTCACTGAAAAATGCAACCGGTTTTCCTTCTTGGCTCAAGACAACCCCTATTGCTTGGTTACTAGCATCACATTCAATTTTAAAAACCTTATCAAAATCAAGGAGCACAAGTATAGGTTGTTGTTCTACTCTATTTTTCAGATATTCAAACCCTTTATCAGCCTCATTGGTCTAAGAAAACTTACCCTTATTACCTCCTTTGATGGTGTCCAAGATGGGTGCACAAATTTGACTAAAGTTCTTGATGAAATTTCTATAAAAGCTTGCAAGTCCATGAAATATTCTCACATATCCCATGGATTTTTGTGTTTTCCAAGTAAGAATAGCATCCACCTTTGAAGGATCCATCTTCAAACATCCCTTGGAGATGACAAATCCAAGGTACATTGGTTCTCCCTTGATAGATTCATACTTTTCCATGTTGATCAACAACTTATCCTCTTGTAACCTCTTCAATATTATGTCTCTTAATGGATCTCAATGGATCTTGAATCATTCAAAAACCTCCAATTCCCATCCTTCCTTGGTGCTACGACAATAGGAACAACACATGGGCTCAAACTCTTTCTCACTAGCCCCTTATCCAACAAATCTTGCACTTGTCTTGCAATCTCCTCATTTTGAGTAGGTTTCATCTTATATGCAACCTTATTGGGAAACATAGCCCCTGGAATTAGATAAATATGGTGGCTTATATCCCTAATGGGAGGTAGTGAACTAGGTAGTTCATTTACCATTATGTCCTTGTAGCTTTCCAACAACTCTTAGACCTCTCTAGGTGCATCTTCCTTCTTCTTTGTGGGCAGATCTGCTTCACTCTTTGGATTTATAATCAAGAAGAATCCTCTTCCTCCTCCTTCCTTCAAGGTCTTCATGAAATCCTTCTCACCCACCATCAAAATACTAGGCCCTTCATGCTTTTCCTTGTCTTCTTCTATGAGAGGTGTGAGGTTGTAAGTCACCCCATCCTTCACAATGGAGTATGTATTCTTCTCCCCATCATGCTTGGCCTTCCTATCAAACTACCAAGTCCTCCCAAGTAGCAAGTGCCACACATCCATAGGGATGATTTCACATAGGATCCTTTCCTTGTATGACCCAATGTTGAATTCTACCCATACTTATTCATTCACCAAGACCTGTTGTCCTTTACTAAGCCATGAAACTTTGTATGGGTTAGGGTGAGAAATCCTTTTCAAATTCAATTTTTATACCATCTCAATTGAATCAAGATTATCAGTTGATCCTGATTCCATTAATATTCTACACACCTTAACTTTTACCTTGGAATTGATTCTAAAGATTGCCTTCCTTTATGGGGGTTCTTCAGGGATTGGCACCTTGAGCAATGCTCTCCTAATAATCAAGTTCTCTCCAACTTCTGATGTGAGGTTTATTGCAAGTGAGGTCACACTTTCTTCATCTTCATGTACCAATTTATTCCTCCTCTCTCCACCATGAGAGCTTGATCCTTTATTTTCAGGGCATTTGAAGGATGGATGCCCAATCTAGTTGTAAGTGTAACATCTCCCTGAAAATTGATTGGAAATTCTCCCTCCATTAAATATGCCTCTACCATTGGGTCTCCTACCCTTAAATCCCCATCTATTTCTTGATTATCCACTTTATTCATTAGGATTATACTCCTCTTGATGTTTTTGGTAATAATTTTTTCCCCCAAAGCTACCTCTACCTCTGAAATTCTTGCCTCTACCTCTATTTTTCTGCTCTTGTTTTCTACTTATCTTCTCTTCAAAATTATGTGTGATTTGTATGTAATCCTCCATGGTCTTGGGGAAAACCAAACTGATCTCATCTTCTATGTTGAGCCTTAGGCAATTGATATACCTGGCCACTCTTTCATTCTCACTTTCTACATGATCACATATCATACTCAACTTGAAGAACTCTTTAGTGTAGGATGACACATCCATGTCTTTTTGCTTCAAATTCTTAATCTTTTTGAACTCTTGCACCTCATGATCAACATGAAGGAATTTTTCCTTCAACCTATGCACCATCCTATCCCATGAGTTGATCATAGACTTACCCATCTTCACCCTTTCTCCTTGAATGAAATTCCACCATGTCAAGGCAGATCCCTTCAACTTTGTTTTGGAAAAATTCACCTTCTTGTTCTCTTCCATTTCTTTATATTAAAAATAGTTATTCAATGCCTCTACCCATTCCAACACTTCTTCCACATCCATCTTTCCAATGTACACTGGTAGGTCAATCTTCACTTTAGAGGACTCTCCTCTTGATGCTTTCAATGCTTTAAGGATTCTTCTCTCATGAGGGGGTATCTCTTCCCCTTGAGGGTTATCTCCACCTTATATGGGTCCTTCACCCTCTAGCTCTTCTTCAAAGGAACTCTCTTCCTCCATAGCCACTCCTCTTCTTCTGTTCATTGCCTTTAATGCCTCTACCTCTTGTCTCAAGGCCTTCAACTGCTTTGCAACCACCGATCTAGGTTTTTTTGGAGGCATGATGTCTTCCCTTCAAAAATTACCTACAATCAGGCTTTGATACCACTATGATGCAGAGTGGTAGGGAAGGTAAACACACAACTATGATGGAAAAGACAATCCAATTCAACGCTTCTCTCAAATACTCTTACAAGGAGTCATAAAATCCATTATTCTTTAAGTGATCAACCCCCACACACCTAGGGTTCACAATTCAAACCACCCAAAAATCTTGAAAGAATTTGGATCATGTCACATTACGAAAAAATAAGGTTCAACAAACCTCTAGCACTTAGGTTTCAACAAACAACTATCACTATGGTGATTTAGACCTCACTCCCTCTTAAGGCTTGTAGCCCTTACCCGACAGGATAGTCAGAATAAAAACCACATGGAGGACTGTCAAGAAATAAAACCAATGGATTCAGACACCCCACATGGACCCCTATAAAGTTCCAAAACCTTTCCTCTTGATTGTCAAGGCATAACTCACAATGACCTTTTCTACCGTTGCTTCAAGAGGCCTAAATCACAGACCTACACTTGGGTCTTGACTATCTTGGCTCTCCCCTTCACCCCAAATCTAAAAAAAAAAACTCCTAAAAGGTTTTCCACACCTGTTACCATCATTCCTAAGTGCCCCCAAACCAGATTTTCTAGAAACCAAGCAAAACTCACTTTTTTGCTTATTAATTAGGCTTGCCACATAGACATGTCAAGCCAAGAATCTCACAACAATTACTCCAATGAGCCTTCCATTATCCAATAAATTGAGGACATAATATTACAAGAATATACCTTCCATCCCACTAGGATTTAGCAACTCTACAATGTGGGGATGGAAGAAACACCCATAATTCACTCATAACCCTAATTTTGAGGGTTTTCATACCACCCAAGAGTAAAATTAAGATATGTCCCTCGATACTCAATGAAATATCACCACTAAAATGCCAAAAGAAATATTATTCAATTACCTATCCAAGCATTATAGGCTTGGAGCATGAAACAACATGTATAGACCGTACCAAGTAAAGGATCAACAATTTCTTCAAGAAAACACATAAATCAACAAACTCTTTATTGCAAAATTCTTCCAAACTTCAAGAACAGCCTTGCCTTGACCAAGAGAGGCATATATGATTCCCTCCAACCTGATCCAACTTCCTCCAACTGAAATTTGAATGAGTTGGCCATTGGAAACACAAAAAGACTTCATTTTTGACTCTTTAGTGCCTAATTAAGGCAATTTAGCCAACTTTCACCAACCTGACTACAAAGATACCTCCAAATTGTGTGAAAGGCATCCAAAACTTGTCAAAATGAAAAATATGACTCCCCTCAAGTGTCTAGCTACATCAAGGAATCCTTTTTTCTTAATTTTCCAAAATGCACTAGACTTACAAAGGAGGATTGAGACCTTGCTTTTATAAAAAGTTGGTCATCAAGACCAAAACTCCACCAAATAACTAGGAGACCTATTAAAAAGAAATGAAATGGTCCATGAGTCCTTATTTCAACATTAAAAAAAGAAAAAACATAAAAATTGATTCTAGGTCCCTTAGACCCATGGGTGCTCCTGCACCACTATCAGACACTTAATGAAGAAACATAGAAAAGAGTGGTGCCCTTGCACCAAAGGGATTAATGGATCATAGGATGGACTAGTATATATTGATAGGATGGGATAGGATGGGATAACAAAATATAGGGTGGAAAACTTGAGGTTAATGGGATGCGATTATTAGGGAATAATGCAACATAGGGTGAATTAGGAGGTGTCTAGGGTTTGACTATAGTACACGAAGTGCGAACTTGACATGTGTGTAATAATAATAGAGAAGAGTTATCTAGGATGAAATGTGGATAAATATGGTATAAAATAGGATGATATAAAGGAACATAGGGTGGAACAAAGGGGATCATGGAACATCTAGCTTGATATAATAATAGGCACAATAGGATGGGAGTAGGAGATAATGACACATAGCATGGACTAGAAGATATTAGTGGGATGGGCTAGGAGGGGATCATGGAAAATAGGGTGAAATATTAAATGTTAATGGTAAGGGATTAGGAAGGAATAAAGGAACACAAAGTGAATTAGGAGAACATAATGTGACACGATCAAGGAATACTTGAATGCAATGTTTGTGTTTCTAATCAATTTTTTAGATTTGTGTATATGCAAAATTGTGAAAATTAGCTAACACAGATTTACAACACCATTAATGAATAAAGGCTACTTGTGTGTACGTTGTTTGAGGATATGAATCACGAGGTGTAGAGGAAGAAGGTGCACCAGGAAACTATTTTAAATCTGAAGCATGTTATGAGACAAACATTCAAATATAACATTCAACTATTCAAATGCAATAATAATATATTTAATACTAGTTGCATACCTATGGACTGATCGTCGAGAATGTATAAGGGTCTGTAGGAATAGAGCATCCCTAATCAGCAGTGTAACCCTAAAATTTCGTCATATCAAAATTCTACTAATTTAGTTATTCTTAAATTTCAAAATATATTTTAATAAACAACATTAAAATAACTTGCTAAATTTTACCTGAGTGTCAATTCCGAATGCATCATTCAAAATATCATCTGTGAAAGCCATTGCCTTTGCAATTGATGTAGGTTGCGTAACTGCATTATGATCACCTTGATAATCGTACGTTCAAACAACACCACAAGCACCACAATGGTGGGGTGGAGCTCGGGGCCTACATGTCTCCTCCACACCAGGCTCTACTAGAGGACTCACAAACTATAAAATGGTTTGGGTGAGTGAGCCAATCAACTTCATCGTGTCCACCTCTACATTGTCCTTAAAAATGGAAGGAACAATGAAATGCTCCACCATGGGTCTACCCAAGGCTCTCGGTGCCAACTGTGGATTACGTGGTGCAATAGGTCTATCATGTGTGGAGTCCCCACCTCTACCTTGAAAGTCTAAGATGTCAAAATAGTTTGGAATTTTATTGAGGAAAAAATCATAATAGAGTTTCCTCAAAAATCATTGTGGCACCTCATGGTTATTGAATGGAGGTTGGTCAAATACCATCCACCACCACTCCTAATTTTTTTTTTTAATTAACTCATGATGGCACCAATGGATGGGGAACCTCTTGCATGCATGGGACAAAGGTTCATAGGTTTCTGGGTCTGTAAATAGGGCACACAAGTCAGCTTTGCTAATTTTTATTTTTTGACATTTGCATATGACAAACCACTAGCATAAAATTGTCCCATCTCATGCCTCTTATTTGATCAAAAATTCATTTTCTCGCTCATTTCTCCTACATGAGTTACAATTGAATTCAATGATTAAGCAATCCCTCTCTTATAAGGGTAGGTTTCAACATGCTCGGTTAATCTTGTAATTAATTGTTGAATGTATCTTTTATTATTTTCAATTTGATTTTGAATATTTTCTTGTGTTCCTTGAGGATGCCTATGAATTGATGGAGGGGTTTCAGGTTGTTCTTGTATAGGAGGCTCTTCATGAGGGGGTGATTGTGAATTCTCAATGTTTCAAGGTGGAGATTCATTCCCTGAGAATTAGAACAAATTTTTATTATAAAAACATATTTAAATTTGCATTCTAAATCAAATTCAAAATAAATAGAATAAAAATACATACCTCTTTGCAATCATTGACCTCTCTGATGTGTTGGCGAAATCCTCATGGAAAATGGCAAGCTAAGGATGCAAACAATGGAAGAGATTTGGCAAGAGCGAGTTGCAAACCTAAAATCCTCTTCCTCAAGTCATGCGTTGAAGACAAAATGAGGGTTTGAAACCCAATTTTTAGCTTTTATGTCAAATAAGCCATTTGGTGCATGCCAAATGGCTTATTTCGAGTTTTTTTTAAACGTTTTTTCAATTTGGTACCTAAATTGTGTCACAGATTGGTGCACTTACCTTGCACTAGATATTAAAGTTACCTATTTGAAGAAAAAAACTCAGGGGAAAATAATTTTTTTTTCAATTTGTTTCTTGACATCAACCGAATGTCACTTTTTTCTAAAATTTTCAACATTTCACAATCTATTCTTAGATTTTTAAAAAAAAGTCTAAAAAATTACACAAATAAAATTCATCAAAAGTTCTACATTTCATTAGTTTACATCATTTTGAAATTCAAAACATAAAGACCACTTTTCTGTGATCTGTTGGGTCTCAAAAACACAGGTTTGAACCACAAGAGGTTGCCAATCTCTCACAATGCTTTTGGCCAATGTACAAGGCCAATTGATGCACTTGAACCTTCTTCTCTTTAGGTTCTACTAGACCTAGGCAGGTGAACCTAATGAATGATGCAGATTGACATGTATTTCCTAGTTGAGCAATCTATCCACAATGGAAAATGGAAGTGAATAGATGAAAACCACTACAACTAATCCTACTCCTACTACACAAATGAAAGGTTTTGAAAAAATCATTTGTATTAAATCTTATCTCTGGGTTGAGGTAGATCAATGCCTTCTATCCACATGGAAAATGGAGTCAATATAGAAAATGATATGTGTTTTCCTTCTTTGGTTTAATTTCTAGTTGTTAGGCACTTTATAAAATAAAATCTTATGACTGGCATATAATTTCATTTATTTATGGATTGCATAAATTATGCTAGAATGTTTTCTAACCTGGTTCTTCTTAAATTATCCAAAATAAATCTCTCAAACACTGTGACTTACTTGAAGGGATTTAATTCTAACTTGAGACACCAGCAAATAAAAATCACACAAAGTGAAAACATGCACCTTGATGAATCAAAATTTATGCTTGATACATTAGCTCAAATGATCAAAAGTCTTCAAATTGGAGAGAACCAAGATAAAAAAAATACAAATTATAACATCTCAAAAACTGAACCAAAAGGTTTTCACCAGTTAAAAACATTAGTTTCCATTGCTCTGTTTCAAGAAATATCTGTACATTATTTCTATTCCCAGTCTTATATCTGAGAAAATCTCACTCCTATCCTAACCCACTTTTCTCAAACTGATTTTCAAAATATTTATATAATACATATCTCAAGGGTCACAACCCTTCATTTTCTATTACAGTCATTTGATATTCTTTAGCAAATATTAAAATATTTGATTAAGTTGCCTTATCGGAAAATCAAATATTTAAAACGATAGTTATGATTTGATTTTACATTTTATATCCTTTCCCATCTTTATTTCACTTTATCCACTCCTTATATCTTATTTCCATGCGACCTTTATTGTGTTTATCACTATACCATGGTCATTATATTTCTACCTAGTGGTATGGTGGTCTTAACCATCAAGGTCTTCTCCCTACTGTTACCGCGCTATCGTGGTCATCTCTCAAGCTAGTTGTGGTATCATGGTAACCACTTCACCGTTAACTTATCGCCTTTGTCTCCGTCGTTCAAGTCTCCATCATCGGTTACATTTGTTCCTACCGCACTACCATGGACTCCTCAATGACCATCCATGGTTGCGTGGTGACTGTCCGTCGACCACTGCCCATTCATTCCCTAACTGTTATTACAATCACCGTGGTCACTATTTAAATGGCCACGGTGCTGTGGTGGCTCTTCTGACTGCTACGTCCACTATCACTTACCGCCCACTGTGATACCACGGTCAATGTTTTGATCGCATGCGGTGTGGTGGTAAACACTTTATGCCTTCTCTTGAACTGCTACTACTATACCATGAGCCCCTTGATGGGAGGCTGCAGTAAAGCGATAAGACATAAAAAGTAAATATTAAACTAGCGGAGTAAGGTATTTTAGCTTTATAAAAAGTGGTGAATTTTTTTTTTTTATGAAAGGTAATGAAATATAATGGAATTAAATGGGGGGAAGATGTGAGGGTGGTTAATGAATTTTATGGGAAAGATAGTGAAAATATAAGGCATGAAAAAATAAAATACCTTAGGGTTTTGATGGAAATTTATGGAAAATAATAGGAAAACCCTAGGAATTTTTTGGAAATTTTGGGTTCTAATAGTGGCTCCTGTTGGGGATGAGTGATTTTGCTAACCACTGCAAGAATCCAGAGTATCTTTAGTAGAGCAGACCAAGCAAAGCCATGAAAAATGAAGGTGATGGCAGATGGAGGGAATGAACAGAGCATGATAATATGAAAATGGAGAAAATGGAGAAGTGGAAAACCCTAAAGTACTGTGCATGGAAGAGAATTTTTTAAAGAGGCATTGCTAAGAATTGTCTATGAACTAGCAATCCTTAATCCTCTGTACCTAGTTTGTTTTAAAAACTTAAACCATAAGGGATGGACCTAGGCCACCTCAAAAAGAAAAACCCGCACTTTCCTCTATCATAAAATTTGTTCTGAATAGAGCTCATCAATTTTCTTTTGAAACTATCCATTCCACCTACCCTTCAACATGCGCCGTCATTGAAAACCTTCAGGAAATCATTGTATTCAATCTAATTCATATTCATCTCATTATTTTGCATTGCATTATTCTTACTATCATATGAAAAATCTTTGTCATCTTCAGCATACAAAGTGTACCCAAATTCAACAAAACATTCATAGGCATGCTCACTGTCATATGTTGCCGAATGTGCCTACAACTGCACTGGGACCTAAAAATTTGAATACTCCTTATGCAAACCAAAAAAAATTGTCTCATCAACATCTTTTGAAACAATCAAATCAAAATTATTTTTGATTTCTTTTCTATCACCAGTTGGCATTGAAACATACCTCTGATCCATATAGTCATCCTCACACATACTTGAATCAACAAATGTTGAACACTTATAATCATGCAAACCGACATATTTCTCTTGCAAGCAAAAATAATTTAAATCACATACCTCCCCTTGGACACAAATAGATTCATGATCATCTTCAAAAATTTCATCACTATGAGAAATGCTCATTGAGTCATATGAATTGTTGCACACAGTATCTTCACTATCAAAGCATATATAGGCTGGAACAAAAACTATAGAATCATCTTTATGTGCTTACTTCTAGTACTCAAGATTCAGTAAATCTGAAACTTGCTCACTGTTGAGTGAATAGGTCTCTACTTCCATATCTTCAACTATGTCTCCAACCTATTGATAATCACCCTATTGTAGATCAACATCCATAACTTCATCCTTGCAATTTGAGTACTCAATGGATCCCTCATAACATACACTATCACAATCTATTATGTGATAGATATTCTCCTTGTCTTCATTGTTGGAAGGCATGATATATTCTTCAATTTCAGCTCCTGAAACATTTCCGATGTACTCTCTAGATGGTGTGTCCCTATCATCTTCCAAATCAGTATCCATGTACATTGTCCCAAGCATGGAATCAATAAATCTATTTGTTGCATCCAAGGCATACTACTTTGATGATTCTGGCCAATAAATTGATTCAGGCTCTGATGCTCTTAGAATTTGTGCAACAAACGTGGATCTTGTAGGCCTATGATGAGGAGGTAATTGCATATGAATGTCTACCATCCTATTGTATAAAGAACTCATAAAGATTCTTCCTTTTATGTCCTTATGTCAAAAAAGGCATCGACTAGACTTTTTTTTTCTTGAATTTGAAAATACTCATAAAAAGTGTTCTGATGTGAATAGAGTACATTACCTTTATCACCAAAATTCTCAATTGCATTATGTGGTATTTTTGGTTTCGAATATCTCTTGGCACTTGTGTCTTCATTCTCACTATATGATGGCATGTTTGGTGATGTATTTTGAGCACCTTTGACTCCTAATTGCAGCAATTGTTGGTTCACCTATAGCATTTGTTGGTCCAATTGCAGCCTTTGTTGCCTCAATTCCTTCAACTCTCTTATTGACTGTTGTCTTCTTTCTGCTTTTTCCATCTTGATGAAATGTTACTGCTTCACAAAACCCATGCATTATTTATCAGATAAAACAGAGTCGCCACATAATTTTCCAAAAGTAGGAAAATGAAAAAGATTGTTTTTGGTTTTCCCCAGCAAAATCTCCAAAAATATAAAACTTTGCTAACTCAATAGATGGATAGGCTGAAAAATTTCTGGAATGTGTCCCCAACGGAGTCGCCAAACTGTTGGGTCTCAAAAATGCAGGTTTGAACCATGAGAGGTTTCCAAGCTCTCACAATGCTTTTGGCCAATGTATAAGGCCAATTGATTCACTTGAACCTTCTTCTCTTTAGGTTCTGCTAGACCTAGGTAGGTGAACCTAATGAATAATGCAAATTGACATGTATTTCCTGGTTGAGCAATCTATCCATAATGGCAAATGGAAGTGAACAGATGAAAACCACTACAACTAATCCTACTCCTACTGCACAAATAAAAGGTTTTGAAAAAATTATTTGTATGAAATCTTATCTCTGGGTTGAGGCAAATCAGTACCTTCTATCCACATGGGCAATGGAGTCAAAATAGAAAATGATATGTGTTTTCCTTCTCTGGTTTAATTTCTTGTTGTTAGGAACTTTATAAAATAAAATCTTATGACTGGAATATAATTTCATTTATTTATGGATTGCATAAATTATGCTAGAATGTTTTCTAACCTAGTTCTTCTTAAATTATCCAAAATAAATCTCTTAAACACTATGACTTACTTGAAGGGATTTAATTCTAACTTGAGACACCAGCAAATAAAAATCACACAAATTGTGAAAACATGTACCTTGATGAATCAAAATTTATGCTTGATACATTAACTCAAATGATCAAAAGTATTCGAATTGGAGAGAACCAAGATAAAAAATAATACAAATTATAACATCTCAACAATTGAACCAGAAGGTTTTCACCAGTTAAAAACATTAGTTTCCATCGCTCTATTTCAAGAAATATTTGTACATTATTTCCATTCCCAATCTTATTTCTAAGAAAATCTCACTCCTATCCTAACCCCCTTTTCTCAAACTAATTTTCAAAATATTTATACAATACATATCTCAAGGGTCGCAGCCCTTCATTTTCTGTTACAGTCATTTGATATTCTTTAGCAAATATTAAAATATTTGATTAAGTTGCCTTATCGGAAAATCAAATATTTAAAACTATAGTTATGCTTTGATTTTACATTTTATATCCTTTCCCACCTTTATTTCACTTTATCTTCTCATTATATTTTATTTCCATGCGGCCTTTATTGTGTTTACCACTATACCATGGTCATTATCTTTCTACCTAGCGGTCTTAACTGTCAAGGTCTTCTCCCAACTCTTACCATGCTACAACAGTCATCCTTCAAGCTAGCTGCGGTATCACGGTAACCACTTCACCATTAAATTACCTCCTCTATCTCCATCATTCAAGTCTCCCTCACTGGTTGCATATGTTCCTACCGCACTACCACAGACTCCTCGGTTACCATCCATGGTTGAGCAGTGACTATCCATCGACCACTGCCCGTTCACTCCTTGACTATTACCGCAGTCACCGCAGTCATTGTTTTAACAGCCACGGTACCGTGGTGGATCTTCTGACCGCTACCTCCACTGTCACTTACCACCCACCGCAATATCGTGGTCAATGTTTTGACCATGCATGGTGTGGTGGTAAGCACTTTATTCCTTCTCCCAAACTGCTACCGCCATACCGCGAGCCCCTTGATGAGAGGCCGTACTAAAGTGGTAAGACATAAAAATTAAATATTAAAGTAGCGGAGTAAGGTATTTTAGCTTTATAAAAAGTGGTGAATGAATTTTTTTTTATGAAAGGTAATGAAATATAATGGAATTAAATGGGGGGAAGATGTGAGGGAGGTTAATGACTTTTATGGGAAAGATAGTGAAAATATAAGGCATGAACCAATAAAATACCTTAGGGTTTTTTTTGGAAATTTATGGAAAATAATAGGAAACCTTAGGAATTTTTATGGAAATTTTGGGTTCTAATATGATCGAAGTTGATAATATTTTTTTTGTTGGTTGATTCTTTTATAAAGTGTGACACAGGTTTGTACTTTTATCCACTAGCCTCTATAACTTGACACTTATAATAGATAATACTCATGCACACATTGGAATCTTACACCTCTTATTCAAAATACAAACACACAACCCTCAATTTTTAACTTGATGTTTGAGCTCTTAGTTTTACTACACCATACTTACACCATGCTAAATAATAGCCACATTAAGGCACTTATTTTTAGCATCTAGTACTATCCTAAACAACAAAAATTCAATATTATATGTGAGAATTCAATTGAGGAAATGATCAATTTAATGAGTCTATCATTTTTATACAAAGACAAGATTCTATTGAAAAAGGATGCATAAGTTACAAACCACTTCCTCTTTTTTGCAAGACTATATGGGTCAAAATCTCCTTGGATTCTATAATTAGGCAGTGTTAGGATTATTGGTTAAAACATCAACTATGTCAATACATTTTAGTAGTCATGCGCGCTCTTATTTATTGATTTTTAAAAAAAAATCATCTAGCTTTATTTATGTAAGTTTTTAGTAGTCATGTGCATCATTTAACATATAATTAAAAAATTATATCACAATTTATCTTCAAATTACAAGGTTTACTTCCCCTTTTTAGCAAAAATAGTGGAAAATTAATATTTTAAAGGTATCAATGGTTTCATTAATGGAATCAAATTTCATCAATTTAAGGCTAAATATCATGCTAATGTATATGGGGCAAGGCTTAGCCATACATCTGAGAATTTTTCAACTTGATTAACTAAGGTTAATTTCCTATTTTTATGAGAGAATTGCTGATTATCTTCTAGGACCTTGGAATTATCCACTTTTAAGAGTAAAATTCTATCTTATTATTTGATATTGGTTTTCAAAATTCATAATTGAATATTATGAAGTTAAGCTTGTACCAATCAAAATCACTAGGAGGATATTTAATGAGACAATGTAATCTATAAATACATTAATTTTATTCACTTTTATTTTTGAGAAAATCCTAAAGGTATGGACAAAACATCCTCTTCTCTACCAACTCATTTTTTAATTCCTTCTCTAGCTCAAAATTTATAAGATTGGTGAAGACATTTTCCATGTATCAAAAACAATTCATAGCAAGGAACTAGGGGGAATAATTTTATCGGTTATTTAACAAAGCTATGGAATTTTTCGTGAACCACTTTTTAGTATTTTTGCCACTTTTCACTATTTTCCACGATCTACCAAAATTTGGCAATCTTTACAAATTTTCCTTAATTTGACACCATTGATACAACATCTTGTTACGAGTTGTTGATGTCCCCTATCTATTCTATAAATAAGATAATTTCAAGCTCGTTTGATTAATAGTTATTTAGGATTTATTTAGATCTTTAGAGTCTAGTAAGTTTAACAAATGTATGTTCTTAGCTTGCACCTTGAGTAATCTAGTTAATAAAAAATCCATTTTTATTTTTTTTTAAAGTCTATATTAGAAAGATACATATTATTGATGGAATGCTTTCTTGAATCTTTTTCTCAAGTCTAAAATTTTTTTTTTATACTATAAATTGGTATAAGAGCCAATAAATTTTTGAAATAAATTAGTTTAGGTTATCAATATTTTAATGGATCAAGTAATATTTTAGAGTATCTAGAAATTCCACTAACATAAGAACTATATGAAGCAAAAAGAGAATATGAAGGACATTAATAATTTGAAAAATGTACACCAATGAAGGAGATCTAAAATTTTAGTAAGAATCTAATTTCCTAAATTTTAAATCTCTATTATAACAACAAGTAGATGGTTTATAGATGCTAGTTCATCAACTTGAATTCCAATTCATGATTTTTGTGACGATACAAAAAAATTATAATTATGCGAATGAAAATTTTAAATTTCTCGAGGTTAGTATATCTAAAATACATCCTAAAAATGACTCAATATCATATGTTAACAGTTATTAGTATAAAAAATAAGAGCATGCTCTACAAATTTTAATTTTTTTAAAGATTCTCTTGGTGGACCATGGAGATTTTTGCTGGGGGGCGGGGGGCGGGGTTCCATCGGGAATCCCCATCCAAAGAGGTTGTTTCTATGTCGTTTAAGGAAGGGGTGAAGGTTGTTCCCATGACAAGAAAAGGTGGAGTGAAAAAGACTCACTTCAGAGTGTATGGAGACTTTTGCTCGAGATGTTCAAAAGTATCTTGCTTCCCCCCTATAGGTCTCGACTACCTTTTCTTAGAGGAAGATCTGATTTCCTATGTGGAAAATTTGGTTGGAGGTAGATCTAAAAATGTGTTGAATTCTAGGGCATCCAATTATATCGAGGTTTCCTATTTTTTGGATGGCCCAAAGATTTCTTGTTCCTAATGACATCTTGAATGAGATAATTATTGGTCTTTAGCTCTCCCTTGTAGGTAAGTTTCTTGTTTTTCTAGACCCAATATAGATCAAGTAAGAAAATTGATAGAAATAGTTTGGAAACTCAAAGGAAGTGTTAACATAAGTGCAATGGAAAATGGTTTATTTATGTCTTTCTTTATGATGCAAAAATATTTTCTAAAGGTGCTAACTAGAGGTCCATGGGAATTTGACAAGACCTTAAAGAATTTATTATCCCTATGTAAATGGAATCCAATTTTTTATCCTTTGATGGATATTGGTTCGGTATTTCTCACTTGGATATGGCTTCCAAGGCTTCCTCTGGAGTTCTGGAATCATAAATTTTTCTAAGGTATAGTGAACTCTTTTGGAAATTTGATTCTAGTTGATAAAGTAACTCAACAAAATTCAAAATTTGTGTTTGAAATAATATGTGTTAATTTTGATGTTAATAAGGTCTTACCCTCCTCCATCTCCATAAAATTGAGGTTTGGGGTATGGACTCAAGCCATAGAATACAAAAATGCTAGTATTTTTTACTAGAATTGTAAGAATTTTGGCCATCTAAGCAATTCTTGTAAGAAACAACTAATGAGAAAATACAAAGAAATATCAACTCAATAAAACCATAATGAGGTTGTTGAGTCCCTAGCTACTAAGAAGGATATTTGTAATAAAGGGGGTAAGGAGATGGTGACTCCACAACTTACTCAACATAGGAAGAAAATTGAGGAATCAAAGAAATAAGTGAATGAGCACAAAATTAATAATGATAAAGAACCATCAAGGTTCATCTCTCAAGTGGAAAATTATTTTCTCAAGAAAATAATGGTTGGTGTTCAAAATGGTGAAACCAATTCAAATATTATGACTAGTTCAATTGACCCCAAGAATCCTAATTGGATAAAAGACAATAAGATGAAGGAAAGTAATTTTAGTCCACTCTCTCCAAAGAGATTAGAAGAGGGTGAAATAGTTTCAGACCCAAATGAAGCTAGTAAAGAGGAGTCTAAAATTATCAATTTAAATGAGTAAAATTATGTTAGCTTGTTAGGGGACAATAATAAAGCTATGTAGGAGTCTATGGCTCTATTGGGATTTGGAGACAATGTGTCTCAAACTTTAACTATGAAGCTCCCTATGAAGGAGATTTAGAAGAAGATTGGACTCAGGATAACAGAAAAGTAAAAAAGAAAAATAAAGTAGATGTTGGAGGAGATAAAAAATAAGGGAGACATTCTCAAAGGGAAACTCATGCTTAGGAGGTTTCTTGTGATGTGGGTATGGGTAAAAAGGTAAAATTAGATGGCCTCTTAGGGAAAAAGAAACACAAGAAGCAAAGAGGAGGCTTGGCCCTTGGTCGTTAGTGTCAGGAGGATGTTGATTGTTTTAATGCGAGTTTAATAAATGAAGTTAATTTATTAGAAAATTCATGGGTTGAATAACCCACTAAAATAGCATCTTGTAAAATATTATATTGTTGACTTGAAAGTGGATATTTTACTTATTCAAGAAACAAAAATACAATAGTCTACCTTTGACCAGATTGTTAAAAACATCTAGCCTTTGACAAAGTATTATGTGAGTGATGTTGATGGAGCCTTAGGAGATCTCGTTATTCTATGGAACCCTACAAGGATAAAAGGTGTTAAAGGTGTCCATAACAAAAATAGTTTGGTGATTGTTATAGAAGTCTAGAAAACATTAGCTACATGGAATCTCATAAATATTTATGCTCCTAAGACTAGGGTGGAAAGATTCCAGCTTTGGGACTTTCTATCTACCATTATCTCTAACAGACAGATGAAGCACTATATTTTGGAAGGGGTTTTAAATACCCCTTTATTATACCCCTTTATTTCCCTCAAAACAATTGGGGGGAATGGATGACTTTTTTGATAGTATGATGGAATTTACAGATTTTTTCTCCTCTTGAGGGTTGATGAATGTTGACCTATAAGGTTCCTTATTTACTTGGTCAAACAAGAGACAAGAAAATAACCATATCCAAGTTAAGCTAGATAGGTTTCTCATTTCCAATAGCTAGGATATTTTTCCTAAGCTCAACCTTTCTACTCTTCCAAGAACAGGCTCAGATCATAACAATATCCTCTTAGATTGGGAGGAGGATATGGGTCTTTCCTTTCATGTATGAAATCATGTGAACTTCTCACCCAAAATTTAAGATCACATTCAAAAGTGGTGGAATTTCCCTTGTTAAGGCACTCCAATGTATCATTTTGTTCAAAAATTTAAAAGGATAAAAGATAAAGTAAAAGGATGGAACAAGATCTCCTCCAGAAATATCTTTCACAAAAAGAAGAATGTCTTATCAAATTTGAATGAAAATAAAGAAAAAAGAGAGGAAGGAATTAATGATGAGAAGAATACTAAAACATAAAGGGAGTTATGTATTTAATGGATTAAGATATCAAAAATGGAGGAAACATTCTGGAAATAGAAATCTAGGATCCAATCGCTAATGAAGGGGGACACAAATACTATTTTTTTCATCAATCCACCATGAAACATACAAAAATAAATAATATAAGATCCTTGATTAAAGAAGACAGTTCTCTACTAACAAAGGAAAATGAAATAATAGATGTCGTTGTTTCCTTTTTTAAATAAAATGGTGATGATCATAATCAAGAGGCTCTAGGAATGGAGGAACTCCTTGATCTCTGATCAAGACCTCTAGCGATAGAGGAACTCCTTGATCTCCAATCAGGACCTCAAGGAGTTGGGGAAACCAATAATGATTCAAGTAGTTAAAAATTAAATATTTTCTTTTGGATCTTTGAAATACCTTGAGCCTAAAGGCTTCCCCCCCACCTTATTTCAAGATTATAGGATGCCATCTCTGTTGATCTTCTAAAAGCTGCCAAAGATATTTTTAGGTCGAGAAGATTGATCAATCAAAGAAATTTCAATTTTACTGTGCATATCCCGAAGAAAGATTATGTTGATTCCTTACATGACTATAGATCCATAAGCTTATGTAATACAATATACAAAATCTTCTCTAAGATTATTGTTAATAGGATGAAAGTAGTTCTTTGTAGATTGATCTCTTTGAATAAAAAAGGATTTGTAAAAGGAAAAGAAATATTGATTCTATCATAGTCACTCATGAACATATTCACTCAATGGAGTATACTAAAAAAATGGGTGTGGCTCTTAAATTATATTTCAAAGGCTTATGATAGAGTTTCTTGTTCATTTATGCTTACTGTTCTTGAGAAGTTTGGTTTGAAAGGTATATTTTTAAAGCTATTAAAAGTTTATGTTACTACCCCAAAATGTTCCGTCATGATTAATGGGGTCCCTAAAGGGTACTTCTCTTGTATTATAGGGTTAAGACAAGGAGATTCCCTATCTCCTTAATTTTTCATTATTGCTACATAATTCCTTGGGAGAATCATTCAAAAAATATTGATCAACAATTACTTAAAGGGGTTAAAGTTGCTTCATCTCAACCTCTTTCTTCTCATCAATAATTTGTGGATGATACTATCCTTTTTGGAGAAGCATTGGTGGTTTAATCTGCCCACTGGAAATCTACCCTTCAAGGTTATCTATGGCTTCTGGCCAACATATCAATTATACCAAAAACAAGGTTTATTTTTTAATGTGGATCAGTTGCTTAAGGATAGAGTGATGAAGATCTTAGGTTACCAAATTGTTTTTATTTTGCCCTCCTATCTTGGTTTACCTTTAAGTCTTAAAAATCATACTAATAATCATTACAACAATATAATAGAGAGGATCCAAAAAATTTGATAAGATGGAAGGGTATAATATCCTTAGCCAATCAGGTAAGCTTTAACTCTTAAATATTCTCTTCAAAATATCCTAGTCTACTTTCTCTCCTTATTAGATCCCAACCTTCATTGTAGAAAAAAATGAACAAATTTAAAAGAAATTCCTTTGGGCTGGTTCAAAAGAAAACTCAAGGATTGCTCTTGTTAATCGGGATATAGTGTGCTTGCCAAAAAAGTATGGGGGCTTTGGAATAAGAAGGTTAAAATTGTTCAAAAAAGCTCTTCTTTTTAAAATTGGTTGGAACTTCATTGAAGGTAACAAAGATTGGGAGGATATCTTCAAAGATAAATATCTTGGAAATTATTATCCTAGAATTTTTTTGTTTTCCTCAGAGTTTCCAAAGAGATATGCTATCTGGAACAAATTAATAAAAATAATAAATATTTTAAAACAAGGAGTTATAAGGAGAGTTGGGAATGGAAGGAAGACAATTTTTTGAGAACTATCGAACAATGGCCTAGTTTTTTCATCTATAATTCAATTAAAGCAAATCAAGGAAAGACTAATTAGAGTCAATGGGAGTTACCTACATAATTACATGGATTGGGGAGATGAAATCCCAAGGTGGAAGACTTTTGGAGAACTGAAATGAGGGAGGAATCTAAGGGGACAGAGACACCAAGAATGGGGATTTATATCCCAAGTCTTATGTCAGAAAATTAGAGACTGCCTCTTTTTATCCTTTAATAGGGAGGATGAGTGGATTTTGAGTAGTTTTCCTTCTAGGAACTTCTCAGTTAAATAAACTTATGTCATGATGGATCAAAACTTTCTTACCCCTATTAATTTTAATTGTAATCAAATTTGGAATGCTAATCTTATTCCTAAAATTTATTTTGGTGGGCAGTTGTCCAATGTAGTATCATCACAATTGACAATCTCAATAGAAGATATTTTCAATTTATAAACAAATTTCCTCTTTTATATGAGGAAATTGAGAATATAGAACACCTATTCTTCCACTACACCTTCTCCAGAGAGATCTAGACTCATGTCTTAAGGATTCTTTTGATTGACTAGGATTTTCCTTGTTCTCTAAAATATTTTGTGGGAAATTGGAAAATTTATCCTTTTGGCCACCCTATTATACAAGATTTGTGGAGAAAAATCTCCCCATTTTTTCATGGGGATTATGGAAATAAAGAAACAATAGAATCTTTAGAGATATGAAGAGGAGCAATATGGATGTTTACTCGAGTATAAAACTAAAAATCTAGAAAATAATTAATTCAAGACACTATTAGTTCTCTAAAATGATTTCTTCTTATGCAGACCTTAGGATAAAATAGAATCGGGGGATCAAAAGAGGCTTAACTAGGGTTAATTGGGCTAAAATATTGAACAAAAGGATAACTAAATGGTTTCCTCTTGTGGAAAGATAGACAAAACTCAAATTTTATGGTTTTTCAAAAGGTAACCCAAGTATGGCAACTATAGGAGGTGTGATAAGAGATCATAAAGGTCATCTTATTGAAGGTTATACAGAGAATTTATGTATCTACACTGAGAATGTGGTGGAAGAATCTATTGCTTGGAGGGGATTAAAGAGAATGAAATAGATAGGATTCAATCAAGTTGTTATAGAACTAGATTCAAAGTTAATAATTGATATTTTTAAGGGAGATTATGCTGCTCAATGAGCAATAAGAGATGGTAGAAGATTCAAAAATATTGATTGAGGGTTTCCTCAAGTTCAAAAGTTGACATAATTACAAAGAGGGAAACAAAGTTTTAGATGCAACATCTAATGAATGGATATATTGCCTCACTACATAAGTTGGGGATATGATCAAGCCCCCTAAAAAATAAGAGTTAATATCATATGAGAGAATTGGGACAAATAAGAATTTTAAAAATTACAATGATAAGTGAACTTGGTAAGGTGTCAAAAAGTAAGGTTGGAGTTGATAACTTAAGGTCTATTTATATCCCTCACAGAACAAAGAATTATTATCATCCTAATAAATTAAAATTAAACTTCCAAGAAAATAATGGAAGGATTGCATGAAATGGGATGGATAATGATAATAAAATAAAAAGCTAAGTTTTTGAATTTTCGTAGTAATTATTTCTCTGAAAAGGGTGATACTATAATCGTATAGGATAACAAATCAAGGAAGATGCATAATATTTTTATAGATCCAACTGATAAGTTAGACATTTTTTCTATATCTCGCAGGATGGAGCTTTTAACTAGTCACATGATTGACACTTCTTTCCTTAATCATGTTAGTTCAGGGAGGATGAATATAATAAAATAAATTACAACTAGTAGTCCCAACAAGTATAAATTATATGAAAAGTGGTTTACTACTCTAGTGGGGTTAACTTTCTTGAGGCTTAATCACTCATGCAATCTTTCCATTTTAATGTGTAGTGTTTCCTTCATTCACTGCAACCTTTACTTTGTTAAGGAGAGTTTTCATTATTTTCAAAAGAATTTTGTGTGATATAAGGCACCTGGGAGGTTTGTGAAAAAGGTTGGAGCAAATTTCTTATATTTCACTATAACAAAATGTGGAGCAATGGCAAGTTTTTGAGGAAGTGTGTCTAACTCCTTTTTCCTAGGCAATGGAAGGGTTCAATGATGTGATAACATCTAGATTTTGCAAGTCATAGAAGAATTATTAGTTTTCGGTAGGAAACATTAATTTCACAATAAATACCAACCTCATTGAAGTTACCATGGGACTCAAGAGCAAGGGTTTAAAAATATGAAAAATCAAAAATATTCCAGAATGGCTACAACTATCAAAACCTATTAGCCCCCTTTGGTATGGTAAGTTTGCATCTTATGTGTTAATTTACCTTGGAGGGAAGATTTAAAACCATGCATGGGTGCCACTTTACATTATTTAATCACACCAAGCATAATTAATAGATAAATATTGATAGTCAGTAGGAAGAGACAACCTTTAAGTCTTTGAAAAACCTCAAAGAGTAGATAATTGATCTTCGAGGCCGAGTTTACAAAATGGAAGAAAAGCTTGACCTTAAAAGTTTTAATGAGAAGCTTAAAGTAATGCAAAATTATCTCGTCACTATCATTTCTTTGTTGGATGGTATTATGTAGAGAGAAATATTTGGTACAATTTTAGGACACACCAAGATTAGAAATCAGAGGAAAAAGCAATGGAAAACCTAGGGGAAAATGGTTTAGGAAAAAGATAGCTAGGAAAAAAAAACTATGGACTAGGTGAACTCCCTCAATGTAGTAAAGGAAAGATGGTATTTAATATACAATCCTAAGGAGTGATGGGTGCTAGGACCTTTTCTATTTCTATTTTTTATCTGGTTCGTATTCTCTGGTTGTGTGTCTTTTTTCTATGCCTATGTTCACCTTATAAGGCTTCTTGATGTTTGTAGTTATCAACTTCTCTGTTTAGTTTGTTGCCTTCTAGGTTGTGGTTCTTGGTCATGGCATTGGGATTGTTTTTCATGTCTATCTCTTCTTTTCTTGTTGTATCTAGGATCATGACCCTTTTCCCCATTGTTTAATATAAAAATTATTAGGTAATTTGGAATTAATCTTAAAGTTAAATGTGAAGGAATTTATCATAATACATAATATATGTATATGTCAAAAAATATCATAATACATAGGAAAATATATGCGGATCCTAAAATAATTAGTAGTGTGTGTGTGTGTGACTTATTTTAACATTGAATTTTCTCCATTTCAAAATAATTTTGATTAATTTTATATAAAGATATCTCTCTACAAATTTGGAGAGAAATTATGTTTCACACAAATCTAAAAAATATTTTGGGTGTAGCTCATGGTTTTGACAATCATTTCTTTTTCTTTTTATACCATCCCTTTGATTGCTTAATACTTGGTTTTTTTATAAAAAAAAATAATTAGAGATTTTAAGGCTTCAACTATGACTTTGTCTTTCCATGGGAGTCTACTAGAGAATGTCTATTATTCATTATAATTTATATCCTTAGCTATTTTATAACTCCCAATGACTTTAATTAGTATTTTAGTATATATTTTTAGTTCTTTACTTATTTTTTAATTAAGGGATTTTTTTATTTTATTACTTACTATAATTGATCTAATCACAAGTCATGTAATATTACTATCTTTGTTGTATGAGGTCGAATCCACTGTTTGAAATGCATTCTTATATTTTTCACACTAAATATTTGCACTCCTGGTACCATATGTTCTTAGACTAGGCATCTTCATGGTGGGTCTAAATTTAAGATTTCTCATCATTTGAATAAACAATTGGCAACCTCTTATTTAATTTGAGTTTTTAAAGAACATTGTTTATTTTTTATTAGCAATTCTTCAAGTACATTTTTGAATTATATCACTCCTTGGTCATATAATTATCTCGTCAATTTTAATTAAAAACTTATATTTTTTACATAAAATTTTAGATTGTCTTCTCAATGATGAATTTGAATTATTTTATAAATTTTCTTCACTACACAAATTTTGTTCCTCTTCATAATTTGGTAAATTTTGTGTGTTTTCAAGAGGTTTATCAATTGATGTAACATCTAAAATGATAATTAAAATTGAATTCTCATTGTTTCATTATTTATTAATTTAGTAAATGTTTGAGGATTTATTGTAATATCAAATTTAGATGGTAAATTTGGCATACCTTCAACTTGGGGTTCAATTTCTTAATTATATAATTTTTTACATTTGGTACCTTTGTTTATCCAATTTATTTATTTTGGCTCCAATGGATGCTTAGAGGTCTGATTAAATTGAAAAATATTTGATGCTTTAAAATTTCAAGTTCAATTTCATTTTCACAAATCTCTCTCATTTGTACTATTTTCTTTGCATTTTTAGTTACATGCTCCTCTTGTGTTTTCTTTTTTTCTTGTTTCCTTGGTATGATTATTGTAACATAGATAAAAAATGCCACAAGAAAGATCGGTTAAATCTAATAAACAAGAATTAATATACATCAAACAACAAAGCACAAAATAATAAACAAAAACAATAATCAAAACAACCTCACTGAATATTTGTAAACTCCTTTGAATTATCTTGATTGTCCTTCTCCATTTTGCCTTCTGTAGTATAATTGCCCTCAGATTTTCATAAGTGTGCAAGTATAGCCTTCATGTGTATATGTGATAATAGAAAAAAATTGAAGATTAATAAGTCATGCTTCCAAAACTATATAGATTTTGGGAGGAGGAATAATGACAAAAGTCAGCCAATTTATAAAAAGTTGGTTTTCAAACGATCGACTCAGATTCGAAAGAGAGATCAACAATCAAGATTGTTGAATGCCATGAAATTTGAAAGTTGTGTTAGTTAGAACGTGAGTTAGAAAATTCTGCAGGATAAAGATTAAATTAAATAATAATTTAATTTGGTGTTAAGACTGATCGAAAATATTTAAGAGTAGACATTAAGATTAAATAAATGATTTAATATTTAGTTGAAAGTATTCAAAAATTAGAAAGATAAGAATTGAATGAAAAGGATAAATTTAGAACTCGACAATGATCTATTTGAATGTACACATGAATTAATTAATTAAATAAATATATTTAATTAATAAATATGTGCATGCATATGATTCTTAACTAGATAATTGATTGGTTATGATAGAGAGTCTATTTGCAGAGACGATAAGATATCGGCTTAGAAGACAAGTGATGGATTCAAATAGATCTCAAGTCAGATGATGAGTGAATAATTAGTTAAGTGGGCGATAGAAAAATGTGACAAAAATTACTATTTTTTATGAATTAAATGTTTATTTAATTCAACATTCAAAATTAAAAGATTTAATTAAATAAATAATGATTTATTTAATTGACTATCAAAAAGGTTAATTGAATAATTAAATAATTCGAAAAGAATATTTAATTATAGTCAAAATGTGATAAAGGGGTAAATTAAATAATAGATTATTTCATTCAGAAAGAGAATTAATTAATTAGCGACGTAATTAAATAAATAAGATTTATTTAATTAATCAAAGTTGAATAAGGGTCATAATGATTAAATTAAATAATTAAAGGTTGTTTAATTAATAGAAGAAAGATAGGTATAGGAAATAATTAAATAATTATTATTTAATCATGACCATGGACATTAGAAAATTATGTCAAAAGTTGTGCTCGTAGACCTAGACCAAGTTTTAGTGTCTACAGTTTGCCCCTCTTTGATACAATGTTGTTTCAAATTTTGTGTCAAAGAAAATCTCTAAAAACATGTCCCAGTCGTGCCCCAGTATGAAATAGATTAGGGTATGCCCCCTCAGGAAAATTGACGAAGTTTTGAATTTTTTCAAAAAATTAGGAAATAGTCTCGATAAGTGAATTTGATGGCCAAAAATGCTATGGAGTTGACAAAATTGAATTTGGATGTGTTAGGGATGTGTACGCGTTAATTGAAGATGGAAATTTACGCAGCCAATAGACAAGGTCAAAAGAAATACCAGTATTAACCCTAGGTATAAATAGAAATTAGGGTGAAATTCAAATCATTTGCACCCTATAGAATTGAAGAATTGAGAAATTTTCTCTGAGCACCTAGCGAAAATGTCTTTCGTGTCGGACGCGGATCATCACGGTTATCAGATCCGGACGTTCAAACGGCCTGTTGACGCACGACTCTCGGGATGTACCTCTAAGCGAACTCTTGAAATTTTGTTTTGCACGTAGTTTTAGGCATCCAAAGTTAAATCTACAAATGCGTCATTTTTAATTCAACACATATGTGTTCGTATGCGACATGTTTTCTCATAGAACGACGCATATGCAAAATCACGTCTAGGAATTTTTAGGTCATTTAGGGAAGGAACACATTTGTGATTTTATGCACCACATTTGAGTTCTTGCAATGCATATGAGATTAGGATAGTCGCATGAAGTTTTCTGAAATACATTTGTTTAAAATGAATCACATTTGCATTTAGAAGGCAGTAGAAATGCACCACATTTGCAATTAATTTCATGCATTTTCCTAATGATGTTTGCTTTAAATTTTTGTGACACATTTGAATTGTGAAACACATATGCTTCTTTGTATGATGTATGTATGGTAGTGCAGCACATTTGAATTTAAGAATGACGCATATGATTTGTGCATCACATTTGTTTTTGAGGTGACACATTTTACTGTCAAACTTTTGGGAAAATTTATGATGGAAAGATGAAATGATTTGTTGTCTGACACATGGTTTGAATACCTTTTGTAGGTTATACTAGATCCGATCTACACCTGGGAGTCATGGCTAGATACTTTTGAGCTTAGAGATCAGTTGCATAGTACAGAGAAATGATTGTTATGGAGATTGGGGTTACATCATGTATGCACCATGCCCACGATTCAAGAAAATAGAGGTATGCTCACTCCCTTATGTGAGAGGTGGCATTAAGAGACTTCTTTGTTTCATTTTCCTACTAGAGAGGCAATTGTCATGTTGGAGGATGTTATTCTTGACTGTCAAGGTCATGGATTTCCTATTGGGTGGGGAGAGATGTTAGTTGGGATGCTTGAGAGGGAGGTTGTCTATGCTTGGGGTCCTTTCCTATTGGCTATGAAATATATCCATCTTCATGATATAGTCTATAGAGATGCATAGTCTATGAGATGCGGGACTACTCTTCTCAAGGTTTGGGCATGGGAATACATTGTTGTTTTCTGTCCTCCTATTACTGCTGAGCGGGGTGACAAATCCCCATATGTTTTTCAATATGCGGGAAACATCACACAGAGTCATGTTGGAGACACAAGATATTGGAGACATGCATTAGACACATTAGTTTAGTTTACATGGAGATTGTATATGGATTGTGCATGATGGTCTAATGAGGATAGACATTTGCCTTATTGTCGGAAGACACAGTACCTAATTGGGAGGACCATCTCTAGTGTTCATATTATAGAGAGACACTTGTCGGATCATGTACTGAGATAGTTCGGTGAGGTTCAAGATGAGCCTCGAGGATGAGCAAAGTTCGCTCAATCATCTAGAGAGGTTCCTTGGTGGGGGCCTATGATACTAGTGGCTACTGCAGAGGTAGATATTTAGGCATTATAGCCTTTACATTGGGGATGGAGAGGTGGAGTAGCAGATACAGGGACTACTTTTTCTTATGAGACATGGTGGACAGTACATCATCTTGTCCCATATACAAATCCAGATCATCCAACACTTGTAGAGAGATGGGAAACAGGTTTGAGAGGTCGACACAGACTTAGGGGTGGTGGCAGGGTTGGCAGAGGAGTTAGGGATGATGGTAGAGGTGGGAGATGAGGTCAATGGGGACGGAGAGGTGGTCAGGTAGGTGGAGGATATATCGATGTTGGACCTCAAGGGTGGAGTAGAGGCGGATATTGGAGGAGAGCATGCTATCAAGGAGGTAGTAGTAGAGGAGCATGGCAAGGCTAAGGTTGGGAGAGAGGAGCATGCAAAGGAGGAGGCTAGGAGGGAGGACATAGATATTGATGTCCTTGGCATACTTGTAGGATATGGAGAGGAGGATGAGGAGGAGGAGGTACATATAGGGGAGCAGGAGAGAGAGCTTCGTGGCAGGATAGTAGAGGGGAGGCAGGGATAGGATTAGGAGCCTCCCAAACATAGTGCTATGGATTCTATGGAGGAGAGGGTGAGAGTGCTTACTACAGAGTGGGATTCCATGTAGATGGAGAGGGATAGTGCTCTCATGGAGAGAGATCAAGTAGTAGCTCAGAGACAGGAGACAGAGCAGAAGTTTATTGAGATCATACATCTTTGCAATGGTTCATCATCTGATAGTTTTTCTCGTGAGTTAGTCAGGGTAGTGGAGAGAGCCTCCTATTATAAGGATCTGTATGAGTCAGTGGTGCCTCTTGAGAGATGAGCTCCTAATTTTTTTTAGGCACATAGCCACAGATCATAGAGCAGGAGTAAGACAAGGACACAAAGCATAGAGGGTGTGGTAGGACCATCGAGGATAGGTCCATATGAAAGG
This sequence comes from Sequoiadendron giganteum, assembly GCA_007115665.2. Lineage (NCBI taxonomy): Eukaryota > Viridiplantae > Streptophyta > Pinopsida > Cupressales > Cupressaceae > Sequoiadendron > Sequoiadendron giganteum. The sequence continues at coordinate 566,334,618 of CM021101.1, read as the reverse complement.
CCTCCCATCGCACAGAGAGTACCTCAGTGATATTTTCCTCCACATTCACCACATGGGAGTAGCGGCAATGGCACACATTGAAATTCTCATATTTGTATACGTTGTACTTTGATCATAGAGCCTGCGAGCTCCTTTTTATCTATTGATACATCCTCACATTGTACTGTGACACATTTATTTTGAGTGATATATATATGATTTTTGGCAGCATTTCATATGATATGCAGTTCTATTTATGATGATGCATTATTTTCCTATATGATTATGTCCTATATGAGATGTTATTGTTTATCTCATATGTACATGTTATGAATGACCATTTCTATATTATGATGTGTTCATGCAACCTATGATGTTATGTTGATTCTATATGATGATGGATGTATGTACTTTATAGTAATGGGATGTAATGTAATTTTTATACATGCAATTCTATCTTCATGTGATGCTATATGTTGACAGTGGTTATGTACATGTAATTTTTTTATTATTTACCTTATGATGATTGCATGCCTATTATGCAATGATTTTCCTAGATATACAATGGATATGCCTATTTTTTATACTTGTTTAAAATGCAACCTAACTATATGATGTACTATATATAGACATATGACAATGTTTACATAATGTTTGTGGAATGTATTCGTATGCAGATTATCTAATTTTTTTGTGTGTCACAAGACTCTCCCATTATGTAGGATATAAGAAATGTTAGCGTGGATAATTCAAAATGTTAGTAAGAAACAAGAATGGTTATTTGAAGCACATATAATCTTGATATTTTTTCATATATATACTAAGCTTTTCATTTAATCATAATTGGGTGGGACTAACACAAATGGATAGTGCACACCATGATATGAGATAGACCATAGTGTACAAAGTCATCCACTTGTGATAAATAGACAGTCATAGACAAGGAGTGTCTTAACTCATACTAAGGGAAAAAATTACCCCAGTCTTTTTGTCTAGACAAACCACAGACAACAAACAAATAAAAGACTGGTCATGAGATGTCATTTCTCCTCTAAATCCTTCATGGGATATCCTCGAGGAAACTAGTAACATGAATCAAAATCCAAAGTTTAAAAGATAGTTGACAAACATCAGTCAAAGAAAAAGAGTCCTGAGGCATCCTCTAAATCCTTCAAGGGACATCCTTGAGAAAGCTAGTAACCGGACTCATATACAAATCCATAAAAATATAAGACAAAATAAGATATAAAGTCAAAGAGCCAATAAAAGTATTTTCCAAAACTTGATCTTGTGTGATTGTTTGATTTTTGACATAGCCCGATGTGAGGAATGACACATACCATATAAGACGTTGAGTCTGGTTTTGATTTTGTGACTATCTGTGTAAGGCATGACAAAGCTTGGTTTCATAAAGACACGTGTCGTATAAGACATTTGAGCCTGATGTCATTGATGCAACAAGCTACATGAGGCTATGACAATTGACAACATCTATTGTCAAGAAAGACATATCTTTCTTAAGACATAAGTTGATTGTTCTGACAATTTGATTGATTTTGACTTGATGACAGTTTTGACATGTTTCCCTTGTTGGTGCATGATCTATTTTGATGCCTTGACTGTTATGAGTGTGTGTGTGTGTTGAAAATGTATGACATGATGTACCCTAAAGGAATGACCTAGTGTAGCCTTGGGGGCTCATTGATTGATGGCCTTGCCTACGTTATACACACAGAGACCTTTTAGTTCAACTTAGAATTTGATTGACATGAATGATGGATGATTATGTGATGTGTGTGATAAACCCTAGTGGAATGACCTAGTGTGGCCACAGAGGCTCATCGATTGATGTCCTTGCCTATGTTGTACACACAAAGACCTTGTAGTTTGACACGACCAATGAATTTGACATATACAAAGAATGAATCATGATTTTATGTGTGTGATACATGACAAAACCTAGATTAATCCCTCAGGGGCACAATGACTGACTTGACACAACTGACTCTGACTCTATTTTTGGGGTTCTTAACATGTTTTTGATTTTATTTTTTTGTCTTTTTGGGATATTTTGATGTTTTTGGATTTTTTCAGGACATTTTATGATGTTTTTAATCTTTTTTCAAGACTTTTTCTAACTTTGGGATGTTATGTACAAGGTCCAAATGATGCAGATCGAGGATTTTCCCCTAGTCGGGAATAAGACATATAGGATGGAGTGGGGAGTTGAAGTGGACTTGATCTCAATTGTTCCAAGTAATGGATAAGACAACCATTTATTATGAGTGATGGTGAAAAGTCTAATTGGAATGATGGGAGATGAAGGATAAAACTCGACTACACATGGCGCATGTTTGCTAGGTTTTCACCATGGTACTTATCCATAGTGCCATCGAAGTGGTTTTCACTATTGGATGGATGATTTCTCTTTACTATTTTATTGATTTTTCATTTTTTTTGGTGTTACAAAGATGGTTGTTTGCCAGGTTTTCCTCAAGGTAACAAATTTTATTTTATTTTTTCCATTTTTTTGTATTTTTTTAATTAAGACATGGTTCTTAGAAGCTACGCATAGAATCTCTTTAGATGAAGGCTATTTATCGGTGAAAAAAGTGGTTCTCCTTCAAGGGTAGAGAGTTGATACACTCCTAATCCAAAGGATTCTATAACAGTATAAGGCCCTAACTAGTTGGGTTCAAACTTGCCTGGTTTTTCTTGTTCAACTTGATTCTTTGGGCTCTCCATTAAGACCAAGTCACCAATGTCAAAGTGTCAATTTAGAAATTTCCTATTATAGTTGCGATGAAGATGGTTCTGATATGCTTGTAAACGATCTAGAGCCTTCTGTCTTCGTTCATCTAGGAATTCTAACTCATGTAGCTGGGATACATGGTATTCTTCATCATCAATATGACCTTTCAAGGATACCCTTAGGAAAGGAATTTTAACCTCAATAGGTAAGATAGCTTTAGAACCAAATACTAGGGAATATGGAGTGGGATCGGTGGGAGTACGAATGCTTTTGCATAGGCCCATAAGGTAGGATTAAGCTATAGATGCCACTCACGACCAGTGTCAATGACAGTCTTTTTGAGGATTTTAATAATGGTTTTATTAGATGTCTCGGCTTGGTCATTACCTTATGGGTAATATGGAGTGGAAAAATGGTGTTGGATGTGGAATTATTCACAGAGATGGAAAACTTTTTTTTTTTTCTAATGGTCGGCCATTATCCATGATTATGGATTGAGGAACACGGTACTGATAGATTATGTAGTTTAGGATAAACCTGGATATTTGTGTGTCGGTGATGTAAGTCATGGGAATAGCGTCGACCCATTTGGTGAAATATTTGGTGGTAGTTATGATGAACTTATGGCCATTGGAAGATGGAGGGTGTATCTTACCTATGAGGTCAAGTCCCCATTGGGCAAAGGGCCATGGTGAAGTAATCGGATGGAGCTCCTGTGCTGGCGCATGTATCAAATCTCTGTGTAACTGACACTATCAATATTTCCTGATAAAGATATATGAGTCCTTTTCCATAGTAGGCCAATAATAACCTAATCTCATAATCTTGTGGGCTAAGGTAGGACCGCTAGAATGAGATCCACATATACCTTCATGTACCACATGTAAGGTTGCTTGTGCTTCTTCAACATCGAGACATCTCATCAAGGTGTTATCTAAGGTACGTTTATTCAAGGTATATCCAATGATGGTGTATTTGGCAGACCTACAGATAAAGGTTCTATGTTGGTTGTTTGACAATTCAAAAGGTAGTATTTGGAAATTTAGATAGTCGTATATGTCCTTGTACCAAGGGGAAGTAGGATCAACAATCATACACACCATTGCAGAATCCGAGACATCATAGGCAGGGACCAAAAGTTGTTCGGCCAAAAACTCGAATTTAGGTACATTGCTAGGAATATCCAATAAGGAACCCACAGTTGCCATAGCATCTATTGCCCTATTCTGAATGTGTGGTATTTGTTGAAAGGTGATGTCATCAAAGTACTACTCGAAACTGTTAGCCATGTGCTTGTAGGGGCCAAGTTTCTCATCTTTAGTTTCATATTCATCATTGACTTGCTGAATTACTAGCTGAGAATCTCCATAAACATGCAAACTCTTGATCTTCCATTGGGCTGCCATTCTTAGTCCTATCACTAAGGCTTCATGTTCCGCTATGTTTTTGGTGCAAAGGAAACGAATCCTGAATGAATAAGGAATAGTATCACCTTGAGGTGTAACAAAAAGTATGCATGCTCCTGAACCACAATTAGTATATGACCCATCAAAGTATAATTTCCATGTGGTTCTAGTGTCAACTTTGAAGATAGATTCATCAAAAAAATATGCCACTAAAGGATGGTCTTCCTTAATTGGAACATCTACTAAATAATCTGCAATTACTTTCCATTTTATAGCTTTCCTTTTCACATACTGGATGTCATATTCACTAAGTATCATCACCCATTTAGCCAATCGACTTGTTAATGTTGCTTTACTTAGGAGATATTTTAGAGGATCTATCTTTGTGACCAGCATGGTTTGGTGGTTTAGCATATAGTGCCTAAGTTTTTGAGTAGAAAACACTAACACAAGATAGGCACATTCTATGTTATTGTAGTTCAGTTCATATCCCACCAAAGTACAACTGATTTAGTACACTACCCTTTCATGACCTTGATCATCATTTTGTGCGAGTAGAGCTCCTAATGCTGACTGAGTTGCTGAAATGTAAAGTATCAAAGGTCTATCATCTATAGGTGGTATCAACATAGGTGGAGCAAGAAAATAATCCTTGATCTTTTGGAAAGCTTCTTGGCATTTAGGTGTCTGTACAAACAGTACTCCCTTCTTGAGAAAATGTTGGAATGGATGTATTTTGTTTGCTAATTGTACTATGAAGCATCTGATAGACTGCAATCTCCCTTGTAGTGTTCTTAGCTGACTGATGTTGGCTGGTGAAGGCATATCCACTATAGCTTTTACTTTCATGGGGTGCACTTCAATGCCTCTTATAGAAATGATGTATCCTAGAAGTTTTCCTGATTTAACACCAAAGACACATTTTTTGGATTGAGCCATACTTTGTAATTTTCTAGTCTTTGGAATATCGTGTCTTAGAATTTCAAATGATCTTCTCTTGTCAATGATTTGGCTATTATGTCATCGACATAGTCTTCCATGAGAGTATGTACAAGGTCATGGAAAATAGTCATCATTGCACATTGATGTGTAGCTCCAAAAAATTTTAGCCCAAAAGGCATAACATTCTAGCAGTGTGTTCCCCATGGACATGTGAAAGTTGTCTTGTGTTGGTCCTTAGTCGAAATTTTGATCTGATTATACCCAAAGAAACCATCCATTAGGGATAGCATCTCATATCCTGTTGTAAGGTCTACTATCATGTTGATGTTTGGCAAAGGGAAGTCATCCTTAGGACATACCTTATTGATATCTCTGAAGTCTGTACAAATGTGGATGGATGCCCCCAGATGGTTTGGTCATTAGTACAAGATTTGATATCCACATTACATAGTCTATGGTTCTAATGAATCCAACATCCAATAGTTTCTTAAGTTCAGCTTTGACTAGTAGAGCGATTTGTGGATGCATCTTTCTTAGCTTCTACTTGATGAGCTTAATACCTGGTTGTAATGGTAGATGGTGCAATATAAGATTTGGATCCAGCCTAGGCATGTTAGCATATGACCATGCAAAGTTTATCTACCTCTTTATGAAGAAGTCTCAAAACTATTGTTGCTCTATCTCTGTCAAAGATGCTGCAAAATATATTACTTGAGGGTTTTCTTTTGTGCTTATGTTGATCTCAACAGAATCTTCTACTAACATTGGTGATTTTCCTATGCAATCGGGAGAATTTTCAAACCTCCATCCTTGGGTGCCTCAGAGAGGTTTTTTCCCTTGGCTATGTCCTTTATTTTTACTATTTCTTCGTCCAAATGTGCCTTTCGGTTTTCACCTAGGGACTTGTCATTTTCATCATTTTAATTTTTCTTTCTTTTTATTTTCATTTTTGTGACTAGAGGTGTGAACAAACTCCCCAAAATATGCCTTGTCATCCAAGTCTATGGTAAAGCCAGCTTAATGATCCCCTCTAGGTATGCCTTCTCAAAGTCCCATGGACATAGCTATCACTTCATCATTCTCAAATATTTATGAGATGGGTGTACCTTGTTGATCCCAATCAATAAGTTGGGGATATATGAGGGGCATGTCATCATTAGAGTTATCAAATGTGGGGGCCGACAAGGTGAATATAGAGTGTTTTACATGGTCACAAAAGTTTTGGACTAACTCCTTTTTGTTCTTTTTCCTAGGGATAGGTAAACTTGTTTGTGGTACAACTGCATGGGCTAGGTCATCAGAAGATGGTTCGTTAGGTTCCCATGACTCATGATCAAGGGTTTCCCAATAATAAAGTTTAAGCCATTATTCTTTAGACAAGGAATTTTGAGGACGAGGGATAGATGGAGTTGGTGTGGGTTATAGAATTTTATCAAGTTTGCCAAATAGCTTATCTAGGTCTGTCATGTTGGTAGAGGAAAGGGAATCCCATTCATATTCGCTTGAGTCAGGGGAATCATCATAAACTAGGTCAACTGTTTCATGAGATATCTCGATGTATTCTAAATAACTTACGTCCTCTTGTAATGATAATGGAGGACCAAGAATACCAATTCTAATCGGTTGAAACCCTAGCCCTAGGCCTTTAGGTCTTTGTGAGACAATCACTGGTTCAATCCTTCCATTATGATGTAGTCCTAACCCATTGTGTCCATCATAGCCTTTGTGTTGCATTATCATGAAGACTTTTCCATATTGATCCTTAGCTATTTGAATAGATGGCAGAGGGTTTTCATTGTCTTCTTTATACAACCAGGAGGTGACATCTGCTTGGTCCATAACTTCCTTACTTAACTCTCCCCATTTTGTGAATTTCATTATAGGAGGGACATGTATTGTAACAATTGACTGCTTCCTATCTATTGTGGATAAACCATATGATTTAAGTGGAACCAACTGACTGACACAATACGATGCCTTTGTTATAACCCAAATTTTTTATTTTAAACCCTAAGGTTTTCCCACAATTTTCCACAAAAATCTATGAAAATTTTAAGGGATTTTATTTATTCATGCAATTTATTTTCCTATCTTTCCCTTAAGATTCCATTTTCCCCATCCGTAATGTTCAAATACCTTTACTGCCATTGAAAGAGCCAAAATTGACTCATATATTTTAACTACCACTCTCATTATTCATGTCAATCACCGCCTTACTACGGGCTTGCGGTATGGCAGTGGCAGTTAACAAATAGGCACAATGTAGTTACCACACCATTGTGCATGGTCTAAGTATAGACCACGGTGGCGCATTAGGCAGTTGGTAACCAGTGTAGTAGTAGCAGAGGAGACAATCAAAGTGGCTACAACGGTACTACCACTGGTTCATGAGGTGACTGTGGTGACCATAGTAGCAGTTAGCAGATGGAAAAGGTGGTCCACCGTGGTATCACAAGGGGTCCCAAGGGGCACTATGGTAGCATGGTGAACAGAGGCAAGCAGTGAGCGTAGCGACTGAGATCGGTCACCATGGTACCGCACGTGATAAGAGTGCAAACCGTAGTAGAGCAGTAGGAGGAGAGAAGATGGCTAGTAGTTACACTGCGATACCCCAAAGAGGTAAAAGTTAAGTCGCGGTAAGGCAGTAGCAACATAAATTGATGGATATTGCAATACCATGGGTAGTAGAGATAAGGGTGCGGTTGAGCAATAAGGGAGGTTGATGATGACGTCAAAGTCAGAGGTTGCGGTCATACCATAGATGATGGAACTGTATATAAAATGAGATGTACGAAGCGGGTAAAATATAAAGGGAAAAATCAAAAGCAAGATTATAGTTTAAAATATTTAATTTTCCGAAAGGCAACCCAATTAAATATTTTATTTTTTGTTTGTTAATGAATATCAAACGGATGTAATACAAAAGTGAAGGGTCGTGACCCTTGGGATTTCATTGTATAAATATTTGAAAAAAATCAATTGCAAGGGGAGTTAGAGTAGAGATAGATTTTTCAGACTGGGAATGGAAATAATGTACAAACCTTCTTGAAACAAAGCAATGGAGAAAATGTTCATAAATTGGTGAAATCTTTCTGAGTTCAGTTGTTGAGATGCTATAATTTATATTATTTTTTATCTTGGTTCTCTCCAATTCAAAGTCTTCTAATCATTTGAATTAATGTATCAAGCATAATGTTGATTCATCAAGGTGCATTTTTTCACTTTGTGTGATTTTTATTTGCCGGTGTCTGCAAATCAGAACTAAATCCCTTCAAGTAAGTCACAATTTTGTGAGATTTCTTTTGGATAATTTAAGAAGAACCAGGTTAGAAAATATTCTAGCATAATTTGTGCAAGACATAAATAAATTAAATTATGTGCCAGTCATAAGATTTTATTTTATAAAGTGCCTAAAAACTTGAATTAAACCAGAGAAGGAGAACACATATCATTTTCTATTTTTGACTTTGTTGCCCATGTGGATAGAAGGCACTAATTTGCCTCAACCCAGAGATAAATTTCATAAACAAACAACATTTTCAAATCCTTTATTTTGTGCAGTAGGAGTAGTAGTTGTAGTGATTTTCATCTATTCACTTTCATTTGCCATGTGGATAGATTGCTCAATCAGGAAACACATTTCAATCTGCATCATTCATATAGGTACACCCACCTTGGTCTAGCAGAACCTAGAAAAAAGAAGGTTCAATTGCATAAATTGGCCTTGTACATTGGCCAAAAGCGTTGTGAGAGCTTGGCAACCTCTCATGGTTCAAACCTACATTTTTGAGACCCAACAACCTTCATGTGATATTCTCCACAACCCTTGTCTTGGATATGAACCTTAGGTAAGGATGATGGTGGTTGTGATGTAATAGACTTGGTAAGAGTTGATGGATCGATGTACAGGGCTAAGGTAGATGATGAGGCTTCTTGGTTAACTAGCACCTGTTGTTGTGGTATTTCACATAGGCTTGTGTGGTATTGAAAAGGATTTGGATCACCATCAATGGTGACCTCGGTGCCATTATATGAGAATTTAAGACACTTGTGATATGTGGAAGGTGCGGCTTTCATTGCATGTATCCAAGGTCTACCCAATAAAAGGTTATAAGGAAGGGTGAGATCCAAGACCTAGAATCTAGTGCCCATAACAGTAGGGCCAATCCTGACAGGGAGTGTAAAAACTCCTTTGGATGATCTTTCCTCATCATCATATGCTTTAATGACTATACTCTTAGTGGTGTCCATGAATGCTTCTGAGAATCCTAATGCCTTAACCAATTTCAAGGTACAAAGTTTGAACCCTACTCCTCCATCTACCAAGACTCATCTGACTTTGGTTTGATGGACAATACTTCTAGGTGTAACAAATCGTTATGATGGGTCTTTTCGATTGAATAATCTTGTTGAGAAAATGTGGTGTGATGGGAATTGGTCAAGTATCCTACCATTTCCTTGAAATGATTGAAATCTAAGTTGGTAGGGATAGTAGTGCTCTACAAGGCTCTGTCTAGAATGGCTTGATGATCTAGTGATATAGTCAATAGTTCCAAGATAGATATCTATGTTGGGGTCTTGCCCAGTTAGTCAAGAAAATTATACTTAGACTTGGAAGACTGTCTTGGTGGCTCTGAAGAAGGATATGGAAGGGCTATCTTGGTTTTGTGTGTATTGAAAACACATTTAGGATGCTTCTTTATGGTAATGGTATATATATTTTCATTAGCAGCTCAGATATGATTGATAATAGTACCTGGTTTATAATCATACTTAGCACTGTTATAATTGGCTAAGGTATTATTCTTAGTTCTCGAACTGGAGGCCTTACCTTTCGTATGGTCATGTAATGGATTTGTGAAGACCTTATGATCACTTTTCTTGGTATATCTCTGCCCATTGAATTCTATGGTCATGTCTTCAACAAAATATTGTATGATGTTTTTTTAAATGTCGACATTGCTAAAGGTTATGTCCCTTTGTTTGATGGTATTCACAATATGCGCTATCATCCCACCATGAAGTTTTAAACTATCCAAGATCATACTCTTTGGGTTCTAGAGGTTTTAGGAGATTATGTTTAATAATTTCTTTAAAAATTGTCTCGATTGGTTCCCCCAAAGGGGTAAATTACATTTAGGAAATCTCCTCTATGGTCATTGTTGTTTTGAATTCTGGACAAAGTTGGTAGTTTGATCCAAATTATTAGTCATGTCCTGATTGGAGTTGTAACCTCTAAGTTTTATGAAAGGTCCCACATGTAGGGTCTTAGCATCAACAATACCGTCATTTGTTACATTCTTGTTTCTAGATGAGAACTTATTTCTATCATTAGGAGAATTTTGATGTTGAACAACTGAGTTCCTTCCTGGTACCTTAATGTCTCTTTTGTCAATAAGGCCTTTTTCAGGTATAATTCCCTTTTGCACCAAATCTAGGAATGAGGTACAATAATGTACTCTTAAGTCACTTCTCAATTTTGGATGAATATTTTCAAGGAATATCATGACTTTTTGTTTTTCTGGTATCTCAACTAGACATTGACTAGCTAAACTTCTCCATCTTTGAAAGAAAGTGGTGAAAGTTTCGCCTTCTTCTTGTGTGGTGTGACACAAGGTAGCTATTGTTATTTCATTGTCTATGTTGAAGGAAAAATGTTCGACAAACTTCTCAACTAATTCGCCCCATGATCTTATGCCATATGGTAGTTTAGAGAACCATTCCAATGCTATCTCGACAAGGGTTCATAGAAATAGTCTCATTAAATACATGGGGTCATACGAGATGTCCATGCATGTTGTAGAAAATTCTCTAATATGTTCTAAAGGATTCCTCTTCCCATTATACTTGGGAAAATTTGGTATAATGTATCTATGTGGGAAGGGTGTCATGTATAATGCTTTGTCAAAAGGACATGGAGATAAATCTTGCACTGAGATAGACATACTGTCCATTTGTTGTTGAAGGATTTGCATTCAATCTTTCTGAACATCTACCTATGTCAATGCCATGTTGTTTGTGTTATTAGGATCAATGTAAGTGTTCTGAAATGCAATATTCTGTGATGCATTATGATTAGGTGAGGGTATATATCCTATTTGAATGTTATGACTCGATGTAGGGATATATCTGGTTTGAATGTTCTAGTTTGATGTAGGAATATTCCTTGTTGAATGTTCTGATTTGGTATAGGAATATTTCTTGTTTGTGTAGCCCCCATGTGTGGAATGGTAGTATTGGTATTGAAATGAGGTATAGATGTGTTTATGCCAACTTTGACTCATTTACCAATGGTGTTTGTGCCAAAGGGGTTTGATGAGGATGCTCCCACAGTAAATTGTAAACCTTGTGTTATGTTGAAAGGGGTCATGTTTACAATTGACGATGTTTAAGTAGGTATACCAGTTGGTATTGCTGTAGTAATTTGAGGAACAAAGATGCTTGATGTCATAATTTGCGTTGCTTGAGTAGATGTTGTTTTCAAAGTGTGAACATCAAATCCTAGCAGGAGTGTGGTACCTTCTACTAGCAACTTTGCTAGATATCATTGGGGATCATTTGCCAAACACTCATCCATAAAGGATGAAAATTCAGGATCTTGCACTGTAGCATCTATGTCTTCTACATAGATTTTTCGATGTGTGTCTCTAGTGACGTGTTTTTCAAATAAATTTTTGTGTGGTCTCTCTTTCCCTGATGGTTTATGAAAGGATTGATGAAGTCATTGGGGTCTAAAATTTCTCTTTTTTTCTTCTTAGCCCTTGTTTCAACCATGAAAATGTTGCTCAAAAGGGGAAATGCAAAACTATGTCTAGAAATTGATATGTCCTATTTCTATGTTTTTGGAATTTTTTGAATATAAAGGATGTCACTAAAATTAAGGATTTCTAAAATGACATATACTAGGATGACATACGCTAGGATGGATTATATGCAATTTTTTTGAGTAGACTATGATGGTAAATGATTCCAAGCGGGTATAACCTACCACTTATGGAATAATCCAAAGCTATGACTTAACTTTACCAAGGAACCTAATGTAGGACAAAGACAATTGATAAGGTGAACCTCCCAAAATAGACTGATGAGATGGAAGGATTCACTAGTAAGACAAAAGTGACTAGGTTCAATGATAATGATAATCAAAGCATGAACGTATCCAATGATGCATAAAGTTGTTCTATTCTAGGATATGCAAATTCCTATGGGATAACTAAGTTTTTGCAACTAAGATGACTATCTCTAAGATGTAAATGACACCTAAACAATGCAAGGTTTTTGAGCAATTTTCCAATTTTTGTGCAAGGTTGACCGTAAGAAATAGAGGTGAAAAAGATAGTTTGTTTTGGGACTGATTTTACAATTTTTGAGATTTTTGTTGACAATCAATTGCAGTTCAGGTTGCAGATGCATTGCTAAAATTGTAGATGCATTGTAATTTTTAGATGCGACTACCTGATCAAACCTAGTTTCTATTGTTGATAGAAAAATGTGACTTTCATAGATAGATGTGGTTTAACCTATGAAAAATGCGACTCACTAATCGGATGTGAGTCAGAATCTAAACTCCGTGAAAACTAATTTTGTTGATAGAAACATGCAATTTTCTGTTTAACAATTGTGACTCATAATGACACATGTGGTTTTCAATTTGACAATTGTGACTCACTTTTTAGTTGCGGTGATATGATGAAAATGTTATGACTGACTCAATTTTATGATCAAGTTTTGACAAATAAAAAGAAAACAATCACAAAAGACAAAGTGTTTTCAGTTTTGACATGTATGAATGTGTTAAAACCAGAAGACATGTACAATTCTAAGGTTGTGATGGATAGTATTTACTGAGTTCTCATTTGGGTTTCCCCAACTACGTATATTCAAGGTGAATGACTAGTAGCTTGATCCCACTGGCTCCCCTCCATGACACACACTTCTTGGGGAAGCCAAGCTACAGTAGCCATGAACTCCCCATGGCATAATTTTCATCTCTACACATGAATTGTAAAGATATGAGATGGCTTCATAGGTCTAACCTGCTGCACCAGTAAATAGAAGGATATTGGCTTAACTATGAAAAAACTGGCTTTTTAGTTTGGACACCCATTTAGAAGATCCATGCAAGAGGCAATATCATCCCAATCTATAGAGGTTAGGCTTTGCAGGTTTCAACACAACTCAAGGGTATTGGGGAATCAAATGATTGTCCGTTGGGATCCTTGTAATACTAAGATTTCCTTGAGTATTAAAATTTATATACCGGTTGGGAGTGGCTTGACGAAAAAACCCATCATCAGTTTTGAGTCACGTTGGTTACTCTTAACCACCAATGTAGGCCCAAATTTCTAGAGTTAGTAATCAGTTCTCTTACAGCCAAGATCACATGAATGCACAAGGGGAGAGGATACTACAATGTACCGAATCAGGGTTCTAATCTAAACAAATATAGACACAAAAGACAATAGTTAATTTTAAGCCCAAAATACAAGTTAGCTAATCTACCAAACAATTTGTTTCAAAATAGTTTTCGACAATCAGTTCTGCAAAAAAATCATTAGTAGTTTTAACTTGGTCTTCATCAATTGTCCTGCAGAAAAGGTTTCAAAGTTATGTATTTTATGATATGTCCTACAAAAACTATGTTATCCTCCTAAATCACACACTACAAACGAAACATTAGTGAAAATAAAAACGAAAATAAGAAAATCGTTAAATAAAAATTTGAAACTTCGAATAAAATTACCAGCCAAATGTGTTGTTTAAAGTTGTAGATGTGTTGTAGGTTTCATCAGTCAATTGCATTGCAGAAATTTGAAGATGCATCGGGTTTTTTCCAGATGCATCTCGGGATTTGTAAGTTGCAGTTCATGAATACAGTTGTTTTGTTTCATCAGTCAGATGTGTCGTTGTGTACGATACCTGCAAAAAAATCAAACTGTCTACGGATTTGCGAAGATTGGAGGTCTTCACATCGGGTTTTCCAAATGTAACTTAGATTAAAAAATGCTGCAAGAAAGATCGGTTAAATCTTATAAACAAGCATTAATCTAAATCAAACAATAAAGCACGAAATAATAAACAAAAACAATAATAAAAAAACCTCACCAAATATCTGTAAACTCCTTTGAATTATCTCAATTGTCCTTATCCATTTTTCCTTCTGTAGTTTAATTTCCCTCAGATTTTCATAAGTGTGCAAGTATAGCCTTCATGTGTATATGTGATAATAGAAAAACATTGAAGATTAATAAGTCATGCTTCCAAAAGTATATAGATTTCAAGAGGAGGAATAATGGCAAAAGTCAGCCAATTTATAGAAAGTTGGTTTTCAACGATCGACTCAGATTCAAAAGAGAGATCAATGATCGAGATTGTTGAATGTCATGCGATGTGAGATTTGTGTTAGTTAGAATGTGAGTTAGAAAATTTTGCAAGATAAAGATTAAATTAAATAATAATTTAATCTGGTGTTAAGACTGTTAAAAATTATCTAAGAATAGACATTAAGATTAAATAAATATTTTTTAATCTTTAGTTGAAAATATTCAAAAATTAGAAAGATAAGAATTGAATGAAAAGGATAAAGTTAGAACTCGACAATGATCTGTTTGAATGCACACATGAATTAATTAATTAAATAAAAATATTTAATTAATAAATATGTGCATGCATATGAGTCTTAACTAGATAACTGACTAGTTATGATAGAGAGTCTCTTTGCAGAGATGATCAGATATTGAATAGAAGATAACTGATGGATTCAAATAGATCTCGAGTCAAATGATGAGTGAATAATTAGTTAAGTGGGTGATAGAAGAATGTGATAGAAATAACTATTTTTATGAATTAAATTTTTATTTAATTCAACATTCAAAATTAAAAGATTTAATAATTAAATAAATAATGATTTATTTAATTGATTGTCAAAAAGGTTAATTGAATAATTAAATAATTCAAAAATAATATTTAATTATAGTCGAAATATGATAAAGGGGTAAATTAAATAATAAATTATTTAATTCAGAAAGATAATTCATTAATTAGCGACGTAATTAAATAAATAAGATTATTTAATTAATCAAAGTTGAATAAGGGTCATAATGAATTAATTAAATAATTAAAGGTTATTTAATTAACAAAATAAAGATGTGTATAAGAAATAATTAAATAATTAACATTATTTAATTGTGACCATGGACATTAGAAAATTATGTCGAAATTGGTGCTCGCAGGCCTAGACCAATTTTCAGTGTCTACAATTATAATTCTTTATTAATCTCACAATTTTTCAAAAATAACGAAAAATGATGGTTGAAAATATGAAATTCAAACAAAAATCATGCAATTATAATATTTTATGTGAATGGAACATAAAAAATACTTCATTTTTAAAAATTATAATAATTATTTTTAAATAATGAAAACACTATCTAATAATATTAAATTTGAATTAAATAATAATAAATCGTCTATGTCAATACATAAAAAAAAGTAGTTATATTTATCAAAAAGAATAATAATTCCTTAAAATAATGGAAAGTATGATTGATGTCACATTATACACATAGCATGTGAAAAATAGAGCACATGAGCCCAAAATATAAGTTTCTCAAGCTTTTGTAGTTTGTTTCTCTATTTCTTGTGTACACCAAAATGTGTGCATGTTATAATATGCATAGATTTTATAAGAATTTCATAATGTGAGCATTGCAACTTGTATATGTTATATTTTACTTTAGAAATTATAATTCTTAGTGTTGGATTTTCCTTAGAAATTTAATCAAAAAGGTTGGACATACATGCGAGGTCCTCAAATTTGTGCTTTGTATAAAAAATTCAAAAAAATAAATGTTTAGCATGCTCTCCATCAAATTCACACATTTTTAAATATTATCCCAAAAATATGCCACATCAACATTAAGATCTCTTTTACTTTTGTAATTATGTATTTTTTTATAATCCAAATACATTAAGATTTTGATTTTCAATATCTTTTGCTAGTGTCTTCATTTTTTGTTAGAAATCTATGTATAAATTTTTTAGTGTCATTTTTTATGCATTCATCCGAATTTGAAACAAAATATATTTTTACATTCTAGAATCCATTCTATACACATTAAGAATAATTTATTAGTTTTCTCAAAATTAAGGTGTGAACACACTCATTTTTAAAATTATTTATGCTTACTTTGAAAATAATCAATAAATTATATCTTAACTAAAAAATATTAAAAAAAAGCTATGTAGTGTTAACTAACTTTCTACTAGAGGGGTTTGTCAAAGAGTCAACATTTGAGGGGTTCACACTTGACACTATTTTATATTTTTTTGACAAAAAAATGATCACATTGTATGCTTTCCTTATTTCATCCTCTTAAGCTCTATCATTTTTAAAAAAAATAAAAAATTAAAAACTATATTTTGAACACAACTAATCTTTCTTTTTCACATCTTAAGATTTTGTGAATGACTATCTCGAATTTATCATTCAAGAATATTTGTTGTTGATTTTAGGAAAAATTTAATGCCCATTTAAATGTATACCTACCACTATGGATACAACCAATTATTGGAGGTATATCTTGCCACTAGAATATTCATGTTTAGTTTTATAGATAGTTATAGGTGCACATAGAGACTAACCTTTAGTTCTTATGGAGAGTACATATATAGAAGGTGAATTTTTATGTTTATATCCTTACAAGATTCATTACTTTATATGGATCCCATGGTGGTAGCCTTTGGTAATGATCACTCTAGGATTATCATGCATCTCAAAGTGGAGGAGCAATATAATTATGAAATTTACATGCTAATGTCATTTCACGTTTAATTTTATACCTATTTTGAGGAGATTGTTTAAATGATACATAGACATATTGATTCTCCTCATATAATATTTTGTATAAATGTAAATGATACATAGACATATTGATTCTCTATGCACATCTCCCTTAGACATATTCAATCTCTTCATATAATCTTTTGTATAAATTTAAAAAATAAATCTTTAACGTACTAATGTCATTTCATATTTAATTTTATATCTATTTTGAGGAGATTGTTTAAATGATATATAGACATATTGGTTCTCTATGCATATCTCCCTTAGACATATAGACATATTCAATCTCTTCATATAATCTTTTGTATAAATTTTAAAAATAAATCTTTAATGTAATAACAAATCTCTTTCTATATATAATTTTAAAATTTTAAAATCTCTCAATATGATATACATATCTCCATGTACAAATTTCTCATTTTCTAAATTAAATAAAAACCTCCCTTAATATGCATATATATAAAAATCAAATAAAAAAATCTCCATATGGAAATCTTAATTATGCATGCACTTATGTTCTCTGCAAATTAAAAATTTGCCACTTTCCAAAATATTTCCACATGCCTCTCTTAGTCGAAATCTTAATCTATGTCATAACTTGGGGATCAAGCAAATAATTTTAATTATTTTTATATCTTTGACTAAACTTCCCTCAATGGGTGTTCTCGAGGTGTATGTCTTAGCCTAAGCTTAGGCACTTTAATCTATCATATGATTGTTAATAAATCTTTCTCCTTATTGTGCTCGCGCTTTAATTTTTAAAATGTTCCTTGTCCCTTTTTAAGGCGCCTAGGTTCCCTTACATTGAATGGCACGTACCCCTTAAAAATGTCTTTCTTTATGACATGAAATGTGTGCCTAGGCTTCATCTTACCTATTTTTATTTCTTACTTACTTTCTCTTAAAAAATTCTTGTGTCGGGTTCAACTTTATATCATTTAATTTTTATTTCTTAACCTATTGATTTTAGATGTCCCTTTACAAGTCCACATAGTTGTAGGAAAATGCACATGATTCATAGATTTCTAATCTTATTCTGAATGTTAAGGATGTTGGGATATACATAATATTGAATTATTATGGCATCTTGAAATCATACAATTTGTATATTGTATATGGGATTTGGATATATCATATATTGGATATCATAATATCTTTTACAAATATAAAATTTTGGGATATAGTTGATCATACTATCATTACATTTCTCAACTAATTTTATTTAACCTTTCAATTGCTTTAGTCATATGCATATTGTCATTGTCATCATCTTTTATGTGCAACCAAATTGAGCACAAAAGATCAACAAGAACAAAGAAAATGAGAAGAGTATTATGCTAAGCAACTTAATTTGTTTTGAAAATCAAATTATTTAAAATTATCTTTCTTGTTCATGATTTTTTTAATCATAAAGTTGTTTGCTTTAAAATAGTTAGTTGAGATTAGTTATCAACTAGACTAAAAATCTAAGATAAGATACAAGGACACACGTTCCTAGGGTTTAAATGAAATTTTGCAAGCATGTGAGTGAAAAAAGAGGCTACAATATTTTGATGAAACAATGGGTGTGTTTCACAAGTGGCAAAAATATTAAACTACTATATATTCTTCAATTACACCAAACTATTTCTTAGGAACCTAATGACATCATTTCTAGCTCATAAAACATTTTCCCATTATGTGCAACTTGCACATGCATTTGCTTCAGCATACATAGTTTTGCACCATACACTTCAAACACATGGCATCATACACAACCACATCATATTGTGATCCAATTAGAACCATACATTTCTAACATTTGCCACTTGATCATCCACATACATGTGTGGCATATGCTAGCCTTCTATTTGTATTCCTAATTCTTTTAGTCACGATCTTTATTTATTCTTTGTACATTTTTTATTCCTTAATCTTGTCCTTACTTTGCTTCAACTATGACATTATATAACAAATACTTCTACAACTCAAACTTTCCATTGGAAGTAAACTTATTTCCACTAGCTTAGCCATAATGTTGCCTACATGTAAAGTTGTCCTCTAGTGTCAAATATAAATAATATCATTTTCCATTAGAGTAGAAAGGATTTATCTTACACCACCTATCATGAAACATATATATTCAGGTTCAAGATATCACAGTCCTCACCTTATCTTCAAGTCATCACCTAGAAGAAGAAGGAATAGAGTAAATAAATCACTAAGATATCACAACCTTTCAATATTGTCTTGGATGAAAAAAAATCCTTTTCAACCTCCTTGGTTGAATGTACTCACCTATATGTAGTGACATATCCACATCCCAATTGATGTCATCCACTACCACATACTCTTGAGTCATGATGTTTGATTGCAATGCCATTTTGATGCGACTCCTTGGTATGTTATGCTAAATTCCTAGATGATTATTTCTTGTCCTAAGAGGTTTAACTATTCTTAGGGAGAACTCCTTAATTAATATAATATACAGGCTTTTGCCTTTCACTAAAAACAAAAAAAAAACTATTCTTAGGGAGAAAATTGATTGCACTAACTAAAATGAACATTAGTCGTATCCATTAGTGCATTGTATACTAATGAGTTGGTGGCCCTTGGTAGCATCCCATACATAAGGAATTATAATGCCTCAATATTTCACCCAATATATTAATAGTAAAACATGGATGAACAAAGTTTTTCAATGTAAATATAGCAATATCAAGTCACATTATATGCTTATACACTTGGGATTCCATGCTAAAACAAAATGGAACTCAGGGAATTTAAAAAACAATGCATCAAACATGAAAACATAAGTGGAAGACTAAACCATGTGAAGTGACAAAGTCACCATGACACACATATGAGAGAATAGATTTTTTTCTAAGGAGAGGATAGGGCATGAGTCCATGATCCGTTTATCTCATAGATACAAGGATTAGAATAATGGTGATAACCACTTCATTATACATCTCAAGATTATACAACACAAAAGTAAATTTTATAACACAATGAAATTGATAAATTGCAAGGAACTTCAAAAAGAAGAAATAAGGTCTCACAAACCAAGAGAAGGGTAAAGCTAGACCAAACATGCCTATAACATGTTATCCTAGAAACAAGGCATAACAACCATAAGCTAAGGAGTTGACTAGAAAAATCTTGAACCAAACATTTACTTACACTCTAGGTGCATCAATATGTATAAAATTTCACTTAAACCTAAGGCATTCAATTTAACCCAAATTGATATTACTCACTAGCATACCCATTTGCCTCATGTATGACAATCATACATGGTGGGTCTTAAATTTTACAATAATTGAAAGCCTAACACAAACCAATGATTCTACTCCACAATAAGAGAAATCTTAAAGTATATGATTATTCATAAGCATTGACATCATACATCAAATGTTATAAGAATATAGGATAAATTCAGCTCCTAGCATAAATTCAACTACATGACAGCATATCACCGCTTCTATCTAAGTATAGCATTCAAATGATAAAAAAAGCATATATTCTAGTTTTATTTCATCTTACAAAAAATAAGACTAATAAATAGGATTTCCAAAATATGCTAAATCCTATCTAAGATAATAAGAAAATGCTAAGTACTCAAATAATGACATACATGTATTGCCATGAAATGAAACTCATACAAAACATATATTGTTCTAATTTCATACAATAGGATCCAAAATCATTGAATCAAGAACACAAAAATTAATCATCACTAATATCAACTAAAATTTGCTTCTCTTTACAAGGCTAATAAGTTTACTCAAATAGGCTAGCTAAACATGATATAGAACCTAACTTTCCATGAATCATAACTAAGCAAGGAAATGATACAATAATTAATTTATATAAATTTTGGTAACATAATTTAATGCTTAATTTACCTAGATATTTTATTTTTCGATAAGTTTTGATTTAACTATGGAATGCATGAGAACAAGCCTAAAAATCATGCTACAATGACATATCAAATTGTTTTGATTAAAGGTAAAAAATGGGCTTTGAAGGGGCCCAAAACCCTTTACAAAAGAGTGCATCTGATTAAAAAAGATAACAACATTACGTAGTAATCAACCCAATGAAAGCAAACCAACAACCAAAAAATAGCCAAAAAGAAGCCAGCCAAAAGCATTACATATTCTTCAGGATCTCAACAGCTTCCATGTCGGTAGCAACTATCTTCTACGCATTGTCCATGGTATTAGACACCTCCTTACCAGAGGCCCCAGCTTGAGCTTTCATACAATTTCTAATTCTGACCCCCGGCCCACCAGTTCTTACCTCATTAATCAAAACATTACCTTTAGCAGTATCCTTCTCACCAGCACACCCACATCCAACAACTTACCCCCAACAACAATAACAACCGCATGCCTAGACTCTTTTCTCTTTTTAGCAGTAATCAAAGGGGTAATCATCATGGAAGAATCCAGAGTGCCCACAAGCTTTGACGCCTCACCACTATTCATCACCACTTTCCTCATGGCAGAATCTGGATTTCCCACAAGCTTAGTCGCCTCACCACTCTGCATCATCATTTTCCATATTTTATCAATTTTATCCTCAAGGGATAAGATTCTACCTTCCAAATTATGTTTCAGATTGATGGTTTCCTCCACCACAATATTAGCCACAATATTCAGAGACTCCATCAAGTTGTCAATTTGGATTTGAATAACAAGAACCTCACCCTTACTAGCCATACCTCTAATCTTAACATTAATCCTATTAATTTCAAGAAAAAACCATTTAAAATTTTAAACTGCAGATTAGCAGTCTCATGGGCCGAACCCAACACATCAAAAAAGTCTTCCCTATCAAAATTTCCAACCCTATCCCCCACAACAACATCCTCATCAAAAGAACTAACCTGAATTTTATCATATAGCCTTACCTTTACCAACAGGGATAGGATATTTCAACTTGCGAATGGAACATGTGAGATCCTCCACTACAATCTTTCTTTTTAGCTCCCTATCCCCCTCTGCTTTATTAGCACCCCCAACAAGACCACCCTCCACAAACCCATCCTTCCCCTGCATTAACCTAGTGTCAACAATCAGAGATGCCTCACCATAGATACCACTAGTGAGAGAGAGAGAGGGAAACCCTTCTCCAAGATTTGATTGGCAGGTCTTTGCTCCCCGCTCTTCCGGCTCCCTACCTCAGCATCCTTTGCATGTTTTATTTTAGGGGGAGGAGAGGAAGCTTCCCCATACAAGACATATCAAATTGTTAAAAGCCTACTAGAACTAATATTTTTGTGAGCACTAACCGTAATATGGAGTTTAATTAACATCTACAACACATCCACAAAATTTAATATTTCTTAAGCATTTTTCTCAAAAGCATGAATAGTAATAACTATGCTATTAAAAAAAAAATTAATCCCCTACACATGCATTTTCTACCAAATACATGACACAATATTTATTACAAATACATTAATAAGCATGAATTGATATAAAATAGAATTTTAATTGCAATGATAATATGATTACAACATTTACATAGATCAAATGCATAAAATAAGATGGTAAATAAACCAAACCAATAGCTATTTAAGCTCTCAAGTGGTATTCCAAATGGAAACCAATTGAAAATGTTACCTAGTCTCAACTGTATTATGATCATCACATATAATAGATGTATATTCCACTCTAGGAAACCCTTGATATATGGAGAGAGATCATAGATACACTTCAAGCATGACCAAAATCACACACAAACAAGGTTATCACACAAGGAACCAATAGTCCACACCATGTTTGTAAATGGGTATCACACACCATACATTGCATAATACCAAGGGAATAGGCTAATACAATAGGATTTAATGTACAAATATACTTAAATACACACACATCAAAGGGTATAATTCATAATTGAAAGATAAAATACACTAGTGATTCAATGCATAACCCCACTTGAACAGACAAAAAAATGAAAAGGTCCAGTGTATAAATCACTACATGGGTACTCATGGGCCAATAAAAAGTAGGAGAAATAAATATATTGATTCAAGGTTTATCAATAATTTTAATCCACATACTTGTCATTTACTACTCATAAACGCTAATCATTTCATTTCAATATACTTAAGGAAGGAACTTGGAAAAAAATCCAAATCCATATTAAAAGTAATCTATTAGTACATTCTAAAATAATAATTTATGTCAAATGGATGTTTAATGAGAAATTAGGCACAAAATCATCAAATTAGTATTCATACATATTGCAATTAGGATAAAATGACGATCTAAAAAGGTTATAGCCTCCAATAAATAACATACAAGAAGATGTGACAAATACCAATATAAAGAAAAGAGTTGGCATGACATCACACTCATACAAATACACTAGGGCCTACCAAGTAACAACAAATTCAATAAGAAACTCCTCAATAATGATATTGTTGTGGATGTGTCCATCATCGAATAAATTCCTTCTCTTGTTCACCGAGATTTCATATTCTACTTAGGGAACAATAAGATAAAAAAATTTACCTATATGTGATGTAACATTATCCTCCACTAGGAGCACATCTCAACATATGAGAATATGGCTATGCTCTACAAGTTTACCGCTCTCTTGGTTTTTTGAATTCCTACGTCATGTTCCTAATTTTACTGTCACATGGGCCGGTCAGGCAGGGGCCCCAACAAGGCTCCCTTATCCTACAATATTGTTCCCAAGCCTAGCATGGTACCAATTTTTTCTATTTCAAAAAACGTTATTCCCCATGTTGGTACTCCCTTTTCTACCACTTCCCCTTCTTCTTTTGTTGCTCAGGAAGTTGGTATAGCTAGTAAGGAACCTCTATCCCTATCCCTGGGCTTGAAATATTTTTTCTCTAAAGAACCCACTTCTTTTATGGATAAAATGCTAGGTGTTTGCTCGCCAACTTTGGGTAGGTTGAATGTGGAAGTTGCCTCTTGTTTAATGATTGGTTGAGAAATTGATGTCCTTGAAGCATTGATGATGAAAGCTATGGATGGCCTCAAGTTGTCATTGGTGGGAAAATTCTTGGCATGTCATTCGAACATTGAGCAGGTAAGGAACTGGGTTGTCTCTATTTGGAATCTAAAAGGCAGTGTTTCCATTTATGCTATGCCCAAAGGTATTTCCCTATTCTCCTTTGTGATATATGAGGATATGTTAAAGGTTCTTATCGGTGGCTCTTGGGCATTTGATGTTTTCTTTAAGAACTTCCTTTCATTGTGTAAATGGAAGCCGAGCTTTGACCCTTCTGTTGACTTGGGTGCTACAACTCCTATGTGGGTAAACCTACCTAGACTACCTCTTGAATTTTGGGATATTGGAATTTTCAAGGGGATTTATAACTCCTTTAGAAGCCTTTTGGTGGTGTATAAGATAACCCAAGAAAAGTCTCGACTAGTGTTTTCCAGAATATGTGTTAATGTGGTTGTTAACACTGCTCTACCTACTTTGGTGCTTTTGAAATCAAAATTTGGAAGTTGGTCTCAACCCCTTGAATATGAAAATTCTAGACTATTTTTCCTATCTTGTAAAAAAATTGTCCATCTAATTGACTCTTGTAATAAGAGGCCTAAAGGTCTGTCTAGTAAGGTGCATGCCCTGAGTTTAAGGAAATGGAGCCTAAGGATGTGGCTGATGTTTCTAAACTCAATAGTAGTGTGGTGGGCCCCTTAAAAGTGTCTGCCCTTGAGATTATCTCAAAGTCTCAGGATGTGGCCTAGGTTGTCCCCCCACATGTGTCTCTAGACAAGAGGTGTAAGGAAAATCTGGAAGTGGCCTCCTGTGAGGACAAAAAAATTAATCCAGAAGACCAGAGGACCTTGAGGGAAATTGATGAAGTGAATAAAGTTGAACACTCCCCTAAGAAGTTGGTTTTACACCAAGAATTGGAAAAATACCCTATCCAAGTTTTGATGAGAATAGTGAGTTTTTCGAGGAAGGAGAAATTGTTTCTCAAGTGGTTAAGGCTTCATTTGTCTCCTCTTCGATTAAAGATATCTATCAGAAGGAAGGGAGAAATATCAATGATTCAATGTCTATTTGGGTGTTTCCATCTTCAACCTCAGATGATGTGACTGATGAAGACTGGATTCAAGAAAATAGCAAGTCAAAAAAGAAAAATAAACTGGATGTTGGTGGAGGAAATAAGGTGGGAAGACCTTCTCAAAAGGAAACAAGGAATAAAGATACTATGCAGGATGTGGCTTCTAGTAGACAAAATACTAGACTCAATTACGGTCCAAAGTCTAAAAAGAAGTAAGGGTGGTTGTTTCCCCTCCCTCTTTGTTTTGTAGTGATTTGGTTGTTTTCCTCCTTGTTATGAATATTCTATCATAGAATATTAGGGGCCTTAATAGCCCCTATAAATAGTTTTTGGTTAAAAATTTCTTGCTGGATAACAAAATTGATGTTCTATTACTTCAAGAAACTAAAATGAAGAGGGAAATTTTGGGTCAATGCAGGATCATGGGGGTCCAAACCAGGCCCTTAAGTGGTAATGAAAATTCAAAAAAATAGAGTTAGGCAACTTGACATGAAAATTTGAATAATTTATTAACTTAATTTGAAAAATATGTAAGAACAAAATTTGTAGCAAATTGAATGTAGTTTCTAAGATACTATTCATTTTTTGGAAAAAAGTAAATCTATTTGGCGAGAATTTAAAATTTCAATGTAGTAGTACTAAATTTTTCGAGAAAAAATAAAAAGTAGGTGTATGTTTGACCAACCTAAGTACAAGAAAAAAAAAATATGTTTTTTTAAAACTTTCAATATAAGTAGAGGACACATGCCCAGATGTGCTGCACTTTTTGTAATTTATTTGCAAGTAAATAATTAGTTATGAATTTTCTATTGTTTTTTTTTAAATATTAAAACATGTTTTTTTTATCACCATAACTTGGTCAAAAATTGATGAAATTCAATTTTTCCTTTTTTATCCTATAGTATGGGAAGCATAGAATGTGACACATCTTTCTGATTCAAAAAATGTGAAATCGTTTAAGAATTATAGATGTTTTTCAATCATCCTATCAATCAAAACTTTAGCCAAAATGTATGTAGAAAATTAATAGTAATTATCTATTTAATTCCAAATAAGGCATATCTTATATTTTTTGAAAGTTGAAAATTTTCTCAATAAATCCTTTTCATTTCGTCAAATTCGGATAAAAAAGTCATCAACCACTTTTTTGTCATAGCGCCACTTTTTGGACCCCTATGATCCTGCACTCACCCTTTTTGAGAAAATCATTTTGAATATTTGGCCTAGGGCTAATTATTTTTTGAGTGAGGTTGATGGTGCTTCAGGGGGTATTGTTACTCTATGGAACTCATCAAAGTTTAAAGGCTCTATGGGTTTCTCTGGAAAAAAATTCCTTATGGTTTCCTTTGAAGACCTCATTACCACTGAAAAATGGAATCTGACTATTGTTTATGCTCCTAATTCCCATCGTGAAAGACTATTGATTTGGGATATTTTGGATGACAATATAATGAGTAGGAAGGAGGACTTTGGGATGTTGGGAGGACACTTCAACTCTCTGCTTATACCTTCAAAAAAGATGGGAGGACTTGTGGACTATTCTGAAAGCATGATGGACTTGTCTACTTTCTTCAACTTTGTGGGGTTATATGATGTCCCCCTTCTAGGATCCCAGTTTACTTGGTCTAATAGGTGGCTTGCTAACTAGCTAATTCAAGTCAAGTTGGATAGATTTTTGGTTTCCTCAAATTGGAAAATCTCTCAAAACCTTTCTCTTTCTGCCCTCCCAAGAACAGGATATGATCATAATGTTATTTTGCTAAAGAGAAATGTTGACTGAGTTAAAGGTCCTTTCCCTTTCAGATTTGAAATAATGTGGACCCTACATCCTGATTTTGTTGGCCTTATTGATTAATGGTGGAATGAACCCTTGAATGGAACCCCTATGTGTTTTCTTGCTGATAAATTGAGAAGAATTAAATAAAGATTGAAGGGCTAGAACAAACTTACCTTTGGTAATTTTTTTGAAACTAGAAAATACCTGGGGGAAAGAATTAAGGAGGTGAAAAATAAGATGGAATTTGGAATGGTAGATGAAGATATTTGTACTCTTGAATATGATTTGAGAACCCAATGGTTTAAGATTAAAAAATAGGAGGAAATTTTTTAGAACAAAAAATCTCGGGTCCAATGTCTCTAGGATGGGGATCGAAATACTATATTCTTCCACCAACCCACAATGAAACACATAAGCAAGAATATGATAAGATAGCTTAAGAAAGAGGATGTAAATTTAGCCACTACTGAAAAGGAAATTGCTTAAGAAGCTGTCACCTTTTTCTCCTCCTTCCAAAATGAACTTGTGGTTGCCCAACAGGAATTTGATGATATCCTTCAAGCTGTCCTTGAGGTTATTTCTAAACAAGATCCCAAGGAGATGACTAGAATTGTTTCCTTGTAGGAGGTGAAAGTTATTTTCTCCTTTGGTGCTTACAAAGCCCCTGAACCTGATGGGTTCCCCCCGACCTTCTTCAAACTATATTGGGAAATTGTAAAGTATGATCTCTTTAATTTTGTTAGAGAATTCTCCAGATCTAGTACGCTTTCTCAATCAACTCAATTCTACTTTCATTGCCATCATTCCTAAAGAAGTTGAGGTTTCTTCTATAACACCCCTCTGTTTTTCTCTTATGTTTAGATTACGATGCTTGGATACTTTGATTGCTATTTATAGAGTGACATGGATTATGTGTGTGTTGAGATGTACTTTCCTTGATGTTATACTTTACATGCTTTGATTAAGAATAATGTTGGTTTATTATAACATGATTATTGCACATGAAAATTTTATTAATGATGGAATTGCAAGTTTGGTGATACTGTATTGGTGAAGGGGATGGGATTGCATCACTCACTTGCGAGTGCCTTGGAATTCCGTGATTTCCTCTTCGCGGTGTGTTTTATGATGATTTTATATACATGTGCTATTGATGTCTTGGATATAGGTTTGCAGGTACAGGACATCGACTCCACCTGGCTTCATAGGTACGAGCGTGTCGACCCAACGGTATGTTGATTGGGAGATAGTAGCTAGGTTACCTGTGTCAGGTCTACACCCTAGCCAGGGTGTCGTCTGGTTTAGTCAGTTGTATTTTTTTAATTGTGTTAATTATGGCTTTATATTATTATGGTGAAATGCTTTAAAAGAAATTTAGCGAAATTCATTATTAAAAGTTGAAAAGAAGATTATGTATATTTTAATTGTTGAGATTTAGAGTTAATAAATAAATAAATTTAATTTAATTAATAAAAAGATTAATCTTAGGATTAATTGATTAATTAAATTAATTAAATTGGTTATATTTGAATGCAATTTTTTAAAAATATTTAAATATTAAATTTCGGTTATTAAAAGATTTTATGATTAAGTGGGTTGTTGGAAGATATTTTGGAATTGCCAACAAGTGTTAGTAAATTAATCTAGTTTGTTGGGAAAATTAATTTCTTGGGAGTGAATCTTGGCTTTGGGCGAGGAAGCGGAAAGCTTCTTCACGGTAAAAGTTCAAGATATTTTGGCATGTTGAAAATTTAGAAAAAGGGGATTTGCTTGCTGTGGAAATTATGAAAAGATTTTTGGTTGTAGAAATTTGTTGGAGATTTTGCATTCTGAGGTTGTTTGTTGGAAATTGAAAAAGAGGTTCTCGAGAATTCTTGCGGGTTTTGTAATTTTGCATTTTTCTGGAAGTAGTGATTTTAGAAATTGAATTCTAAAGGCGAGGCTCTGCTCCATCCTTCATTTCTTCAAGCTTCAAGAAAACATGTTCCTTTATTGTTTAATTTATTTAGTTGATTTCAAAAATATTGTTTGTAAAAAACTCGATTCGGTAGAAGCTTTGTTTAAATTGATTTAAAAAAGAAATGCAAAGATTCCCTGAAGATTTGTATTTCTTTTAGTAGAAGTTTTTAGTTGTTTTGGGAAAAATTGTAAGGCTTCTGTATTTGTAGATTCACCATGGAAAAACCCAAAGGAAAACAATATGAGAATTAGGAAATTTTATTTTAAAGCCTTTGTGAAAATTGTAGGAACCCTCTATAGAGAAATTGTTTTAAACAATAGAAATTTAGGGGATTAGGGATTTTCCAGAAAATTTACATAATTTTGTGTGTACAATTTTGTTAAATTTTGTCTTCTGTAGAGTTTTTAAAAATCCCTCTCTGTGTGAAAGAATGAAATATGGAGTCTATGTAATTTCTCTACTTTGAGAACCCTCTGTGGTTGTTTTGGGGTATTTATTCTTTTTGGAAATTTTAGAAAACCCCAGTAGTTGAATCTCTGTGTTGGAAATCTTTTTGTAGAATCTCATTGTGAAATATTTTACTCAAATTAAGTCAAAGTTTTGATAATTTTATATATATATATATATATAATATATATTGAAATGGAATTTGTAAATAAAATATATTGAAATAAAATTTATTTTTGTTTTATTGAGAAATCATTTCTGAAAGTCGCCGTATGCGAATTCATTTATGCGGTTGTGTTTTAAATGTAGTGATATTAATTAAATGTGGGGCTGCATGGGAGTCCCCACCTTCGCTCCCCCCAAAGGGAGGTAGATGGTGGTAACTCCATCATTGATTCCCCTAAGGGAAGTGGGTGGTGGAACTCCCACCACCGCACCTCTCTATGGGAGGGTTGGCGGTAGCAAGCCCCCCCTCCTCATATATATATGCCTGAATTTCATTTAAGGACCTGCAACTTGTACAATTTCGTCCACCTATTAAATGTTGCTCGAATTTCAATGCTTTAAGTGTTTTTCAATATTGAAGTATAAAAAATATATATATGATATATTGTATGTATATATATATATATAGAAATTATTTATTGGATGTTTAATCTTGATTAAAATAATGCTTTATTTTGTAAAATATATTGTATATATTTAATATATATATATATACAAAGTTATATATAATTAAATATATGGATAAATATGGGATGTGTATATATTGCATGTTTATATACTTTTAAATGTATATTTATTGAGTTCTAAATAATTGGTTGCATGCAAATGAATAATTAAATATTTAGAATGAACAATTTATTTTAATGATGCAATGTATTGGAGGAAATTGAATATTCAAATTAAATAAAATTAGATTGTTGCTTTGAATATGAAGGGATTTTTGGATTAGTTAGTGAAGTCGGAAATTTATTTTAAAAGATTTCTATTGACTGAAAATGGATTTCATAAATCCAAACATTAGATTTAATTATCATGTTGAATGTCTTGTTGTAACTATTTCTTCTAATTGCATGTTGGGGAAATGGGATAAGGAAGTCAAATAGTTTGTAAGTCTTCTAGAGGTGTTTTATTGGATGGGGGTTGTCGTATTGTGATATCAACCATTTATATTTCCCTTGGGTAGTGCATGGTGTCATGTCAGTGATGTACTCAGTTTCCATGAACAAGGAATGTGTGCCTCCTTAAATGGAGTGGGTTTGTTGT
This sequence comes from Sequoiadendron giganteum, assembly GCA_007115665.2. Taxonomy (NCBI): domain Eukaryota; kingdom Viridiplantae; phylum Streptophyta; class Pinopsida; order Cupressales; family Cupressaceae; genus Sequoiadendron; species Sequoiadendron giganteum. The sequence continues at coordinate 566,304,194 of CM021101.1, read as the reverse complement.
GTGTTACCTCTAGTGTATGGAGTGGGTTTTGGCATATGTTGCCTCCTTGGATTAGAAGTAGCTTGTGTGATTTGGTTCCTCCTACATCTTTGAGTGATTATGGTCCATGTGTTGACAAGTAGGAGAGTGAAGCTCGATGGGGGCCGGGATCTGGAAAGATCTGTTGGGTAACTCATATACCTTGTGTGACACTTCTCCTAGGTTAGTAGTATATAGTACACTGGTGTAATTATTTCTTTTAACTCTTGTAGCATTGTAGCCTTGATTTAGCATTGCTTTGATGTATGTTACATGTAGTTATGTGTCAGCCTGTGTCTAGTGGTAGATAGCCTTGCTTAGGTTACCTTGTTACTATCTCCTAACACGGGGGGTGGGCCTTCGGGTACCACTTGGTTGGGAGGAACGTGTGCCTTATGCTATTGGGTTCCCCTTGGTTCACAGATCGTGATGGTGAGGTTTTCTAGTGGAGAGCTCGTAGTGGTTTCAGTATTCAATTCATGCTTTGTGTTTATTTCAGTTTAACTCAAGTAATTTTTACCCCTCATTTGTAATTAAGGTGGATAATTGTATATGCAATCGTATTTGTATGTTGTACCTCATTCAAGGAATGAGAGATGTAATCCTATTTATTAAGTTAATGTTATTTGACATCTTATTGTATCTTTGATTGTGATGTTGTAATTTATGATGTATAAAATGTATGTGTACTTAATTCCTTAAGTAATTAAAATTATTTATATGTGAGTAATGTGTATGTTATGGTTTTAGATGTAATCTCGTTGCGTACCTTAGAGGTTGTTGTGTGTGTTGTGCATCTTCCTTGTTAATAATTCATTTTTAAGAAAAAAAAATACACTTCTGCATTGTGTTGCAATGTCCTTTAGGGTTACGTGGTAGGGCATTACACATGGTATCAAAGCCCCAGGTTCATACACTAGGTACTCTAGGTACTTTTGAGTCCACTATGTTGTCCTTGAGAATTTTTTAGTGGAATTGTTAAGTGATCATATGTTCATGGATTTTACATTAGCATGACGTACTCTGTAGAAAAAAGTAACGTGGAAAGAACTTGATATAAGGTTATGGTTGGAAAGTAATGATATGTATCCCATGGGTTATGGAATTTGATGTCCTATGGGATTATGTATGTAGTTGTATCCCCTGTAAATGTAAGGAACTAGTAACTTTATCTTGTCTTGAGTGTTGTGAATACCCCATACTTGCTTTGTGTGTTCATGTGATGGTGAGACTTGGTACCCATCCATAGGGAAAAGTTACACTTTGGTGTGGGATCTACCATACCATTGTGTGTGTTTGCATGTTTTTACTTGATTGAGGGCCAACCCATGTGTGGTTGAAACTTATATATAAGAGTAACCAAAAGTAGTTATTTTCTTCTGGTTCTCTAAACCCTCAATCCGTGAAGGGATAGTAGTAGCCACAAGCTCCTTGGGTGGAGTGTGTAGCATATGCATATTGCGGCGCAGAGTGTCTCAACTCAACCAATCTCGAGGAATCATACCCACTAATTTCCCTTATGATGGATCAGGATACTTGATCCATAAGTGTTAACCTAAACCCCTCAGATTTGAGCAAAACAAAATAGTTTTGTTAGCTATGCTTGGACATCCGTAGAGGCATTGATCTAGCATAGTGAGTAAACCTCGTCTGTATGAGAGGTGAAGCTCGAGTAGCCCCATAGTGATGTTATTGTATTGCAATATATATTTAGTGTATCTGCACATGCTTTGACATGATGTGATAGATACGATACCACACTGCACTGATGTTCCGACATAGTGTTGGTGATGATGTTTTATTTGTACATGTTCCGATATGATGCAATCCGATACCACACCCCACTAATGTTCTGATACAGTGATGGTGATGATTCTGTATTACATGATGCCACATGGTTAGACACGTGAAGGAACATTATGAGATTGTTTTGTTAGCCTACTTGTGTGATGAGAATTATGGGGCCTCAAACACTTGTAGAGGGATCCTCATGGTTTCCTTGACCATGTTGGTCGAGTAGAATATGAGTAGATCCTAGCCATGTATACCTCTGGCTACAGCGAGTTCCTGCGTGTGTCTTCTCCATGAGGTATCACATGTGGAGTGTGTTCTACACATGCCTATTTCCGTGGACCCTCAGACACACTGCCACATGGCATATGACCAGTACATGCCTTCTCCGACTGGTGTATGACTAGGTAGAGTGATGACATTTTGATAGTCATGGATACACACTGGGGCATGTGGATGGCATGCTTATTCCACACCACATGAGGGCTATTAGTATTCTAGCTAGATGTTTTTTCCTCTTTCCTCATTTGGTGGCTAGTAACTAGTCACACAGTCTTGTATAGTCAAAATTTGAAGATTGTGAACTTTCTTTTCAATTATTGATGATTTTTCAGTTGATTGTGAAGGCCAAAACTTTGTTTATACTTGATTGTGAAGGTTTAGCCATGATTTGTGATCTTATTTACTTATAACCCTAGTGATTATATATTTGATTGAGTGTTGAAATTACACGTATTTATTTCTTTATTATTGAAATGGAACTTTAATTTGCTCTTCTTTATGAACTTGGTGGCTAAGCTAGTTATCTTTGTTGTTTTCAATGTTGGCTATGTGTCATATTGTGATTCCTCTCCAAGGACGTATGAGGCAGACTTGGTGAGTGTGTACTAGGAAGTAGATGCGGGGAATGTTGAGGATGGGGGGTACGGCTGTTATGCAGCTCTGACCCACTACTCACCTATGTGTGATGACTATCTCTTGGAGGCTAATTACCTTATACAACAAGAGATAGGTCATTGTGGTCTTGTTTGGATGGTCTCAATTTATGTATGGCCTAACACCATCAAGCCACTAATTTGATGTATGGATTATTTGTGATGGACTTTAGCTCTTGGTTCATGGATTATTGTATCATGGATTAGTATGTTGCTTTCTGGTGTCCAGATCGACCCATGTGTGGCCTTGTGATGATTCCCGATGATGTGTATGGGTGCATATGTGTATTATGTATGTTAATCCATGGTTATGAATTTTTGGAGACTTGGTTGGTGGTTGCTTCACCATGTTGATTTGTATGGATTGACAGTGTACCTGGTTGGGTTGATTATGGCACAAGTTGTTGTTTTTTTTATGTTGAGGTATGGAGTGGTTCAGTCTTGGAACCCTTGGTTATGTGTGATTGTATGGAGTTTGTACTAGGGGTTTTTGCAGGCTTCTAGGAGTAAGCCTGATCCTAGGGGGGGAGAATGTAACACCCCTCTGTTTTGCTCTTATGTTTAGATTACAATGCTTGGATACTTCGATCACTATTTATAGAACGACATGGACTATGTGTGTGTTGAGATGTACTTTCCTTGATGTTATACTTGACATGCTTTGATTAAGAATAATGTTGGTTTATTATAACATGATTATTGCACATGAGAATTTTATTAATGATGGAATTGTAAGTTTGGTGATACTGTATTGGTGAAGGGGATGGGATTGAATCACTCACTTGCGAGCACCCTACGATTCTGTGATTTCCTCTTCATAGTGTGTTTTATGATTATTTTATATACATGTGCTATTGATGCCTTGGATACAGGTTTGTAGGTACAAGACATCGACTCCACGTGGCTTCACAGGTTTGAGCGTGTCGACCCAACAGTATGTTGATTGGGAGATAGTAGCTAGGTTACCTATGTCAGGTCTACACCCTAGCCAGTGTGTCATCTGTTTTAGTCAGTTGTGTTTTTTTAATTGTGTTAATTATGGCTTTATATTATTATGGTGAAATGCTTTAAAAGAAATTTAGCGAAATTCATTATTAAAAATTGAAAAGAAGATTATGTATATTTTAATTGTTGATATTTAGAGTTAATAAATAAATAAATTTAATTTAATTAATAAAAAGATTAATCTTAGGATTAATTTATTTATTGATTAATTAAATTAATTAAATTGGTTATATTTGAATGCAAAAGTTTTTAAATATTTAAATATTAAATTTCAGTTATTAAAAGATTTTATGATTAAGTGGGTTGTTGGAAGATATTTTGGAATTGCCAAGAAGTGTTAGTAAATTAATTTAGTTTGTTGGGAAAATTAATTTTCCGGGAGTGAATCTTGGCTTTGGGTGAGGAAGCAGAAAGCTTCTTCATGGAAAAAGTTCAAGATATTTTGGCATGTTGAAAATTTGGAAAAAGGGGATTTGCTTGCTATGGAAATTATGAAAATATTTTTGGTTGTAGAAATTTGTTGGAGATTTTGCATTGTGAGGTTGTTTATTGGAAATTGAAAAAAGAGGTTCTCAGGAATTAGTGTGGGTTCTATAATTTTGCATTTTTCTCAAAGTGGTGATTTTGGAAAAGGTTTTGGAAATTGAATTTTGAAGGCGAGACTCTGCTCCAACCTTCATTTCTTCAAGCTTTGAGAAAACAAGTTCCTTTATTGTTTAATTTATTTAGTTGATATCGAAAAGATTGTTTGTACAAAACTCGATTTGGTAGAAGCTTTGTTTAAATTGATTTAAAAAGAAATGGAAAGATTGCCTGAAGATTTGCATTTTTTTAGTAGAAGTTTTTAGTTGTTTTGGGAAAAATTGTAAGGCTTCTGTATTTGTAGATTTTTCGTGCAAAAACCCAGAGGAAAACAATATGAGAATTAGGCAATTTTATTTTAAACCCTCTATGTAAATTGTAGGAACCCTCTGTAGGGAAATTGTTTTAAACAATAGAAAATTTAGGGGATTAGGGATTTTCCAGAAAATTTACATAATTTTGTCCATACAATTTTGTTAAATTTTGTCTTCTATAGAGTTTGTAAAAATCCCTCTCTGTGTGAAAGAATGAAATATGGAGTCTATGTAATTTCTCTACTTTGAGAACCCTCTGTGGTTGTTTTGGGGTATTTATTCTTTTTGGAAATTTTAGAAAACCCCAGTAGTTGAATCTCTGTGTTGAAAATATTTTTGTAGAATCTCATTGTGAAATATTTTACGCAAATTAAGTCAAAGTTTTGATAAGTTTATATATATATAATATATATATTGAAATGGAATTTGTAAATAAAATATATTGAAATAAAATTTATTTTTGTTTTACTGAGAAATCATTTCGAAAATTCACCGTACATGAATTCATTAATGCGGTTGTGTTTTAATTGTAGTGATATTAATTAAATGTGGGGTTGCGTGGGAGTCTCCACCGCCACTCCCCCCAAAGGGAGGCAGACGGTGGTAACTCCACCATCGCTTCCCCTAAGGGAAGTGGGAGGTGGAGCTCCCACCGCTGCACCTCTCTACTGGAGGGTCGATAGCAATAGGCCCCCCTCCTCATATATATATGCCTGAATTTAATTTAAGGACCTGCGACCTATACACTTCCATTCGCCTATTAAATGCTACTCGGATTTCAATGCTTTAAGTGTTTTTTAATATTGAAGTATATAAAATAAATATGTGATATATTGTATATATATATTATATTTAATATATATATATGTATATATATTATATTTAATATATATATATATCTGGAAATCATTTATTGGATGTTTAATCTTGATTAAAATAATGTTTTATTTTGTAAAATATATTTTATATATTTAATAAATATATATATATATATATATATATATAATTAAATATATGGATAAATATGGGATATGTATATATTACATGTTTATATACTTTTAAATGTATATTTATTGAATTCTAAATAATTGGTTGCATGCAAATGAATAATTAAAGATTTAGAATGAACAATTTATTTTAATGATGTAATATATTGGAGGAAATTGAATATTTAAATTAAATAAAATTAGATTGTTCCTTTGAATATGAAAAGCTTTTTGGATTAGTTAGTGAAGTCGACAATTTATTTTAAAATATTTCTATTGATTGAAAATGGATTTAGTAAATCCAAATATTAGATTTATTTATCATGTTGAATGTCTTGTTGTAACTATTTCTTCTAGTTGCGTGTTGGGGAAATGGGATAAGGGAGTCAAATAGTTTGTAAGTCTTTCAGAGGTGTTTTATTGGATGGGGGTTGTTGTATTGTGATATCAACCATTTGTATTTCCCTTGGGTAGTGTATGGTGTCATTTCAGTGATGTACCTGATTTCCATGAACGGGGAATGTGTGCCTCCTTAAATGGAGTGGGTTTGTTGTGTGTTACCTCCAATGTATGGAGTAGGTTTTGGAATATGTTGCCTCCTTGGATTAGAAGTAGCTTGTGTGATTTGGTTTCTCCTAATTCTTGGAGTGATTATGATCCATGTGTTGACAAGTAGGAGAGTGAAGCTCGATGGGGGTCAGGATCTGGAAAGATCTAATGGGTAACTCATATACCTTGTGTGGCACTTCTCCTAGGTCAGCAGTATATAGTACACTAGTGTAATTAGTTGTTTTAACTCTAGTAGCATTGTAGCCATGAGTTAGCCTTGATTTGATGTATGTTACATGTAGTTATGTGTCAGCCTGTGTCTAGTGGTAGGTAGGCTTGCTTAGGTTACCATGTTACTATCTCCTAGCATGGGGGTGGGCCTTCGGGTACCACTTGGTTGGGAGGAACATGTGCCCTACGTCATTGGGTTCCCCTTGGTTCATAGATCATGATGGTGAGGTTTTCTAGTGGAGAGCTCATAGTGGTTTCAGTATTCAATTCATGCTTTGTGTTTATTTCAGTTTAGCTCATATAATTTTTGCCCCTCATTTGTAATCAAGGTGGATAATTGTATATGTAATCATATTTGTATGTTGTACCTCATTCAGGGAATGAGAGATGTAATCCTATTTATTAAGTTAATGTTTTGTGTCATCTTATTGTATCTTTGATTATGATGTAATTTATGATGTATGAAATGTATGTGTACTTAATTCCTTATGTAATTAAAATTATTTATATGTGAGTAATGTGTATGTTATGGTTTTAGATGTCATCTTGTCATGTACCTTAGAGGTTGTGGCATGTGCTGTGCATCTTCCTTGTTAATAATGCACTTTTAAGAAAAAAATTGTATGTTTTCAGGTTGTGTTGCAACTTCCTTTAGGATTACGTGGCGGGGCATTACATCTTCTATGCATGAATTTAGACCCATTAGCCTTTGCAATACTGTGTATAAAATTTTCTTTAAGAAAATTGTGTTAAGATTGAAAAATGTTATTACCAAAATGATAGCTCCTAACCAGAAAGGATTTGGTCATGGAAGAAATATTTTTGATGCAGCAATAACTACCCATGAATTTCTCCACTCTATGGATCTAAGTAAAAATGTAGGGATGACTTTGAAACTTTCCATTTGTAAAGACTATGACAGAGTTTGGTGGCCTTTTTTATTTTCTATTCTCAGGAATTTAGGAATTAATGGTAGATTTCTAAAGCAGATCATAGGTTGTGTTACTACACCAAAGTGTTCGGTTTTGGTGAATGTAATTCCTTAGGGTTTCTTCTCTTATGGATGTGGTCTTAGGAAAGGAGACCCTCTCTCCTCATAACTCTTTATTATTGTTGTTGAGGTCCTAGGTAGAAACATCCAAAAACTTCTTGATTCTAAGGTGCTAAAAGGTGTCAAGCCCGCCTCTTCACTCTAGCCTGTTTCTCATCAAAAATTTGTTGATGATACCATCCTATTTGGTGAAGCTTCATTTGGAGAATCTAGTCAATCGAAATGCATACTAAATGAATATGCCACTGCTTTGAGCCAACATATAAACTACAATAAGAGTAAGCTTTACTTATTTCATATTGACCAAATGGTCAAAGACAAAGTGGTCATAATTTTGGGCTATTAGGAAGCTAATTTGTCAGAATCCTACCTTGGTCTACCCCTGATCTCTAAAAAATTAGAGAGCAACTAATGGAACCATAGTATTAATGAATTCAAAAGAAGTTGGATGGCTAGAAAGGTAAACTTCTGAGTCAAGCTGGGATGCTCCAAATATTAAAATCCTCACTTCAAAATATTCATGTGTACTACTTGTCTCTTTTTAACATCCCTACCTTTATTGTGGAGAAAATTGAACAAATCCAAAAAAGGTTTTTATGTTCGGGTACTGAGGATAAAAATGGAATGGTGCTTGTGGGGTGGGAGAGAGTATGTGCTCCAAAAGGTGTTGCTGGATTGGGGATAAGGAGAATTAAACTCTTTAATAAAGCCATGGCTACCAATTCGGGGTGGAATTTTTTGGAAGGAACCAAAGATTGGGTCAAGATCCTTAAATCCAAATATTTGAGAAACAAAGATCAAGGTTGTTTCTTCACCTCTTTTTACCTACCTTATGGTTCTTTTTTCTGGAACCATTTAATTAAGACTAAAATTATGCTAAGAAAGGGAGTTAGAATGCATATTGGAAATGATATGGAGACTGAATTTTGGAAAGACTCTTGGATTAAAGGGCCTCCACTCTCATCTATAAATGACCTCAACCCTTTTAAATAAAGGCTAACTAAAAGTTGTGGCAAGAAGGTTGCTGGCTATATTAACTAGGAAGAAGACAAGCTGAAATGGCTGGACTTTAAGAACCTGCTCAAGGGAGCTAACCTAAGAGGGGATAGACAACATAATTGGGAGCTAGTGGTGCAAAAGATAAATTGCTTAATTGGGGAGGCTACTTGGTTCTCTAAAGATAGGCAGGATGAAAGAATATGGATTGACAACCCTTCAGGATATTTTTCAGTAAAAAATCCCTACAAGGAATTAGAAAAACCGTTAATAGAAAACAAGAACCATTTGTGGAATAAAGTGTGGATAAAAAATTTGACTCCTAAAGTTAACTATTTTTGGTGGGCTACTTCTCATAGAAAAATCATAACTATTGACAACTTAGTTAGAAGGGGGTTCTATTTGGTTAACAAATGTGTTCTTTGCAAAGTGGAGGAAGAGACAATCATACACCTATTCTTTGACTGTATGTTCTTTAGAGAAATATGGTCCTTCTTCCTCCCTTTGTTATGTACTAACTAGGTTTTTGCCTCCTTCCATAAAAATGTTTATTGATAGCTAGTCCCTTACCCCTTAGTCACACAAGATCATTGTGAATCTTTGGAATCAAGTTCCTCCTTTTATAGCTTGGGGGATTTGGAAGGAGAGAAAAAATAGGATCTTCAGGGAAAGTGAGAGAAATAACAATGAGTTATGTATGGACATAAAGACTCAAATTAAGGAAAACATGGAAGTAGGGAGATAAAACTATTCTAAGGTTATGCCTTCATACAAATAAATGAGAATCAAACAATTATGGGGTGTTCAAAATAATTTTACAAATATTAATTGGACTACCCATATTTCAAGAAAGACAATTGTTTGGAACCCTCTAGAGAGGGAGTGGATAAAATAAATTTTGATGGTTGCTCCAAAGGCAACTCTGGCCTGACAGGGGTGGGTGTCCTTAAAAGAAACCATCTTGGTGACTATATTACTGGTTATGGGAAAAATGTTGGAATTTGTTCTAATAATAAAGTAGAGGCAATGACAACTTAGGGAGGTATAAAGTTGATAAGAGACTTAGGTTTCAAAAAAGTTATTTTGGAAGGAGATTGTAAATTGATTGTTGATTTTTTGAAGGGTGAGAGTGTTGTTCCCTAGGAAATCAGAGATATAATAGATAACAGTAAGATGCATTTATAGTTTTTCATTTATTTTAGAATCCAACATGTCTATAAGGAAGGAAATTGTGTCATAGATTTTGTTGCTAATGAGGCATTGAAGTGTAGCACCTAGTCCTGTTGGGAGTATGGTTAGCTGCCAATGGCGATAAAGGATAATGTGTTAAAAGAAAATTTTGAATTTTTTTACAACTTATAAGTTTTGGTTAAGGGGCTTGGGTGGGGTGATAATTAGATACATCGATGGTAAGAGATTAAGAATTAATGATTATAAGGTTGGTATGTTACAAACAAAGGTTAATGATGAGAAGATTGGCATCAGGGGAATTTTTAAGATGGTTAAATTTAATGATTACAAGGGTGGAAGGCTTAAAAGCAAGGCTAATGATAAGAAGATGGGTGTCGGGAAAATATTTAACGAGGTAGTAATTTTTGAGCAATAGTTGTATCACATGTTTAATGTAAAATACTATGCTTTGGTCATTTCACAAATCTCTGATGTGCCAAATGTATCTAATCACAAGCCCAACTTGAGTTGGATTTTCTGGCAACATTTATGATGAGGAAGGGAAATCATTCCAATTTCGTACTCAACTTTCAACTTGAGGTTTTCTTCATTCGAAAGTTTTATTTAAACATTTTCAATGGAAACCTACATCTTACTATCTCTAAGGGTTTTCTCTACAAGTTTGGTGCCTATTGGGGTGGCAAGGTTGTTGTTTGGGAGGGAATGAAGAAAATCGTTAACTAGTTGAAGAGTGCTAAAAGTTTGTGAGCTTCAAAACTGAGTGGGCCTAGGAAACACATTAAACCTCCAAACTATGCAGCTCTTAAATAAAACTTTGATTTATGCAAAATGTTTAGAAGGGTAGGCATGGCTCCCTTTTTTGAAGCCATAAAAGGTTATAATGAAAACCTAATGACCAAGTTCACTAATTCTTGGAAAAAAGAGAATGTTTCAGTTGGGGCAGTGAAGTTTGAAGTCACGATATAGTTCATAGAGGAAGCTACTAGTTTGAGAAATGATGGAAGGAAGGTGGCTAAGAAGAGTAGAGTAGATAATAAAAAAATTGTGGACAAATTTCTGCATGATGGTGAGCAACTTACAAGGTTTCATGTGCGGCTTGAAAGCCCCCCACCATTTTCCTTGGTAAGCATGTTTATTATGCATTACTTGACCCGTACTGTACCTTAATCCCCTACCTATATTACTCAATTCTTCACTGTCAAACCCTTAACCGGGCACTCTAAGCTCGCCTAGGACTTAACATTAAAACCCTTTGCTCGACTCTTCAAGACTCCTAATCCTACATATGTATAGACTAATGGATCCTCAAACACTTCCATCTATCCTCAGGTAAACCCCGTGACTAGATTTCATGGGGGAGCCATGAAAAGGCAAATTGGTCAGGACAAAACCAGTGAAACCCTTAGACTTTTACCTAGCTATCCAAGACACTAAACTAACTTGAAAACAACTTACTTACAGAAGAAAAAAGCCTTTATACTATCCTATTAACAACAGTCTAACATCAAATCAAAGCATTTAGCTTGTATTCTATCTCTGTCACTCCAAATACTTGGTATTCACACAAAACACAAAAATTGGAGAGCTATATTTTTATTATCTCCAAAAAACTTGATTACAAAAACAACTAACTCCCATTGCATTCGAACCTCCTCCTTCTTAGATGCCATTTACCATGTTTTTAGGATCTGTTGGACGATTCCCCACTCCTATCCTTTAGGGAATCCTAAGGAGCTGAGTTGCATGCAACATTTGCCATTATGGCAAATGTTGTTATGATAGTTTGGTAACAATAATAGGCAACTTGTCATTATGCCTCCTTCCTATCTCTTAGGACCTCTATCTCCTGTAGTTCAAGAAACCAACTCCATTAAAGGCCTCATGACATCCTTCTAACATCAATCATGTGTTTAGAACACATTTAAGACTCACTTCTCAACACAAGCTACTAAGGCCAAGCAATGTAAAACTACTAACAATGACTAGTAATTGTGACCTTAGTCCTAATGAATAACTCGCCTAGTCCAAAAAAAAGCAAGACCTTCTAAGGTCTAAAACAAACACACAAACTCTCTGACTTGGCTAAGGTCAGATACAAGCCAAAATAATAAGTAAAATTTGGAGGTTAGCCTAGGTGCTCCTGCACCATCCTCCCCAAAACAAAAGAGTTCAATCCACCCTTGGTTTGAGTAAGTTGAGATCAATTCCCAACTTCTTGAACTCTGATTCTTTGATCCATACTGCATCAGCATCAGATTGACTATGCCTCTTGATCAGATGTTCCTTGTATTCCTTGGTTCTAGTCTTTTTGTAGACCCTTGTGTCCAATATGTTGTCTGCTTGCTTGACTGTAGCTGTAGGTAGTTTGAGCTCTTCCACACAATGGATGACTTCATTTAGGCTTTGATCCATGTCTGGTGGTGGTCCTTTGTAATGAACTAGATCTGCAATGTTGAAAACAGGGGATAGTCCACTGTCTTCCAGTAGCTCTACTCTAAAAGCATTATTCCCATATTTTTCCAAGATAGGACAGGGACCTATCCTTTTCATCTGCAACTTGTGAGGGACTCCCTTCAATAGCCTAGACTTATTGAGATGTATCATCACCAAGTCTCCCACATTAAATTGAACTTCTCTTCTATGCTCATCCACCTTTGTCTTATGCTTCATGGTGTTTTCTGTCAATTTCTTCCTGACAGTGTCATGAATCTCCTGCATTGCATAGGAAAAATCATCAGCATAACCACTTCCCTTCACTCCATATTTTAAGTCTCTTAACTCATAGACTCCTCTAGGATGTAAGCCATATACAATTTCAAAGGGACTCTTCCCTATTGACCTGTTCACAGTGTCATTATAGGCATATTCAGCTTGTCCAATTAACTGATCCCATTGTTGACCATACTCCTTGGTCAAGCACCTTAATAGATTTCCAAGGCTTCTATTTACAACCTCGGTCTGACCATTAGTTTGGGGATGGTATGTCAATCTGAAAGATAAATTAGTGCCCAATCTTTTCCAAAGAGTCTTCCAAAAATGACTCATAAACTTGGTGTGACACTATGCTCATAGGTAACCCATGTATCCTTACTATCTACTTGAAGAAAAGAGAGGCTATTTGGCTAGCATCATTGGTTGTCTTGCATGGCACAAAATGAGCCATCTTGTTGAACATGTTCACCACCACATAAACACTATCCATGTCTTGCCTTGTCTTGGGTAACCCAACTACAAAATCCATACTCAAACACTCCCATGGCCTAGTAAGAATAGGTAGTGGTTGATATAGGCCTGCATTTGAAGAATTTCTCTTGGCCCTTTGACATACTATACAAATTTCCACATACCTTCTAACATCATGATTCATCTTAGGCCAATAATATAACCTTTGAACAAGTTCTTTTGTCTTAGTGATCCCAAAGTGACCACTCAAAGCACCATTATGCTTTTCTTGTATCAAGTTTTCTCTAATGGAGCCTCTAGGAACACATAATTGATTCCCCTTAAACAACAGACCACTTTGCAAAGTATACTCAACATATTTACTATGGAAATGGTTCTTGTATTCAAAACATACCTTATAAATGCCTACAAAATCTTCATCATCAGCATACAAATCCTTGAAGTGATCTATTCCCATGCTCTTCAACTGTATTTCCTAAATTGTGAGAGCTCTTCTTGACAATGCATCTTCTACTTTATTGAGGACACCTTTCTTGTGCTTGATATTGAAAGTGTAAGCTTCTATATACTCAACCCACTTCATGTGCTTATGGCTCAACTTTTATTGTGAATTCAAGAAACTAAGTGCTTGATTGTCTAAATACACAATGAATTCCTTGGGAAGCAAGTAGTGCCTCCACTTCCTTAGAGCTTGAACCAATGCATACAGCTCAAGGTCATAAGAAGAATACTTCTTTTTGGCTTCACTTAACTTTTCTGAATGAAAAGCCACCAGTCTACCCTCTTGGATTAGAACAGCCCCAATTGCCACATTGCTAGCATCACACTCAATGGTGAAAAGCTTCTCAAAGCTTGGTAGCACCAAAATAGGTTGGGTAGATATCTTATCCTTCAACAACTCAAAGCTCTTGTTAGCATGCTCATTCCATACAAATTTGGTCTTCATGCCTCCCTTAATAGTATCCAACATAGGAGCACAAATTACACTAAAATGCCTTATAAATTTCCTATAATATTGTGCAAGGCCATGAAAACTCCTTACCTCTGTTGCTATCCTTGGAGTAGGCCAATTCATGATAGCCTCCACTTTGCTTTGGTCCATTTTCAGATTGCCATGTGATAGGACAAATCCAAGGTACACTGGCTCTGTTTTGATGAACTCACACTTCTCCAAGTTGATCATCAACTTCTCCTCATGTAGCTTCTTGAAAACAATCTCATGATGTTCTAGATGCTCACTCCTTGTCTTGCTAAAAATCAATATATCATCTAGATATACTACCAAAAATTTGCCTATGAGGTCTTTGAGGACTTCATTCATGAGCCTCATGAATGTGGAGGGGGCATTAGATAATCCAAAGGGCATGACAAGCCACTCATATAGTCCCTCATTGGTTTTGAGGGCTTTTTTCCACTCATCTCCCTCATGTATCCTGATTTGGTGATAGCCACTCTTTAATTCTATCTTGCTATAGTACTTAGCTCCACCTAGACAATCCATTAGGTCTTCTATTCTAGGGATAGGGAACATATACCTTATGGTTATCCTATTAATATCCCTTGAATCAGTACAAATCCTCCAAGTTCCTCCTTTCTTAGGTGCTAAGACAATGGGTACGACACATGGACTAATACTCTTTCTAATGAAATTTTGGTTTAGGAGTTCTTGTACTTGCCTAGCAATTTCCTCATTTTGTTGAGGGGTCATTCTATAAGCTGCTTTATTGCAAAGGGTAGCTCCTGGGATAAGGTCTATCCTATGACTTATGGCTCTTTTAGGGGGTAAGATTGATGGTTGTCCATCACTCACTATACCTTGGTAAGTTTGTAGCATGCTTTGAATCTCCTTTGGTAACTCTGTCTTCTTGGTCACCTTGCCTTCATCTCCCTCTCTTGGTCTTAGCACCAATGCATAACCAACTCCTTCATTCTCTTCCATGGCTTGTAAGAATTCTTTTTCACCCACCATAAGAACATTTGGAACTACTATCTTCACCTCAACATCTTCCAACAATGACTGTATTTTGAAGGTCACATTATCTTTCTTGAAAAAATAAGAATTCTTTCCTCCATCATGTATGGCTTGGTGGTCAAATTGCCATGGTCTACCTAGGAGCAAGTGACATGCATCCATAGGTAACACATCACACAAAACTTTATCTTTATACCTTCCAATTGAGAACTCCACCCATGCTTGTTCATTCACTAACACATGTTGGCCTTTATTGAGCCATGTGACCTTGTAAGGGTTGGTGTGGGGTATCCTTGTCAACTTTAGCTTGTTGACTACTTCCTCTGACACAATATTGTCAGTAGAGCTTGAGTCAATGATGACTCTACATACTTTCCCCATCATTTTTCACTTTATCCTAAATAAAGACCTCCTTTGGCTTGGCTCCTCCTTCACCGGTTCTTTGATCAAAGTTCTCCTCATCATGAGGTTCTCTCCTTCCTTTGAATTCAATGGTATTTCAATATGTTTATCTATTGTATTAGATTCCTCATGAACTAGGTTAGCTCTCTTGTCACCTCCTTGTGAAGAACTACCTTTCTCTAGGCATCTATAGGCATGGTGTCCCATTTGATTGTAGTGATAACACTTCATGTTGGAAAAGTAATTGCCTCTTCCTTGTCCGCCACTTCTTCCTCTAAAGTTAGAGCCTCTTCCTCTACCACCTCTACTAGAGCTTCCTTCTTGCTGCTCAGTGTACTTAACTTCTCCTTGAGCCCTTGATTCTGTACTCCTTCCACCATAACCACCTCTTTGTCCTCTACTATCTTTTCCTTTACCTCTACTTTTGGAGGTTTGCTCTTGTTTCCTTTTGCTTTTCTCCTCTATCTTCAAGGCCATTTGATAACATTGGCAGATGGTTTTGAAGTTCACTAGACTCATGTCTTCTTGAACATACCACTTGAGTCCATTCAAGTACCTTGCTAACTTGATGCTTTCATCTTCAACCACCTTTGATCTTAGGCACAACTTTTGGAATTCCTCGGTGTATGCTTGGACATCCAAATATTTTTGTCTAAGATTGTGTCTCCTCCTATGCAACTAAACTTCATAGTCATCAAGTAAGTAGGTCTACCTTACTTTAGTTACCATGCCCTTCCATGTAACTATACGACCCTTTCCTTCTTTTTATCTTTCATTTTGTACAAACTTCCACCATGTGAGAGCTGAACCTCTCAACCTTGACTTGGCCACCTTTACTTTTTGGGCCTCTAAGATACCATCACATTCAAAGTGATTCTCAATACTGTGTATCCAATCCATGACTAAATCTGGATCCATCTATATACTAAAAAGAGGCACACCCTCCAAAGCTTTGCCACTTAAAGCCCTTAGTGCCTTCAAGAAGGGTTCTTCAGGAATAACAGGGTCAAGGGTTGGAGCTTCCTCCTCCAACTCTATTTCCTTTTCCCTTGATTCTTGCTCTTCTTTCTGATCTACTTTATCCTTTACCCTGTCTGCCATTTCTTGGACTTCATCTAAGAGTTGTTCCATTCGAGCCAGTCTTTCCCTTAGTGTCTTGTTGTCCTCTTCTTGTTCTTCTACCTTCTTGGCTAACTCAGCGTTAGTCACCATTGTAGTACCTTCCACTGACCCAAATGATGGATTCTCTCGTACTGATTTAGAAGGTTGCAACATTAACCACAAGCTTGATCAAAACAAGCTCTGATACCAATATGGTGTATGTGCTTCGAAGGTATGCTTACACAAGTCCTAAGAAGATCTTCCTTATCTTCTTCTAGGATCCTAATCTCCTCTAGGATCTCCCAAAAGGCTTAGAGGATTAACCAAAGCCTTGTCTGACTCTTCTCTAAGAGCCAACTCTTTGTGCTTAACCTTGAAGGACAACCACCCTTAGTTTACTTCTACTTTCTCCTACACTTAGAAGATTCTAAGTGCTACCATTTCACAAATCAATGAGTTGATTGTAGGGGTGTCTAACATAGTGAAATCATGCCATTTTATTCCATTTGAAACCATTTTGGAGGATCTCCAAATCTTTCTCCAACCGAGTGTCAGGATTTGTCTTGAGGAGGCCTAATTCCTTGTAACCATTGATAGTGTTCTTTTCCTCGTTTCTGCCAACACTTCCCAAGCAACCTGACAACCTAATCCCACATTCGAGTACCTTTTTGGATGTTCTAAAAGATTCACCCACTCTTAGACTCCTAGGTCTTCTGTACATAGGCTTCCTAGTATCTAGGGTAAATAGGGCTAATGGACCTAGTTTGTAGGACCTCAATGGTTTCTCACCTTACAACTCTGTCAAATGGATTGGTTAAACCTCAATCCTTATGGCATGATAGGATATGCCCATATCCCCCCTAGAACTGTACTTGTTCCGTATTGTACCTTAATCCCCTACCTATATTACTCAATTCTTCACTGTCAAACCCTTAACCGGGCACTCTAAGCTCGCCTAGGACTTAACATTAAAACCCTTTGCTCGACTCTTCAAGACTCCTAATCCTACATATGTATAGACTAATGGATCCTCAAACACTTCCATCTATCCTCAGGTAAACCCCATGACTAGATTTCATGGGGGAGCCATGAAAAGGCAAATTGGTTAGGACAAAACCAGTGAAACCCTTAGACTTTTACCTAGCTATCCAAGACACTAAACTAACTTGAAAACAACTTACTTACAGAAGAACAAAGCCTTTATACTATCCTATTAACAACAGTCTAACATCAAATCAAAGCATTTAGCTTGTATTCTATCTCTGTCACTCCAAATACTTGGTGTTCACACAAAACACAAAAATTGCAGAGCTATATTTTTATTATCTCCAAAAAACTTGATTACAAAAACAACTAACTCCCATTGCATTCGAACCTCCTCCTTCTTAGATGCCATTTACCATGTTTTTAGGATTTTTTGGATGATTCCCCACTCCTATCCTTTAGGGAATCCTAAGGAGTTGAGTTGCATGCAACATTTGCCATTATGGAAAATGTTGTTATGACAATTTGGTAACAATAATAGGCAACTTGTCATTATGCCTCCTTCCTATCTCTTAGGACCTCTATCTCCTATTGTTCGAGCAACCAACTCCATTAAAGGCCTCATGACATCCTTCTAACATCAATCATGTGTTTAGAACACATTTAAGACTCACTTCTCAACACAAGCTACTAAGGCCAAGCAATGTAAAACTACTAACAATGACTAGTAATTGTGACCTTAGTCCTAATGACTAACTCACCTAGTCCAAACAAAAGCAAGACCTTCTAAGGTCTAAAAAAAACACACAAACTCTCTGACTTGGCTAAGGTCAAATACAAGCCAAAATAACTAGTAAAATTTGGAGGTTAGCCTAGGTGCTCCTGCACCAAGTTTGAACCTCAACAAGATGAGGACAGTGAAGATATGGAGTTTGAAGATAGTGCCTATGAAATGGGGGAAGAAGATGTTGAGGACGAATCTAATAACAAGGAGGAGGAAGAATTTGAAAAGGATTAAGATACTAGTGATAAGGAGAAGGAGGTTAAGGAAGAGGACACTAGTAATATGGAGAAGGGGCCACTAAAATAGAGGTCAATGATGAATATGTTTCTATTTTTGAAGATACTAATGTCCTTTTCTTGAAAAGAAAGATAACCTTATTGCAGGTCTAGATGGAAGACATGGAGAAAGAACTCATCACCTTGATGAAGGTGACTAATGGTTTGATGTGTCGTTCCATGATGGGTGCGGTTTCAGGTCAGACAAAGATTAATAGGAAGCTGGAGAAGATTAGGAAACAAGATGAAGAAAAGGACCTGGAGAAGGAGGAGGGCCCAGATTGGAGGGAATTTGTTTCCCAAATTGGAGAAAATTGGGAACTCATTGCTAAAGCCAAATAATAGCTTTGGTGTCCTATGTTGATATCCTTTTTGTTCTTGTTTTATGACTACTCTTAAACTATTAGTTCTTAGGTTGATTATCCTATACTATATTTTCTTGTTGTCTATGTTATGGTTTCAGACCTATTGGTCTTTAGTTACTCTTTGTTTTGATCAGTATGACAATTTTTGGGTTAGTAGATGGTATAATCTTATTTTTTATTATAATTATACTAATCTAGTGGATACTAGTAATGGTTATCTAGCCTACATGCCTCTTTTAAAGACATAATAGTAATTTTTTGTTGTTGTTTTATCAGTCTGGCTGGTGTTGTTTCCCGATATTTTTTCTATCTTTGTACCACAGGATCAAGGCCCTTCCTTGCTATTATAATAAAAAACAACTTCATGAAAAGTAGTAGAGGATCTACTATGAATCCAATCCTAAGTCCAAAAATCAACTTTGATTAAAAAAAAAGGTCAAAGAATAGAAAATGACATTAAAACACATAATATTTATATCTAGGAGTTTGGAAAACACATATCCAATTTATGATTTCTTTCAAAAAGTAAAATTTTACTAAAAATACCAAAGTATAAAAAATGAAGCCAAAAAAAATGACACCCATATCTTGAATGTAGGAAGTCAAATTTCCCACATGGGACATTTTGTCTCACAAAAAAATACGAGTCATAAAATCTAAAACTCATATTTTTCTAATTTTATAAACTAGGGAAAAGGAACAATCACTATTAACGAAAGCTTAAGTATTTTCACTATTCACTCATTTTACTATTAACAAAAAGTGTAGAATTTTGAAATCAAAGTATACCCTCTTACTCTAAATAGGCTAGGGATCACACATTTTCAATCACATCATTTTCTACGAAAATTTTGAATGGTTTTGAGATATTTTGTATTTCTCATGAAAACTAGAAGAAATACCCAATCAATTTTCTAATAATACTCTTGTGTTCTAAATACACCCAACATCATAAATATACAATTTTTGTTTTTGAGAAGTTTTTTCATCCTAATGGTATCATTTTAAAATTATCAAAAATACAACATAAAATAAATACATACATATATTCTATAAACTTAAATTTAATTTCATCCTAAGGAATAAGATGTCATATGCAACCACCTAGTGTAGGCATGGATAAAAGAAAGAGACAACAAGAAATTGCATAAATTAAAAGGAGAAATACCTTTGTATCTCAATAATATTTCACTCATGAAATGGAGAGATATTATTTTCTCTCACGCACACATCAAGAACGATTTCCAAGATTCTTTCCTTTCAATAGTGTGATAATTGACAAAGCATTCCAAATCCACTTCCAAATCAAGTGAAAACTCAAGCAAGAAGGATGGAGAGAAATTTTAAAGAAAAGAGGAGTGAATAATGAAATATGATATATTTTCTTTTCTTTCTACTTTCTAAAAATTCCTAAACCCTCCTAAACCTTTTTTCATTTTCCAACTAACAAGCAAATTCAAAAAAGGTTATTTAAAGTTATATATTTTACAAATAGATATTTTCTTTTTAGATATTGATAATCGGGCGGGTGCATGTAAATGGGTAGCCATTTCATGGAAACCTTTCAAAAAAACTTTTGAAAAGCCATAACGCGAGCATGTTATAACACGATCGGATTATAGATTATTGTGCCAAGCCTAAGGCTCGGCAACAACAAACCAATAACGTGATCGCATTATAATGTGCTCGCGTTATTGCTTGTTAAAAGCAAAAAAAAAAGTGAAAACCTGTCTTTTTTATTTCGACTATTTTTTTTTCTTGTAGCCGCAGCCAAAACCCGAATATTTTTGCACTCACATTCTAGGAGGAGCAATTCAACAAATTTCTTCACCAACAATTTATATTTTTTCGAAATGATGGCGCCACGATGAGGAGGAGGTGTGAGAGATAAGGATTTTGTGGTTTGTTTTTTTTTTGAATTAGTTAGTTTTAGGTTGAATTTGATATATATTTGTTTGAATTTTTAGGAGATGCAAATCAACCTGCAAACCCTCAAGATCCTCAACAGGAAGACAAACCAAATCCTCAAGATCAAAATCAACCACAACAACAACCTCCTCCACCAATCACTCAACCCCCTCTTGGCACAACAAAATTTAATGAGTGAAATTAAGAACAACAAAAAGCAAATTGAGGATTTGATCAGTAGGTTAAGTGATCCAAATGGTTCAACCATAGAAAGAATGATCCTAGAAAATTCATTGAAAGATATGTTAAAAAATGTAGATTCAATTAGCAAACAAATAACTGGATGGCAAGATAGGAGGCAGGCGGCTAGGGATTATTATGCAAATAAACTATCATACAAAGATGTAAAGGATTTAAAAATTAAAAAAGGTGATTTGTGCTCATTATTCATCGACCCACGTACAAATCAAAATCTTACTATCAATGCAAAGAGGTTTCCTATCCATTGGTGCCACCACGAACAAATTAGGGACCAATTTTATGATAGGTGGTACATGGTCTTTGATTACCCACCATGCAACAATTGCGAGGTCCCATAATATTTCCTTAGGAAACTATACAGTGAGTTCATATTGAACAAAATAACAAATTATTTTGATATGAGGGATTTCCAAGGGAGAGGTGGGGTTCAACTCAGGATAGACCCGATGCAAAACCAGATCCTATGCGGAAAGGTAGACGAGCTCTCGCTAGGCCACCTCGTGAGCACGTTGTTATGCCTTCTATCGTGAAGGAAAGTGCTTACGTAGAGACATTGTAGGTGCTCAACACTTTGACCCAGAGTGTCATCCATCATACTAGCCCTATTATATAGCGCCATCAAGGGGAGTCTTTGAGTGGTGGCCTTCGAACACATGTGTGTCAATCTTGCAAGGCTACTTGTTCATATGACCCCATCGACACTCAGGAGACTGGTATGCAAGATCCATCTGCAGCTATGGAGATGGAGAGGGTAGATGACATTTTGCATGAGGCATATGGCATTGATAGTCAGGTAAAAGTTAGTGCATGTTCATTGAATTTAATTTATTAAATTTTGATTTTGAAATGCAAGATTAACTAAAAATATTTTATGATTTTAATAAAATTGTAGGGTCATAGTGTTGAGACTGGATACACTGGCCCCCCACCAACTTATTTCTGTAGAACACCTATCGCTGGAGTATGTAACTAGTAAATAATTATAAATTTATTGCATGTTAATAGCATTGTTTTACGAATGGTAATTTAATATGCAATTTTGGATGTTGAACAGACTAATATTGGAGGTTTTGATGGAACACTTCCTAGTGGCGGTGGATTTACTCAAACCTACACGGAGGTAATATAATAAAGAGTTTAACTAATGAATCAAGTACTTAATAGATTTGTGTAGTTTATATGCACATCGTTGATTATGTTGAATAATTTGTTTTTTTTTTTTCAGATGTTGCAAGTCGAAACACCTACGAATGTGATGAGGGAAATGGATATTGGTGTGTCATCTGCTATACAATCCTTGATGGCTTTGATAGGAGAGGTATGAGGCAAATTAGTAAATTTCAATTTACATTTTCTGTTATAGATGTTAGTTAGTGAAAAATAAAACCATTATTGATTCATGTAGTTTAACTTCTATTTGTATGGTTTATAGAAGGCTTGAGCATGCCTGAGCATGGGCGTGAGAATATTTCCCTCATGGAGAGAGATCATGAGATGGTGGTAAGTGATTATTTTTTCAAATATATCATTTTTTATAATGTAATTTATATATATTCATGTCTTTACTTCTTATTGTAACAGTTAAAACTTCACCATGAACTAAACCTTAGGAGGAGCAGCAGGAGCACTCCTTGAGCATAGCAAAAATGAGTGACAAACCTATCGCCATCCGATCGAAAAGGAAAGAGAAAGAATTTATTTCCAGAGCATGGAGAGAAATGACTTTTGATTCCAGAGCCCTTTGTTGTATGCCTACATGGCAATTTTGTACATATTTTTATTAGACATATTTGACATTGTATGCCTATATGGGATTCTCGTAAGCCTATATGGCTATTTTGTACATATATTTCATACTTTATCGACATATATTAATGTATTTCTACATGGCTATTTGGTTAATACAAATATCTTTTATCGATTCCTGTCCATATTTTCATTCTAAATTGATGGTTCAATAGATATGAGTTACATGTATTCAAGTGTATACTTTACAACTTACATGTATACTTTGTGACTTATGTGTGTTCAAATGTATACTTTGTGGCTTATGTGTTTTCATGTGTATACCTTGTATGTGCATATACTTTGTATTAATTTGTGTATACTATGTATTCGTGTGTATACTTTTTGAGGCTTACATGTTTTTGAGTACTTTTGCTTCCCTTATTGACATGTACATGCTTGAATTATTCATGTGTATAATTATTAATTGGTTAGCCCTAGCATTGATCATTGTTGTCCTTCATGATTTGTCTTGAATATTAATTGATTGATACTAGACAACTTTATCTAAAATAAAAAAATGCATTTAAAATTGGCATTCCATGAAATGATTCATAAAAAGGTTCCAATATGTTCTTGATGCGTCACTATCGAAAGATTTATATGTCAACTTTTTGCAATATTATTTCTTGTATACGAAATGGACTCGGGAGAAAGCAAGTTATAATTTATAATACAAATAAGAAATGGACTCAATGTTATCCTAGACCCCCGAATAGGTCTATTTAACAAAGAAACACACTCTCAATCACTCTTTGAATTGCAAAGCACCATTGGTGATGCAGAGTGGCTCAACCAAGTTGTGATTTGACACAACTTCTCTCAAATATGCCCACTAAGATTCCAACATTCGCTTGACTCAACAATGAGAACTCTCCTATTCCTTTATGGTTTTTCACCAAACTACTACCAAAAGAAAGCCAACTCATCCCTCTTTCAATCCATGTCATCCTTGGGACCATATAGGAAAGTTGGAGGTCGTACCAAGTATGGGATCAATAAGTTTGTATCAAAAATCTAAAAAATAGATAACAGTGTGAATAATTCTTATTAGATCTTCTCCGAAAGTTCATCAACAACCTCCATTCGAGCTTCTCAAGGATTTACATAATGTTTTACACCATTTTCTAACTGATCCATGCCCTCATCTAACTAAAAACCAACTTTCAAAACAAGTAACTGTTGCATTTCAAATTTGTTGCTTTAAGCAACTTACAAATTTGCAACTTTAGACTCCTCCAACCTAATGAGTACATCTAATGAACTCTAAACCCACACAAATGGCTTACAAATAGCCTTATTACATCGAAAAAACTCCATTCTTTCACAATCATATACAAATTCACAATTTTTCCTTCAAAGGCTACAAAGACAACTTCTAGTGCAAGATTGAAATTTTCACTTTTTTTATCACTAGACCCAAAAGTCACCCTAGAACATACCTAATGGTCTTAATTGACCTTATTCAAGACAAATCATGCCCAAAATACCCACAACAACCAATTGAACAACCTATTCACCATTAGATAATTACTAAAACCACTGAACTAGACCTTCTTCATCAAATAGAGGAACAAGGTGCTCTGCACCAATGATCATAAGATTTTTGTGTGGGATACTTAGACTTCTCAACCATTGTTTGTATGTTTCTCTTTTCCAGTGTTTTGCATGTCGTCATAAGGGATCAATCCAGTTGAACGCAAGTCAAATCAATTCCACATGTTTGGGTGCGAAAGAGGACCATTCCTATCTTAAACCTACCTATTGGGATGTGTTGGAGAGTTTGGTCACACGAATTGCAAAATGAAAGTTGCACCACTTTGCAACTTTGCATAGCTTGAATTTGACACATCTTTCCATCAAGTGAAAATCCATCGGCACGGGAAAACCACTTTGAGACAACCAAAACTAAGATAGGTTTTGGTAGAGGGGCCCAACGTGATCTTGTAGGATTAGACGAGAAGTTTCTAAGCATCATGATATCTAAGTAATAGCATGCTAAAGTTTACAACCATTTTGCACTTTGGACCCTTAAGGGATCGATCCGGTGGAACATAGCTCAAAGTGATTCCATGTGTTTTAGTGTGAAAGAGGACCATTCCTAGCATGTGTTTCAGTGATTAGATGAGAAGTTCCTAAGCATCATAGTATCTGACTAATAGCATGCTGAAGTTTCCAATCATTTTGCACTTTGGACCCTTTAGGGATTGATCCAGTGGAACGTAGCTCAAAGCGATTCCATGTGTTTGGGTGCAAAAGAGGACCATGCCTAGTGTAAAAATACTTATTTGGATGCATTGGAATAGTCCATTTGGTCACACGAGTTGCAGAATGAAAGTTGCACCACTTTGCAACTTTGCACTGCTTGCATTTGATGCTTTTCCATCAAGTGAAAATCCACCGCCATGGGAAAACCACTTTGAGATAGCTGAAACGAAGAGAGATTTTTGTAGAGGGGCCCAATGCAATCCTATAGGATCAGATGAGAATTTTCTAAGCATTACAGTTCTCGAGTAATAGTATGTTGAAGTTTGCAGCCATTTTGCACTTTGGACCCTTAAGGGATCGATCCGGTGGAATGTAGCTCAAAGCGATTCTGCATGTTTCAGTGCAAAACAAAACCATTCCTAGCATAAAAATACCTATTCAGATGCGTTGGAGCAATTATTTTGGTCACAGGAGTTGTAGAGCGAAAGTTGCACCACTTTGCAACTTTGCACAGCTTGAATTTGACACTTTTTCCATCAAGTGAAAATCCGCCACCACGGGAAAACCACTTTGAGATAGCTAGAACCAAGAGAGGTTTTTGTAGAGGGGCCCAATGCAATCTTGTAGGCTCAGATGAGAAGTTTCTAAGCATCATGATATCTGAGTAGTAGCATGCTAAAGTTTGCAGCCATTTGGCACTTTGGACCCTTAAGCGATCGATCCAGTGGAACATAGCTCAGAGCGATTCCATGTGTTTTGGTGCAAAAGAGGACCATGCCTAGCATAAACATACCTATTCAAACATGTTGGAACTATCTGCTTGGTCACACGAGTTGCAAAGCGAAATTTGTACCACTTTGCAACTTTGCACAACTTGAATTTGACACTTTTTCCATCAAGTAAAAATCTACCGCCATAGAAAAACCACTCCAAGATAGCCAAAATCGAGAGAGGTTTTTCTAGAGGGACCCAACATGATATTTTAGGATCAGATGATAAATTTATAAGCATCATGGTATCTGAGTAATAGCATGATGAAGTTTTCAGCTATTTTGCACTTTGGACCCTTTAGGGATCAATTCGGTGGAACGTAGCTCAGAGCAATTCCGCATGTTTCGGTGCAAAAGAGGACCATACCTAGCATAAAAAAACCTATTCAGATGTGTTGTAATAGTCTGCTTGGTCACACAAGTTTCTAAATGAAAGTTGCACCACTTTGCAACTTTGCACTGCTTGCATTTGATGCTTTTTCCATCAAGTGAAAATCCGTCGCCATGGGAAAACCACTCTGAGATAGCCAAAACTAAGAGAGGTTTCTGTAGAGGTTCCCAACACAATCTTGTAGGATCAAACGAGAAGTTTCTAAGCATCAGGGTATCTAAGTAATAGCATGGTCAAGTTTGCAGCCATTTTAAACTTTGGACCCTTAAGGGATCGATCTGGTGGAACGTAGCTCAGAGCGATTCCGCGTGTTTCGGTGCAAAAAAAGACCATGCCTAGTGTAAACATACCTATTTGAATGCGTTGGATTAGTTAGATTGGTCACATGAGTTGCAGAGATAAATTTGCACCACTTTGCAACTTTGCACAACTTGAATTTGACACTTTTTCCATCAAGTGAAAATCCGCTGCCACGGGAAAACCACTCCGAGATAGACAATACCGAGAGAGGTTTTTCTAGAGGGGCCCAAAACGGTCTTGTTGGATTGGATGAGAAATTTCTAAGTGAAAGGGAATAAGTTGTATGGGGTTTGTGTTGCTGACCTTGTAGATTTTGATGGAAAAGGGCATGAAAAATGAGGTTTCACCCTAGGGTTTGATAGAATATTGCATGTAGAGGTTGGGTGATTGTCTTTTGAGTTTGTCCAGGTGATTTAGGAAGGTCTGAGGTGGCGGCATGTTTTGGTAAGGTGTGGAACCATTCATTTCAATAAACCCTCCTTATACTAGCATAAAATAAGGGTTTTGGTTTGGCATGGTGGAGTGAGTTTTTCCTGAGACAAATTGAGGATCTGAGGATTTGGATACATGATAATTGCTTCCCCAAAAATTTAAGGGGGTTCTTGAATGTTTAAAGGTATGTTCCTTTGTAAATTAGGCCTAGTTAGCCTAATGAGGACAATGAAGAAGGTCATTTTTGATGCACATGTTCCAAGATAGTCACTGTTGATTTTGAAGTATCTGTTGTAACTCAATAATAGCTATCTAGATCAGTCATTTTTTTTTGTGAAGTCATTTGAGAATATTTCCTCAAAACACCACTTGGAGCCACTCTTTTCACTTGAAAATTCATCATAAAACCCTTTAGCAAAAACTTTGCCTTTGTTTCTTGAATTCCCTTGCATAAATAAACACACACACACCTAAAACATCCTAATTCAACCTTACATGATTTATATCACTTCTCTAATCACCTAATTACCTCTTTGAGACTTTGAATACATTACATATGACCTTTACATGACCTTTTTCATATTGTTTATATTTCAAAATTCAAATTTTACAAATTTGCCTATTGAAGGCATTTACAGAACAAGGTGCTACTGCACCAAACATGAACTCCAAAATTACAATATTTGAGTGAATCTCACTATGTAAGTAAATCTCATTACAATTCCTTAGATAATTCGTTCTCACAGATCTTTTACAATGTCACTCATACATTCGAAATTCTCTTTAAATGTATACATCATAGTTGCTCATTATGAGGTTAACTTCAATTGAGTAACTTGAGATTCCCTCGCTAAGCTTCACGTGCTCTTTTATAATGGCTTGAAATCAAAATTGAGATTTGTGAAGATCATCAAAGTAAGGATTTTGTATTGCTTTTTTGGTCGAGATTCTCTTTGATGGCTCATAAATCAACATTTTCTGCAACAAGAGATCAGTCAATTTTTAGTAGTTTACTTACAAATACGCAAAGTAAAAGAGAAAAAGAAAGAGCATCCAAAATGGAAATGAAATAAAAATAGATGGAAGGCACTTACAGATAGGCATGTAGGTCTCACAACTTAGTCACTTTTGGTCATACATCTTTGTTGGGAATTCCAACATACCTATTGCACACAACACCTCTGATGAATAGAGTAAGTTGTAATTTTAGATGCTCTTAGAATGTCTACATCATATCTGCTCATGATAAGGTTAACTTCAAATGAAGAAATTTAAATTTCCTCACCAAGCTTTGCACACACTTTTCTAATGGCTTAAAATCATGATTGAGATTTGTCAAGATCATCAAAATAAGGATGTTGCATTGCTTTTCTGGCTAACATTCTCTTGGATGGCTCATAGATCTGCATTTTTTGCAAGGGGACACCAATCACTATTTAGTATGTTAATTACAAATACGCAAAGTAAAAGAAGATGATAGCATTGGAATCAAACATATTAATGTGCATACAAGTATAAATTAATAAGAACCAATGTGCATATACTTACAAATTAATCAAATGAACCATCTGGGTTTGCTCTACTCTTTATTGTGTCAAGTATTGCCTCATGGTCAGACTCACGGACCTTCCACAAGGTCTTGTTCAAAGCTCTACCCCCATATTTGATAAAAAAAACATTGGATTCCATGACAAGGTTCGAGTAATGAAGAATCTTACGATGCGTGTCAAAGTCCTAAAATAGCCAATGTTTAACACTTGAAAGTGGGTA
This sequence comes from Sequoiadendron giganteum, assembly GCA_007115665.2. Classification (NCBI taxonomy): domain Eukaryota; kingdom Viridiplantae; phylum Streptophyta; class Pinopsida; order Cupressales; family Cupressaceae; genus Sequoiadendron; species Sequoiadendron giganteum. Next base: position 566,275,654 of record CM021101.1, on the reverse strand, counting down.
CCTTCTAAGCCATGTTCCAGTAACCACAACTGAGCCTGTAGAGTATTCGATGTTTTCTCCATCTATAACTGGGGTCTCTAGTTTCTTTTTGGCCTCAACACAATGACATAAGTAATAGTTTGTTCCCTCTTCATTGTCTTCATCTGGATTAACTGCATAAACATGCCCTACATTGATATGTGCAAAGAATATCTTGAAATTTATCAACACTACGAATACAGTACAAAGTAAGATAATGATATGGAATTTCAACAACTAAGCAAGTAGATATATCACCTGGTTGAACTAGATCTGATACGTGGTCAAAGTCGACCGGTGATTCCATCTATGTCAATTCCAATTTCGTCGGAGGGCGATACATGTGAAGTGGGCTAAGATAACTTGTCAACCATTTGTCAACCCACTCCCCTGACTCACAATCATTCCATGCTTGCATTGTACATGAAGAACAAAAGCATGACATCTTTCGTGTATCGATACTCCATGAACTTTGAGCTAAGGAAAGAGTGTACCTCACTTGATCCTATTAATGTACAACAGTCTTCATATGGTGCAATGTTGGTATCATCCATCAACCAAAAGAATCTACGAACTAAAGATGTACCTTCATTACCTAGACCCATCAAAGCATTACACCACTCGATGATTGATTTTGCATCTGTCAACTTTGCACTGTCTTTATAGTTTAACTCTTCTCGTGCTAATACTCTTTTCACGCATGCTCCCCCTTTCTATGTCTAGTCTCACAAAAGTTCCACATACGTTGAACACCTATAATGACATGCATCTTGCACAACCAGTAGAACATGCGCGAGTTCTTGAACTGTGCTGCACATTTATTAGACCATATTATATGTCGATCATATTCTATGCCCCTCTGAGCCAAACCACTGTAGAACATCTGGAAGCAACCTTTCACAAACTCTGGAGAATGTGCGCGATCATCACTAATGTAAAAGTGGTACTCCCTCAATACCTTCCTTTGGTCATCTATACTATCAGATGCATGAATGAATGCTATATGCACAAATATCGAAACCTATGTGGAGTTGTAATACTATGACTTCATCTCACTTTATGGTTGTAGAGTGTAGTTCTTTGCAAATTCAACCACTGACACTATGCTTCCAAATGGAAAGGTGTCCTTGCATAGCTTGAATTGCGTGTCCAACCATCGAGCTCTATGGGTATGCATTGCATATTTAGATAGTATATTGTCATGAAACATGGACATAAAATGGTACACTAGAATCTTCTCAATAACCAGATCACACCTTTTTGCTTGAGACCCATCTTTTGTAGCATATGCCATTGTTTTATACTTCCTGAACTCTACTAGTTTCTATCCCACCTCATTTGTGCTTTCCATATGTTGACATACTGGCATACACTGGAAGCCACCACAACACTCACATGAACCATCCAAGCATGATGTCCTATAGAATATCTAGCCATCCTCTATTTCACATTATTTTTTTAATAAGAACTAACTTGAAGATTTTGGTGGGGCTTCTATGAAACAATCCCGCAAAACATCGTTAGTATGCAAATCTACACATATAGAATGATAAACATCATAATGGTTAGAAAATTAAATATGTAGTCTACAACAACAAGTAGTGAATGTGTGATTTATCTTGACATAAAAAGGTTTAAGCATTTAAAAAAATCTTTGAGAAATACTAATTTGAGGATAATTATTCTCAAATTTTCAAAAAAATTGGTTTTGAGTCATATCCAAAAAATGCTTTGGATGTGGCTCAGGATTTCAACTACTGGTTCTCCTTCTTACCACATCCCTTTGATTTGGAGATGGCCTTGTGTTATTCTTCCAATACTCTTTAATTAGTGTTCTCAAGGCTTTGAAAACCTATTTATCTTTTCGTGACAGTCTCCCTGAGAATGCCCATAATTTATTTGAATCATTGCCCTCAATTCTTTGCCGCCTTTGAATGGCTCTTGATAAAGTTTTTCTACAAATTCCCATTTGTTCACTCATCTTTCTAATGAGACGAGCTAACTTTGTTTAACAACTTACCAAATTTGATGTAATGACATGTCGGGTGACATGACTATCCTTTGATCATGAGGTCTTACCCACACTCTCATATGCATCCATTAGATTCTTCACAATAGCATCTTCACTTGATGCATTCAATGTTCTCAATCCAAGAGTCTTCATGATGTTCCTATACTTTACACCCTGCATCATTTCAACAAATAATTGACATCTTGCAGTCTCATTTAGCCTTTCAAAGAATTGTTCCCAAATCTTATCATCATATCTTCTACAAGTGCGTGTTGAAATCTTACCTTCCATGTGCTGCAAAATCTCATCATCAATATTAATCAAATACTTTGGCTTTCTACGCAAAATTCTAGGTGGTTTTCTCCTAGGTACATACATCTCAACATTAGTAATTTCATCAATATTTAATTGAGGTGGGCTAGATTGCGTACCTTCGATCAAGGGTGGAGAAGAAGACATACCTTGAGGTTCACATGGGGATGATGGCATACCTTCTTCATCAAATCCGAGTGATGATGTAATCTCAATTTGAGATGTGTTGGATGGTGTCCAACAATATTCACTTGAGGTAGATGGTGTCCCTCCATATTCACTTGCAGTAGATGGTGTTCGTCCATATTCACTTGTGCTAGATGGTGTCCCTCCATATTCACTTGTGCTTAATGGTGTCCCTTCATATTCACTTGTCGTAGAGGGTGTGTCTCCAACTACGGTATCTGAATCTATCTTATGACGATGCTTTCGCATTTGTGCCTTTTGTGCTACCAATTCTTGTTCTTTTTTTGATGGTTGAGGTTCCTCTTCAATTGGCTTGTTTTCGTCAATCGTTTCCGATTTTTGGTTTTCACGATATGCCGCCATCCGAACTCTCTCCTTTTTTTTGAAGGTTTCATTCTCTTCGTCTATTAGTTTCCTCTTTGTATTTGTCTTCGACATGGCGTATAATTTTATTTTTACCATGGTAATGAGACAAATATTAGTTCCTAAAAAATGTATCCATTCAAGTTAATTGAAAAATATATGTCATTCAAGGCTTCATTTAAATAATACTTACAGTCATCCTGTACAAAATTTAACCTAGCATAGACAAATGTGACACAATTTTTTTCAATCCATATAGCCTTAAAGAAAAGTGGTAACCTGGTATGCCATGATTGCAAGATAGGCTCAAAATGGAAGCATGGACATTTGCAAAAATTGCATTTTTTGGCAAAGTTGTGAAGAGATAAGTTAGTTAAGAAGTTAAAAAAGAGTTAGATACATTTGGGGAGTTGATTTTTAAGGTTAATAAGATAAATATCATGTAAGTTACAATCATAATGAGTGTAATGGCATTGTGAGTGTTTGATAAGTTTGTGGTGCAGGAGCACCTTGACAATCTATGCTTCCATTTTGAAATTTGATTCAATTTTGGGTATCTCCATGTTGTAAGAGGGTAAATAAAGACATTTTACATGTATGGGAATCATTAGGAGGTTTAATTTTTAAGTCCTATGTGTATTTTGTAAAGTTGTCACTATTTGCAAAAGTTGCACAAATACAAAATTGTGAAAAGTTACAAAAACTATGAAATAGGGAAGGTGAAAAGTCATATGGGCTTATTTTCTCTTGGAGGCACTTGGAAGTTGATAAGACATGTATGTAATGCCTTTATAAGGCCTCATATACATTTGGAAAGTTGTTGGTGATTGAATATTTGATTTTGAATGAATAAACACACTTTTTTTTGTATTTTCTTTAGAATTTCACTATTTCAGGCTCTTGTACGAATTTGTATGGGTAGGCATGCTTGGTTGGATTATTTTAAGTATTTTCACACTCAATCACCTCCCACATACAATTTTTTTCATGCATTTTTCTTAACGTTTGAGTCAGATATTGCAATTTTTCTGTAAAACTGTCAAACCGTCTATTAGGGTAAATAATGAATTTGAGAAATTATGTTTCTCCCATTCTACTTGGTGAAAGTTCTCAATTTTGTTGTAAAAAATCCTTGTGGCATTTAATTTCATAATTAAAAGGTTACCAATCATATGGTGAGGACTAAGGTGTGAAGAAAATATTTTTTCTTGACTATAAAATTGTGTTCAGACTGGTAAAATAGGGAATTGTGAATCTTAGAGCTTAGGGTTTATGGAAATGTGTTTGGAAATGAACTTATAATGGACTTATAAGCTTGGTTAGGTCAAATGAAAGGTATTTTATGTATTGGTTATTAGGTTTTGGTGTTGGGGGTAGCAAAACCAATAACCCCTGTTTGCACTAAGGCTTAGTTAGGCTTATTCTCAGACTGAAACAACTAGTTTACGAGCATTTTCTCTGAAGGAATTTATATCCATCTTGTAATATGTTTTGTATGAGGGAAATGGTGTCCAAAATGAGTATCACAGTCCAAAGTGTGTGCATGGTTTGGGAGATACATGTGATAGTTTGCAGATGCTTGGCTACTAGCAATGTGGACAGTCGACAAAGGAACTGAGTTTGTGTGTAAGCGAAAACTTTTGAAAGGTTTCATTTTTGTTGTTTTAACTCAAACAAAGATTTCTTAAGAAAATAATGGTTTGGTTGTGCCTTAAGAATTATAGTTTGTGTTTGTAAACAATGGTGCCATTATGGAAGATTTAAGACAACTTGTGAATGACATTATCATTGGTTGATGTTTTGAGGAACCTAGTTGATTGTAATCAATTATTTTCAAGATTTTCAAGGTGTTTTGAAGGTCCAACCTATAGCCACCTATTAACTGCCAACCTATAACCACTTGTTAACCAACCTATAACCACTTGTTAACTACCAAGACCTTCATTTGTCTTAAAAATTGCTAACATTGACAACTTTTGCTAAATAAGAAACATTATGAAACTTTGTTGTCCAAGACACCTAAGACCACTCAAAAACATTTATTTCATCCCTAATAAAACTTCTAGACTCTTATCTTGCACTTCCATTTACAATTTGAAATTTTTTCCTTCAAAGATTATATGGAAAAATTGACAATTTTCTGAAGTAAGAGTGCATACTTGCACATTTGATCACCAAAGTCACAAAATCCCTAAATACATGAAAGATTGGTCTATTTAGAATAGGGATAACTTTAAGAAACCCCCCCCTTGGTGCAGGTGTAAAATCCTGGCAAATCCTGTATATACTTCTTGATGAAAAATATTAATTTTATTGGCGATTTTTTTCGTTTTTCAGGGAAAAAACATAATCCCCATTGGCGAATCTTTTATAATCCCTGGAAGTATGTGGAAAATCATTGTGAATTGCAAATTTTTTTAATCAAATAAAATATTTTTCATTGGCGAATAAAACTGTTTTTCAAACCAGAATTTTTTTCCATTGGTGATTAAAACCTTTTTTCAAAGCAAAAAATATATTTTCATTGGCAAATTAAAATGAATCTCAAAATAATAAAAAAATCCAATGGCGAAATAAATATCATATGGGACATTCAATGAATGTTCAATGGATGACTGTAGTTGTTTTCCAGAAGTAAATCTCTAAAGCACTAGACTTGCAATTTGAAACCTCTAGAATATCACTAGAATCGTTAGATTTCTAAAAATCAATGGTTGACATTTTATTACCATACAAATGGTTATAAAGTTATATTTCTCAGTGATTGGGAAACCTCGGTGGGATGTACAACTTTTGAAGTGACAACTCGTTTAATGAATTGTATGATGCCATTAAGGGATGTCTTCTCAAACACCAACTGGATAGATTTAAAGTAATCTTTTAAATCCTCCAAAAGGATAGATCCTAAATAAGGTGTTAAGGAGTTTGGAGAAATGGATTTAGTAGCAGATTGTCACTTCCTGCTGGTAAAGTTAAGTGATCCTGCATAAGAGGAAAGGTGGCAGCATTTTGAACTCCATAATCAAAGTTTCCTCAAAATGGTACTTCCAACCGATATTAAGGTATAGGAAGATGAAATTGTGGCCATCATGCAACCAAATTTGAATTGGCCTAAAGAAGAGCAATTCGACATCATTTCCCAACTACGTTCAGTGGCGTGGAAAGAGAAAACCAGCCATGTCGAGTACAACGGGATAATTTTCGTTTTAGAAGAAGAAGAAGAATGCGCTGAATTTCATAATTTAGTTATGGAAATGCAGTTGGAACTATATAGAGTCCCAGAACCTCCAGTAGTTTAACAACATACATGAATCCTTTTGTGAATTGTGAATTTGTGACACGTAATGATAAGGGGGCGTAGTTTCAGCTTTTGAGCGCTTTTTGAATTTTGATTGTACAGGGTGTGGGGTGACAGTTCTGTGAAACCACATTTTTGGCATTAGAGAGATAAAAAAATATATTTCTAAATCTATGCATTTATCAATGCTTCCTTTTAATTATGAATGAATTGTGTTTCTTTATGATAATTGTTCAATGTTTATCTGTTAGTGTTAAGGTCAGATTCAGAATGCTTATTTTTTCATCTCTAAGACTTTGTGTTCAAATTAATTCATTTGTTAAAAGAGAAACTATTGCTTTTCTTTACTGATTTTCAAAAAAATGGACTTTGTGTCATTTGTTTTAAAATATTTTGCATCTACTTTCATGGTTAAAGTGACAAATCTATACACCAACAAGAAAAAAGAGTTGTAGTCCGGAAGTAAATCTTTGAAGCATTATACTTGTGAATTGAAACCTACAGAATAACACACTAACCATTAGATGCAGACATGTGGTGAGATAAAGGCCCATCGCTCATCGCTCATTCACTCTTTTCAATGCCTTGAATCTCAATGTTGTACATTTCATTTAATTGAAATTCTCAATCTTTTTGAAGAAAGTGTGGTTGGCAGTGGCAATGGCGGTGATTAATGCCATATGTGATATGAACATTTGAAGCAATTTCTTGGACAACTCATAGCTTTAATGAACCAAGATTTGTAATGATTTCATATCGTTTGAACTTTGAGTGGCACTGGTAGTGGTGAATCGGGGATTTTGACAACTTTTTAGCTTGAGGTACATTTGGCATGTAGCCAGACACCAATCAAATTAAACAAGTTGGTAGCGGCATTGGTGGCCCATAAATAGGGATAATGATTCAGTGAATAGTGGATAGTGCCATAAGGGTTTTTATTTTCTAGGGTTAATAAGGATTCACGAAGAAGATGATGCATTATTGGGGATACTGTAAATTCTCCTACCTATAGTTATGTAGTTATAGAGTAATTAGTAAGAGACAAATTTCCTTCAAGTTCAGAATGGGTGGAATTGGAAAGAAGTTGATTTGGTTAACCTAGCTTCTCAGATAGTTTTTGAACCAGGATGAGGAGCTTTGATGGAGGTAAGTGCTTTACCAGTGCATGGAAGTTGCATGCAAAAGATGGGAGAAGATTTTCTTCTCCTCCTATATTCTAACAGCTCCCATTTCCCCAGCATGGTTGGCTAGGAAAGCTCCATGCATTTATTTTCAAAGAGACATTTGTATTACATCTTCTGTATGACTCTGGTTCTCGAAGGGGATAAGTACATTTTGTATCTTCATGACTCCCATTTCCCCAGGATTGATTAGAACCCCCTTTCCCCAACATGGTTGGAAAATCCACCAACAAAAGCTTGGAATCATGAATTTATTTTCAAAGCCACATTTGTATTACGTTGTCACTAGCAGAAGCTTGGAATCATGCATTTATTTTTAGAGTTACATTTGTAGTAAGTTTTCAGCAGCAAAAGCTTGGAAATTGGAATCAATTTGTAATCCATTGTAACAAGCAACAACTTGGAATAAATTATTAAATTTTGTCTACATAAAGTACTAAAGTGACACACTGCCATATGTTATTTATACAAAATAGGATCTACAATGTTACTCATCTGTAAAAAGATATGTATAATGTAATAATGTGACATTGAAATTCAGTTGAAATAAAATAAATGGTTGTGTTGTGTTATTCTTGAATCTTCATTATTCATTTACGCTTAAGAGTAAAGAGTTGTTTTCTGAGTTTAGAACTCCGGTGTCTATTAATAATTTAATATGTTCAAATTTTCTTTTTTCTTTTGAGAAATTAAGTAATATACTTTATGCAATATGCACTTGATAATTCATGGTTATATTGTGCCATCGGGGGAAAGCAATCATTCGTTCCACCAATGTTTATGTGTTACAATGATGTGTTTAATTTTGTAACTTGTTGACTCTATCGGTATATCGAGGAGTGCACCTTAGTTATGAGTCTTCACTTTCAGGCCATCGGCGGGGCTATGATGGGTGTTCCACCGATAAAGCATTGTTAGGTTGATGCTTATGTTATTGATTTTTGTTAGGATTAGGGGAAGGACTATGCATACGAGATTTCAGATCTGTTTATGGATCTTGTCACACAAATTTCTATGATTTACATTATGTAATATGTAGGCTATAATAAGTCCTTTGCAACATTAAAACACCGGCCCCTTCGCCTTGATGACAATCCTAGCACACAAAAGTTAAAACAACTTTAAAACACATGTGTCATGTTAATTTTTTTAAGTTAATATCATAAATTACTCAAGTTTCAACCATTGGATGAACATTTGATGTATGGTTGTAGTTGCATTTAGTAATGAAATGAATAGAGCAATGGGCTTCCCAACTTAAACCTCCAGAATCACCCTATAACCGTTAGATTTAGAAAGATCAATGGTTAAGATTAAGAATTTGCAACTTGTAGAACTAAGACGTGTCATTCACTTTAATGTTCCAATTTCGAGAAACAAAGCATTTAAAGCACTTTGTATTGCTAAGTGTCAACTGTCAAGTGATTAATGTTTATTTTTAAAATTTAAAGTTAATATCATAAATTACTCAAGTTTCAACCATTGGATGAACATTTGATGTATGGTTGTAGTTGCATTCCGTAATGAAATGCACAAAGCGATGGGATTCCCAACTTAAACCTCTGGAATCACCCTATAACCGTTAGATTTAGAAAGATCAACGGTTAAGAATTTTTAACTTGTAGTCTTGTAGACCTAACTCCTAAGATGTGTCATTCACTTTAACATTCCAATTACGAGAAAAAAAGAATTTAAAACACTTTGCACTTTGAAATTGTACAATGATTTTTAAAGTCTTCAATCTTCAGATTGCTCATTGTAGTGCACCACCCTATTTTGGATTCCACGGTTCCACTTCCAACAATGCCATTCTAGTTTTCAAGAGTCGGGACTCTGAATCTAGGTAAGTGAAAGAATTACTGCAGCTATGTTTCATCGTTTGACATTTCTTAAAATCTTATTTTGTCAAAGTTTGAAGTTTGGGTTTAGACTTTACAGACTCGAGAATTCATTAAAATTAAGGAGGACTAATAGGTATTACTTTTTAGGGAATTCAAATTTCACAACTTCACATTTGTATAAGCATTTCTACCACTAGTACCACTAGAGCAATGTCCGATAAAAAAATACATTATGCAAAATTGCTTAAAACCCTAGGTTTCACTGATGGGTACCATGATATTTATGATCTTGAAATCTATGGTAGGCGTACCTCAAAACATAGATTTTCATCTCAGAATAAGGCTGCAAAGCACACACAAGTTGATAGTATCAGTGTACCATGGGTAACTAGATTAGGGCGCATGATGTTACATGAAGTTTTCCCTTGCCCAAAATTTATCATGGTCTATGCCAAAAATTATGATGATAAGAAAAGAGCAATTGTTAATAAAGATAACCAAGAAGAATTGTTATCCATTAATATAGTAGAACTTGGACAAATGTTGGGGTTTACAACTAGAGAATTTGGAAACCACCACATTGACCTAGAAAAGCTTGCTAGTGATTATGAAGCGGTGGAAGAAAGGCTGAAAAATGATTTCTTAAATAAAATAGTCAAGGATAGAAACAAATTGAAAGGTGATCATAAGCCTCCTTATAATTTGGATTTTTTTAAACCATGGGTTCACGATACTATTTCCATGCTAGCATTTTGCCTCGGTCTAGATAGCAATTTGGAAGTGGGTGCAAGCCTCCTTGAAATGGTATATAATATCCATTATGCTGATGAACATGTCAAATATAATTATACTCAACACATTGTAGAATCCATGCATAAACAATTTTTAATGATTAAATCAGGTTCCACGAAGACATTCAGGTTCACAACCTACTTGTGCTATCTTTTTCTATTCAAATTTAGAGGAATGTTTCAGACCAACAAGCTTCAGATTCAGCCCTATAGTAATGCAGAGGAAAATAAAATGGCTCTAGTATATGAATGGACCACTGAGATAAGGATGCATGAATCTCGAAGGAACTACAGTCATTTTGTAGACTAATTTTTGGCTCCATTGCATCAATTAATTACAAATACTCCAATGCCTAGATTGCTTATGTCATGTAGAAACTGCATGGAACTAGGAAAATAAATACAATTGGCTGATTGGTACTTAATGGAAGAATATATTGTGTTAAGATTTTATGGATCGGGAGTACAGCCATACAAACTTCTAATACATGTGACAGAAAGGATTTTTGCATTGGAATATGTAAGGTAGGCACAGAGTGCTAATGAACTACACTTTCTCAGTCAACAAAAGAAGACCTTATTTCCTTCTTTACCTTTTTCATGTGGAGGGTTCACATTCGAGAGAAAATAATTTAGTGTGGCACATAATCTTTTGAATTTTTTTAAATTTGATGCTATCTGTCACTGGCAGTATGATCCATGTGACATCATTAAATCAATGATTGTGGCCAATAGGAATGTTGCAAATAGAATTCAATATCAAAGTAAACCCTTGCTTTAAAACTTGAGAAACAAGGATTCTTAGGATAAGGTCAAAATAGCAATGGAGAAAAGTGCTCCTGAGAATGGTATTTCTTTTGAACAATTGTCAGCATAAATTATGGCATTGCACCGAAAGATAATCAGGACATACGACATTTTTTATGAAAAAAGTGATAAACCATCTTGTAGAGTAAAAATTCTAGGTCCTCTAGAAAAGGAAGTTATAGATAAAAAATGGTCACGATTAAAAATTACCGCCTTTTGGAATATGGGGAAGGACCTAGGTGATCTAAGAGCTCTTGTAGAGTATGGAGCTAATGAAGAAGATAAAGAGTTTAGCAAATTGTGGAATATAGAGCATCCTGATCAATGTAGAAGTAAAGGAAGTAATGAATATGATGATGAATCTAATGATGATATTGATAGGGAAGAAGAATAACAAAGCCATGCCAATTACAAACCTGGTTTAAGTGAGGCTGCAAAAGAAGAATATGCTTCAACTTATACTTCAGGAGCAGCCATAATTGAAAAAATTTGTTATGAAGGTGGTCCTTTGGGGTCCAAAGGACAAGGCCCTTGGACTATACCAAGTGTTGAGCATAGAAAAATAGGTGATAAATCTAGCCTTGGGCATGGAGGTAAAAAAGTAGACCGAGGGCATACAAGTCAAACTCAATTTGTTAGAGCTTCTAATCCTCATCCTCATGGTTAGATACAATCACAACTAGGACATGCCCTTAGTGGAAAAATTAGTGCAATTGGGAGTGCCATTAGTGGTGATGGTATGGGTAGTAGTACTAGTAGTGATCAACATGTGCTACAATGACAAATTACACACAATACTAAGAGGAAAACAATAAAAGATACCATAGAAACACCAGGTAATCAAGGAAATCAAAAGAGGCAAAGGATTTTGACAGGTCCAAGTCACACTATCAATGGATCCACTAGTACCACAAAGGAGTTATTTCCAAACACTCCCCCAATTCTAGTTAGTGTGGGTGTGACATCATTAGCAACTGCAAGTACTCCTATTCCTTCACCATTCAAGCATTCCATTGTTCCTGCCTCCTCAGGTTATGATTTCATTGAAGAGTTTAAAAAGAAATCAGAGTTGAATAAAAAAGAAAAGAAGCAACTAATGGAGAGTGCGTCTATAGTAACTTCAGAGCTTGCAACAACCATGGTATTACCCACATTTGATGAAAATAAAGAAATTATGTAGTACACAATTGTTGTTCCCATAGTTCAAAAAAAACCAACAAATCAGATTCATCGATCTGAATACCAGGTAACCAATTTTGAATTGGATTTTTTGGCCTGAAAAATACTGAAAAAATTAATGTATCAAAGAAGAACAATGAATTGGTGTACACATCATTTCTAAAGCAATATCAAAAGAGAAGAAAAGGTTGTAGACCCAAATAGAAAAGTTATAGGTAGACCTAGCAAGTGAGAAAGCAAAGAGGAAAGCCACAGATAACAAGAGCAATGAATTAGAAAAAATAATAATAAAATCTGCCTCTACATCAACAAGAAAAGAGGATAAATCAAATGAGAGAGAAGTGAATGACCTGAAGTGAAGGCTAGATGAGAGAAAAAAGAAATATGATGAGGAAAAATCCACTTCAGAAAAATTAAGACTAAACATTGCGAATGGAAATGCACAGTGGGAACAAAAATTGGAGAAATAGAGAAAAAAAATGAAAGATTGGTGACAGAGCTGATGGAAGCAAAAGAAGAAATGAAGTCTTCTCAAAATAAGTTATCTGCATTTTGTAGAGATACAGTGAGGCATATGAAACAAAAGATCTGGGATGAAATAATGCAGAGGTTTGATCATTTGTGTGACATGTTTGAATTGATTGATGCTATCAAACAAAATTATAAGAAGCTCAACAAATATTTAGTGGACAACAAAAAGGTGCTGGAATTAGAGAAATCTGCAAATCAAGTTCTACAAACAATCTACAAAGCCAGTGACAATGATCTGAAATCAAAAGGGATTACTAATTGGATTGAAACCTCAATGAAGTTGTCATCTATCATTGAAAAGTGTTTGAGAATGTGTGGAACAAAGGAATATTTTCATTTGGTTGCAGACAAGATGAAGGTGGTGGATGAAAAGGTAAGGAACTTCACAGAGCTTGGTTTTCCAGAGGCTTTTGACACAAATGAGTGATTCATTGGAAAGGATAGTTTTAGAAAGAAGATGGAAGGTGCAAGGAAGATTGATTTGGAGTTGGACCAGTTTCCTTAGTACCCAAATGTGAATTATTTGGATTCTATCAGAACACTAATAACCTTGAATGCAAAATTGATTGAAGAATTCAAGATAGGTTCCATTTCCAATTAAAATCATGAAATGTTAACAAAACTTCAAGTTAAACATCATTAGTTAGAGAAAATGGTAATTCCACCACCCGATGAGTGGAAGTTGCTAGAAAAGTTGATACAGTAACTTGATTTATTATTTTCAATCTTTGATAATATGAGTTTTGAAGTTCCAACTCAGCTTTGTGTAGACTTGTCTTTGGGCATTGGCAAGATTTTGCATTGCCAATGCCAATATGTACTCCTTCATGTGAAATTCAATTAAAAAGATCAAATTCATACTTCAATAATGTGATGATGTTCAATTATCTGGATTATGTATTATTTATTTTATCATTTGAACTAGTGATGAACTGTTAGCTCATTATATTTACTTCTTGGTAGAGCTTCCAAGTTATGGATGTTGAACTATTAGCTCATTATATTTACTTCTTGGTAGACCTTCTAAGTTATGGATGTTGAACTGTTAGCTTCTATTATGTTTTGATTAAAAATCCTGATCAGTATCCACCAACTTACACCTCACCCACATCCCACATATTGCAAAAATACACTACATTTGATTTTATGATTAGCACAAATTACAGAGATTTATGTGACAAGATCTATTTTGTGGCCCACATTACTACTTGATCAATGATCATGTCCATAAATAAATTTGAAACCCCATGGTCACAACCCCTATTCCTAAAGAATTCAAATTCAATGTATTGACAAATTAAATGTACTTCCACACACTCAATTTGAATAACATAAACAACCACTTTGGAGATAGCCAAATAAGTTAATAACTTATAAGAATATGAATCCACAATAATTGAACACTTGAAAGAAAATTAGTAAATATGTGTAACCTTCTCCATTGTATTGATCTTCAAAGTTCAAATGATATGCATTATAAAAATAGTTTATGATATGAGATGGATGGGAGAATTGGTGCAATCTATTATCTATCTTCTTACTATTTTCTACTCTAAAATCTAATTAAAAATGATGTGATGATCCATTGATCTCCTATTGGGGTCTTGATCTCTCTTATATATGAGAGGCAACAAGCTACAAACCCCTTGCAAAAAGTCACGTCGTTTGACAACTAAACATAACTCAAATTATAAATAAAATAATGTCGTAGGTGAATGCATCGATCCATTAATCTCCAACCAGAAGCTTGTGACCACTAACCAACTAAGATCTATTCAAGGCTTCTACTCCATGATAGGGTGCTCATCATGTTGTTGGTTGGCGTTCTTCCTCTGAATCTGATGGTTGTCCCGTTGGATTTGATTCTGACACATCTATAGTTTGGCTAATAAATAGATTAACTGCAGAGAGGTGATGGATGTACTCTTGTTCAACATAGGTGTCCACATTAGAGATTGCCTCTTTCATATCATATTCCATAGACATTATTTTTTCGAGTTGCTTATGAGTGTTTTGTAAAACCATAACCTCGTCATTTATTTCTTGCAATGCAGTAGTTAGAAGCCCAACAAGCTCTTCCTTCCAATCATCATATTCTCATGGATTTCTAATGCCAAAATGAAGTGTCGGGAGTGGGACTGAATCAAAGCAGTCAAAATCTTCCCTAATCCTGTTATGATATCCATTATGTTATTCTACCAACTTGTTATATGTCAGCAATATTTTTCCTTTCATGGAATTCTTATCTACGAGCTCCTTTTTTTCTCCATCATTCTAGGCTGCAATCGTTCATTCTCCACCAATGCAACGTGTGTCTGTTTGAATACTTCCCAATATTCAATAGCACATTTCATCATTTTATTGAACCTTTCTTTTATCATTTCAGATACAGTGTTATATTTGATGGTTTTCACTTCTTTCTCCAATTCTTTGCATTTCCCCTGGGATTTAAGATGGCAATTCTTCCAGTAGGCTGCATCAACTAATGCATCAAGCACTCTCTTATCTTTTTCAAGCCATGGGGAGTACAACTCTGATGTGGAGGAGGAAGATTTTTTTTCCCTTTGATTTGCTAGCTCCTTCTTTAGTTTGTCATTTTCCTTAATCAATTTTTTGATATGTGCTTTGGTAAATTTTGCCACATTTATGTTCAATTCTGCTATCTCCATAGGGTTGGTATCCACTACTCGTCGAACCAAGAGACGGCAAAAAACTTGGTTTGGATTACTAATTATAGTAGGTATTTTATCATGGGGATACAATGACCAAATAAGCAAGGTGGATTTGTCTGGGTTGTACCCAAATCTTGAATATATTTTGTCACTTGCTTCTTCTGTTACATTCATTGCCGTATCTCCTCTTTTTCTAAAGCTATCAAATACAATTGAAGAGCTAATATCCCACCCTGGAAGGAGCAACACTCCAGCTTATTGAAGAAATTCCCTACCTCTTTCAGGAGTGATGGACTCCATTTCCTTTTCTACCTCCCTTTTCAATTCCTCTAGAGCAGTTGCCTCATGTTCAGGAGTGATATCCTGTATATGTTGTCTCATTTTTCTACCTTTATATTCATAAACAAATGATTTAAATTCAGAAGATTTAACAAAATCACAATCAGAATTAAACTGTTGTCTAGCCTTGACCCTCACATCATCAGATAGTTCATTTGATGCCTCAAATCTTACAATATTCTACTCTTGAGGGGGCTCGTACTGGGCAATCATAGGAGCACTGATTTGTTTGACCTGCTCACCCTCTTCATCACCCTACTCTTCTTCACTTATATCAGTATCTACAAAAAAACAAACCTCGGGAGTAGGCTATGAAGGTATGTAATCCAAAGGCTCTATGTCTTCAGCTTGTACTCCTGAATAGGTTGCATGAGGTGCATCAAAAACAACTGGGGGAACATCCTTTACCAATTCATTGACATGAGTGATGAGTTGCTCAATTCTTGATAAAGGATCCTATATCTCACCAAATGCCTTTGAATAATATGGGACATTTTTCCTCTTCCATTCCTCTACAAGCATAATCTTGTTATAGGTGGCTATTCTTTCCTTGGTGGAAGCCTCATCATGGTTTCTTATGACATATTTGATTGAGAACAAATGTTCATACCCTGATAGCCCCTACAATAATCTCGCCTTGTGAATAAACCCTTCTACATCAAATTGTTTCCTTACATCACCTAGAGGTAGGTTGTACTGTGATAATTTACCATCAATTCCTCCATATCCTTCATTGGCAACCACTGTAAAGTCTCCAAAACATAAGGTGTTGGGCATAATTGACTGTTTGCTATGTCCTTTGAGGTGTTTGGAATCAGATTTTTCCAATTGCCTCACAATTTCTAAAAAAGCAATTTGGTCAGGAACTACTCGTGGCATCAAGTGTGGAGCCCCTTCGAACCCATAAACCCTTATCACTGTACAATCATGGAAAGCATACCAGTCTCCCTAGTTATGATTCACTTTATTTCTCCGGTCATTTTCCTTTGGTCTTAGAAATAATTGTACTTTTGGGGATAGGTTATAATTGCACGGATACTCCAGCAACTTCATCAATGGTTTTAGAAAAAATTCTTCAAAATAAAGGTAATGAGACCTACCAAATCAGCTGTCCCACAATGAAGTCCACATTTGTACAAGTTTAAAATCTCCATTTCATCTATATCTTTTATCCTTAATTCTTCACTCCAGACCTCTCTGACTTGTCCCTCGTACAATAGCAAATGCACAAGCAAAGAATAGTGTTCAAAATTAATATTATCACTATTATTTTTAATCTTTTCAAGCCCTTGATGTATGGTGTTGGCCAAGTAGCTAGCATAATCAAATGTCTTGGTATCCTTGGTTTGTATGTCTACAACTAAGACCATTGGGGCAATCGACATGAGAGGTGGAACCTCTACTCCCAAAACCTGACTAGCTAAATAATAGGTGTATCGGAAATACTCTTTGAACAAATCTTCATGGAAAGGAGGGTTTTCACTACTAGAGAACCTCTTGAGTTGGCCTCCTTCATCCTTGGGCCTATGCAAAGGTAATTTCCATCTCTTATAGCTGGTATCCATGTGGCGGATATTCTGTCAAGAGATCTTTGATCGTGAATGATAAATTCAGTGAACACTCTAACTGAAATACATTAGAAAGGAGATCCCTAGAAATAACAAGCATGTCACCCCCACCATGTGACTGAATAGTTATTTTCTTGGGGTCATATCTAGTAGCAAGAGCTTTAATTAGCTCTGCATTCACAAACACATTGGGCACCACAACTCTTCCTAGGTTCAACCTCCATGGATTGCAAACTGGTTGAAACCTAAATTGTTTTCTGTAATGGTACATGAAGAGGTCGTACCCTCATTGCGGTGTCCAAATATCCCCTAAGCCTTTTTTTTTGTCCCATAATCGATCCATGGAAGGATTCATTTGAGCACTCCCCTTGGGTCTCGGCCCCGACCTAGGACATTGATCTATCAGGTCTTCATTTAGGAGTCTCTTAGGCTTTTTGGTTTTTTGTTTTTTAGCTTTGGGTTTGTCTGTACTCTCTTCCATTATTTAAATATTAAGCTTTTGAGTAAAATAGCTTCTCAGCTGGGTTTGAAAGTGAAGTACTTACGTGAGTCTCACTGAGACGCCTCCACAACCCACTGCTCTTTGTTGTGTCAAAACTCCAAGTTTTTTCCTTTCTGCTTCTACCCTAGGCAAAATCTTCTAGGATTTTGTAACAACTATGTGATCAACTTATGATATAATTCAATTCAATTCTGGTTCATAAATGCACCGCAGGACGACTGCACAATGCCTTAGGATGTCACATCAGTCTTTTACAGATAGCCACCCTCTCCACCGATGGACACCTATCCTTCATTCTATCGATGGGACACCAGATAATGTTTCCTCGATGCACCATAGTTCCCCCGATATACTTTATGCATTCAATAATTCATGCCCATGGGTGATGGTCATAATTCATGGTTACTTTTGTTGACAACTTGACTCTATCGGTATATCGGGAGAGCACCTTAGGAGTTAGGAGTCAGCCCGATAGAGTATTATTACATCGATACTAGGTTGTGAACTATTTTTATCAGGCCATCGATGGGATTGTGATGGGGGTTCCGTCGATGAAGCATTGTTAGGCTGATGGTATTGACTTTTGTTAGGAATGGGGGAAGGACTACGTGACTATGTCACTACAAAATTTAAAATTTGTTTAATATTTAAGGATACAATGTGAATGTAGGCTATAATATGGATCTTGTCACACAAATTTCTACAATTTACATTGTTCATAAAATCAAAGTGTGGTATATTTTTGTGATTATTGATAAAATAAGATAATTCATGCCCATGGTCATAAATTATAATTCATGGTTACTTTTGTTGATGACTCTATCGGTATATCAGGAGAGCACCTTAGGAGTCAGCTCGATAGAGTATTGTTACACTGATACTAGGTTGTGAGCTATTTTTATCGAGCCATCAACGGGATTATGATGGGGGTTCCGCCAATGAAGCATTGTTAGGCCGATGGTATTGAATTTTGTTAGGAATGGGGGAAGGACTACATCACTATGAAATTTCAAATTTGTTTAATATTTATGGATGCAATGTGAATGTAGGCTATAATATGGATCTTATCACACAAATTTCTACAATTTGCATTGTTCATAAAATCAAAATATGGTATATTTTTGTGATTATTGATAAAATAAGATAATTCATGCCCATGGTCATAAATTATAATTCATGGTTACTTTTGTTGACAAATCTATCGGTATATTAGGAGAGCACCTTAGGAGTCAACCCGATAGAGTATTGTTACACCGATACTAGGTTGTGAGCTATTTTCACCGGGCCATCGAAGGAACTGTGATGGGGGTTCTGCTGATGAAGCATTGTTAGGCCAATGGTATTGAATTTTATATAATTTATAAAATATCAAAAACTATAGTTTGAATTTGGAATATGTATTATGATTCATGAAGTGCAATATAATATAAAATATCATGGAGAGTTGGAGTGCAATATAAAATAAAATATCCTGAACTTGAAGTGCAATGATTGACAATTTATTTGAATACAATATTAAAAATCATCAACTACAGTTTGGAATATGATTCATGCAGTGCTTGAGTGCAATATAAAACAAGATATCATGAAGTGCAATGATTGAAAATTTCAATGTTCATTGAATACAATATAAAATATCATCAGACACCAACTATAGTTTGGACTTTGGAACAATGGAAACTGATTCATGAAGTGTAGTAAAAATACCTAAAACCTGCTAATTATCTTCCATTTCCCAAACGGAGTCAGGGTCCTCAAACCAATGCTCATCTTTAGATAAAGTAAAAGAGTCATCTTGATTCTGAGACTGCTCTGCACTTTCTTCGGCCCGTGTCTCAAATTCAACATTCATTGTTTGATTTATGTCAATTTCAATATCATTGTCATCTGTTCCAAGCCCAGTCCCATTGCCACTGCCACTATCACCAGTACCGGTGGATGTTGGAATTGGAGAGCCTGTGTTGCACAACCTAGTCCCTCTTCTTTCACATGTGGACCTCCATATTGCGAGTGCCCTTTCAAAAGGAATTTTTTTGACATTATACATAGTTCCTTTCATCCTCAAGAAATTTTCCAAATTCTTCTCCATTTTGTTTCTTAACTTTGATTTCAAAAACCCCAATGCACTAAAAACTCTCTCATCCTCCACCGACCCCAATATTATTGTTTGACATAAATTAGCAAGTTTGAAATATTCTGACATCGAACCACATAATATTTCACTCTAACCTAAGCTTGTCCAAACCTTTTTTATTGATCCCGGTTCAAAGGCCTTCTCTTTTCCCATGGATTTATATTGCTCCCTCATAGCTATTGCAAAACTCCAACATTGCTTTCTAAGATTATTTTCATTTAAAATTCCTTCTATTATTTGTTCATTGTATGTTACCTTTTCTAAAAACTGTTCAATCAAGATTTTTACTTGATCATGAAAATATTTTGGGCTATATCAGTTTACCCAAAATTGAGGATACACAATACCCATGGCTTCAAGTATTTCATGTTGAGGGAATCTTTCATGAATCTCTGAGGAAAGAGATTTTGCAATTTCCTTCAAATTATCAGTAACAAATTTAACAATAATGTTAAAATCTTCCTCGTTAACAGGTACTTCTTTTCTAGAGTGCCTGGCTATCTTACAATGGTACATTGGTATCTCATATCCATTTACACAAATACTAAGTGCCCACTTGCATTAAACTTTAAATAATTACTAGGATTATTCAAATCAGTAATTTTCCACCACATCAAATAATTTGCGCCTTCTTGTGTTAGATCTAGATATAGATGATCGAGGGCCAAGCATGTAAGTTTATGTAGATTGGCATATTCATAAATATACATAGTTCTATCTTGGGATTTCTTCACAAGATTGTTCATCTCATCTAGCATGGGCAGAAGACTAGCTAAAGTCAAGAGTGTCTCTATATCGCTTAACCTATGTAAGAGGTAAGGAGCTTTGTCTACTATGTTGCGATGCTCGTGCATCACTCCAATCAAGGATTGATATTCTAAAAGAACTCGTTGTGCTGGTTGATGCAGGGAGATCCATCTAGTATCGACATCCTTGAGAAGCTTGTTTCTAGGTGTTATTCCCTCAACAAAATGTTGAAATTCAAGGAAACATTTGGGACATCGGCAGAAGTATGTGTGGATCTCACGAACAAGATTTTCAACTTTTGATACTGTAGGAAACTTTCTTACAATTTTGAATGCTAAATTCATTCTGCGGGCCATGCAGTGAATGCCAAGCATGTATGGTGCACAAGTAATTTGTAACTTTGTGCAAAGACCGCTCCTTTGACCTTGCATCACTGCAACTCCATCAACTCCTATAGACACCAAATTTTTGGAAATTGTCAACTCATCCATACCTACAATTTCATTAAAATATTTCTTGACTAGTTCAAATAGATTTTGCGATGTTGAACTGTCCTTCATTTTACGAACACAAAGAAGATGAGCTTGGTGAACATGTTGTTCTATAGTATACAAATGCATACAAACCCAAGAAGTATTGTCTACCACAGTAACTTCATCTAAAGATAATGCAATGAAATTTGTCTCTTTTAATTTCTCCTTTAAATCTTGCTTTTCCACTGCAGTAAGACAATTCGCCCATTCCCATCTAGTGTTTACTAACCAATGTGAAAAGGGAAAGTGGGGAACACTGAAATAAGATAATAAATCAAAATATTCTGGGTAGTCTGTCATAGGACACCCCTTGGACAAAATATGAAAAACAACACTCATATGAACATTTTTTGATAGATTTCTTGCTACCATGGCTTTTCCAAAATGAGCCTCAAGTCTACCTTCACATTTTTTAATCTTTAAAATTCTATGGTTATGCTCTCCATAATCTGCGACATACTTAGCATGAAGACATTCTTCCTTTTATTTCTATCATACGACTGATTGTTCCTTTCCGTCTATGATTTGTTTTTCGTAAACTTTTTCAATATTCTTTTCTATAGTGTCAAGCTTTAGCTGCATCATTTTGTCTCTTCCACATTTCCAACTAAAAATCTTACAATTTACCTCTGTTGCCCTTTCAATATTGTTTTTGTTTGATACCCCCACTACTTCAAGGAATGGTTACTTCGACAACCAACCAATTTGAAAATTCCTTGTCATTTCCCACTCGCACCCCAATTTTGCTTTTCCTTTTCTTTTCTTGCTACAAACATAATCCTCATCCAAGTCAATTATCTCATTCTGGCTATCTAGGGTATCCCTTGGAACATCTTCTATGGTATTTCCATCCTCATTTGATACATTTTGATTTAACACAATGACAATCTCACCTTGACCTTCATGTGGCGGTGAGGTATTGTCATTGCCATCTTCAATAATATTTGGTGGAAGAGTCGATGGTGTAGCTCCACCTTGATCTGATGGATTATAAGTTTTTCCAACTCCAAAGTAAGACTGTATGGTACCTCCAAATTTTGGGAATTTTGATGGCCTCCCAGTCTCTTCATTACCCTCAGGAGTCTTACCGTTGTAGTTGTTGCTTGACATATTGATATCTCACTTTGAATAAAAGATGGAAAAAATCATCTTCTTGTTTAAGAAGGACATACCGACAGAGAATATAGGTCCCATTCCCTACTCAAAATCATGTTTAAGACTAAAGCAAGAGTGGAAAATAGATAAAGAAATCTTATTATTATAACTAATAACAGTATGAAAAAATGATCACTCACCTTTGAGTCTATGTTTTCGGGTTTCACTTACTTCTGAATTGAGAAGTAGAACCTCAGAACTGAACAAAATATGTAAGAACAAATAACAGTTTCAATTGTATTTATACCAATCCATATTTGGCGAATTTCGCAGGATTTTTAAATGGTATGTTAAAAATTTGGTGAATCCCACATGCTTATACAACGATACCTTGTAATTTTCAAGGCGAAATAGGTCCTCATAAGCAACTATTTATAAATTTTAATTGGTGAATGGGTCTTCACAAGCAACTATTTGTAAATTTTAATTGGAAAAATGGGTCCTCATATAATGTTGTCTTAGTAGTATTGATGAATATGTTGGTGTTTTATAACATGCTCCCCGGGATTCCAAGCGAAAATATTGATCGGTCCATTGGAAATGCGTAGTATGTTATGGAGAATTTATTGCCTAAACATGCCTCATTAAAAAAAACTACCTGCAAATGGACATGCATTGGACTGATAGTTCGTGAAATCTGGGCGATTTGAATACCTTGCTAGATACCTAGAATTCGCCAATTTCGATTTGCCCGATTCTTGGAATTCGCCAATTGACGAAGATTTGCCACTAAATTTATCCCTGATTTAGACCTTATTTTCAATAAAAGCTATGAGAAAGCATCTAAAAACTCTTGAACTCACCCAAAGACCTTAAGACATATTGTCACCAAACTAGATTTCGAAACATGGTTGTAGGTACCCTTACACCACGGGTTTCAAATACAGCAAGGGAAAGCATGCTCAAAGGATGAATTTTGGTGAGATATTTGGAACGTGTATTTGGTTTATTTCAATCAATAACATGCTGATTATAGTGTCTTGGATGTCTGGATAAAGGTTGGTAGTTACCTTCCATGATTTGTTGTTATTTTGCCATATAAGTTGCAACATTGAGTTCTTGAATTAGTGAATCATGAACAAATTGAATGGTTTTGAGTTTCTCATCAGCTTTATGCTATGTCACAATCAATTTTATGATGGTTAATCTATTTTTTGAGTTTGAAAAAGAGTTGAAACCAAGTTCTAATATTTTGTGGAAATATGAAATCAAGTGAAATTGAAGGATTTTGATGAAAATATGATTGAGTTTTGTTCGTTGATCTTCTTCAATTTAAGTTAGGGTCAAAAGTACCCTTGATGATTTTTGGATCCTGGTAGATCCTCTACATCAAGTTTTAAATGGTAATTGGCAAGTGTATATAATTATGTAATTTAAAATGTGCATTGACAATGTAAGGTTATAATGAAAAACAAAAATGAAAGGAAGCCATAATAGAATGAAAGAAAACGTGTAAATACTTCACATACCTAAACAACCAAACTTTCAAATGTAGGAGTTCAACCCAATTGTGTATCCTTAGCTTCTTCTTTCTTCAAACTCCACAACAATTTGACTTGTTCAAAAACTTGTTCCCCTCCAAACTTCAATTGATATTATATGTCTTTCAACATGGAAACTCTGCTATTTCATGCAAAGGTGGTAGAAAGATCATGGAAAAGGTGATGGAAAGTGAAAAACATGCTTGCACACTTCACAACATCATCAAAAAGCTACTTTTTTTGGAGCACGTGCAAAACCAGGAGAATATACAAACTGTGGGCCTTGACATCATAGGTATATTGAGGTTTTTTACCATTTTTAGTGGAATAAAAAATGCACTCGCGTTATAATACGAGCATGTCATAATGTGAGTGTGTTATATGAAATATGGTTTTCTTAATATATTTTTTTTCTCCCTCTTTGTTTATACCCTCTATCCTAATTCTATATCTCTCCCTTGCACCCTTATAGTAGAGGAGATAGAGGTGAGTGTGTGTGTGTATGAGAGAGAGAGAGAGAGGTAGAGGGAGAGTGGGAGAGAAAGAGGGAGGAGGGAGGGAGAGGGAGTGGGAGAGATGGAGATAGAGAGGGAGGGAAATAAGGGGAGAGTAGGAGAAAGAGAGAGTGGGAGAGAGTGGGAGAGGGGGAGAAGGGGAGAGTGGGAGAAAGATAGAGTGGGAAGGAGAGAGGGGGAGAGTGGGAGAAAGAGAGAGTGGGAGAGAAAGAGGGAGAGAGAGGGAGAGAGAGATGGAGAGGGAGAGGGGGAGAAAGAGATATTGGGAGAGATGGAGATATAGAGGGAGGGAGAGATGGACTGAGAGAGATATAGAGGGTAGAGGATTAAGAGTTAAGGGTTTAAAGTTTAATGGTTTAAATGGTTAAGAGATAGATGGTAGATGGAGATAGTGGGAGAGATGGATACCCCTATACCCTTTTAATCCCTCAGCCCTCAGCCCTCAACCCTTAAACCCAAATCCCTCAACCCCTATACCCTCTTAATCCCTCAGCCCTCAATCCTCAACCCCTATATCATCTTAATCCCTCAACCCTTAACCCTCAAACCTTAAACCCTAATCCCTCAATCCCTATACCCTCTTAATCCCTCAACCCTCAACATTGAACCTTTAAAACCTAATCCATCAACCCCTATACCCTCTTAATTCCTCAACCCTCAACCCTTATCCCTCAACCCCCAACCCTTCAACCCTAATCCCTCAAACCCTATACCATTTTAATCCCTCAACCTCTATACCCTCTTAATCCCTCAACCCTCAACCCTCAACCCTTAAACCCTAATCCATCAACCTCTATATCATCTTAATTCCTCAACCCTCAACCCTCAGCCCTTAAACCATAATCCCTCAACCCCTATACCCTCTTAATCCATCAACCCTCAACCCTCAATCCTTAAACCCTAATCCTTCAACCCCTATACCCTCTTAATCCCTCAACCCTCAACCCTCAACCCTCAACCCTCAAACCATAATCCCTCAACCCCTATACCCTCTACTCTATAACCTCTTAATCCCTCAACCCTAAACCCTAAACCCTTAAACCCTAACCCATAAACCCTCTACCCTCTACCATCAATCCTCTACCCTCTACCATCAACCCTAATCCCCCAACCCTTAAATCCACTTAGTAAACTCTCTACCCTAATCCCTAAACCCTCTTGACCCTTAAACCCTCAACCTTTAAACCCTTAAACACTCAACCCTAAACCCTCGACCCTCAACCCTCAACCCTTAACCCTTAAACCCTAAACTCTTAAACCCTCTACCCTCTACCCTCTACCCTCAACCCAATACTCTCAACCCTAAACCCTAATCCCTCAACCCTTACACCGTTAAATCCAAGAAAACTCTCTACCCTAATCCCTAGACCCTCAAACCTTAATCTCTCAACCCCTATAAGCTCTACCCTATATATTGGACCCTCAACCCTAATCTCGTGATCATATACCCTATACCCTCAACCCTCAACCCTCAACCCTCAACCTTAAACCCTTAACCTTCAACCCTCAACCCTTAAACTCTTAAACCCTAAAACCTTAAACCCTGAACCCTGTACCCTCTACCCTATACATTAAACCCTCAACCCTTAATTCTCAACCCTCAACCCTCAATCCTTAAACCCTAAACCCTCTACCCCTTACATTGGACCCTAAACCTAATCCTTCAACCATATACCCTCAAACCTATACCCTAAACCCTCTACCCTCAACCAAGTAAACCCTTAACCCTAAACCCTAGAATCTTTAACCCTATACCCTCAACCAAATACCCTCTACCATCGACCCTATTCCCTTAGCCCTCAAACCTTCAACCCTAATACCCTAGAAACTATCAAACCTATAGGTCCTCCACCTTAATCCCTCAACACTATACCCTTAACCCCTATAAATTTCTCTCTATCTATACATCTCACCTCTCTCCCTCCCTCCCTCCTACCCTCTATAATTGTCTCTATCTACCGTCTCTCTCTTTCTACATACCTCTCGTTCAATCAATCCCTACCACCCTCTCTCACTCCCTCTATCCATATCTCTATGTCCCTCCCACTCTATCCCACTCTCTCTAACTACCTCTCTCTCTCTTATGTCTCTCCCTCCCACCCCCTCTCTCTCTTAGGTCTCTCCCTCCGGCAACCTACCTAAGTAACTCTCTTTGTCTCTCTCCCCTCTCTCTATCTATCCCTCCCACCCTACCTAGATAAGTCCCTCTCACTCCACCCCCCTCTTTCTCTACCTCTATCAGGTCACTCCCTCCCACACCCTCTCCCTCTCTCAGGTCTCTCACTCACACTCCCTCTCTCTCTCACACTCCCTCTCTTTCACACTCCCTCTCACTACCTATCTCTCAAGTCTCTCCCTCTCACCCCCTCACACTCTCAAGTCTCTCCCTTTGGCATCCTACCTACATAACTCTCTCTTCCCCCCCATCTCTCTCTCCCTCATCTCTCTCTCCCTCTCTCTCAATTCTCTCTCTCCCACCCCTCTCTATCTCTCCCTCCCTCTATCCCTCCTACCCTACCTAGCTAAGTCCCTCTCACTCCAACCCCTTCTCTCACACTCCCTCTCTCTTAAACTCTCACTTCCACGCTCTCTCCATCTCTCCAAACTCTCTCTCTCTCTAAATTCTCCCTCCCTCTAGAGACATACATAAATACATACATACAAGCATAATACATATGTACATATAATCCTACATCCATACAAGTATACATACATACATGTGTAGATACAATCTTCCATACATACAGGAATACGTACATACATACAAGCATGCATACATGCATACATACATGACATACAAGCATACATGTACACACAAACATACAAAATATCATCATACATTCAATATATTGGCATTTAACATAAAGGAGGACATAACGTGAGCACGTTATAATGCACTTGTGTTATGTCTTAGTTGGCATGTTTCCCACAGAAGCAAAAACAATGTCAAAACTGAAATATAGCATGAGCGCGTTATAATGCGAGTGCGTTATAATGCGAACGCATTATAGCGCGCTCGCGTTATATCTTGCTTTGGGAATTCCCGAGCCTTAGGCTTGTTATTTTCCTTGGAATACCAACCCGAAAGGCTTGGAGGGCATTCCCAACGACCAAAGATGTGTTTTTAAAAAATCTACCATATTTCACATAATCAAGTTCGTGCTCACTGTCAGGATTGCACGTGGTTCAATATCGAAAAAATAGAACACATGGGTAATGTTGGGTTCTCTGTTAGTTATCCAGCGATGTAATTTTTTTCACTTTCTAAAAATGTTAAGCCTTTCATCCATAATTTATTTTATTTGTATGTCTTTTTTTTGCCAAAAAGCAGTGTTTGGTATTTTTTTTGTTATAAATCAACCATTCATCGAATTTTCAAATAAATTACATTTTTAGAAACTAGACTCCATTCTAAATTTTTTTAAAAATAATAATAAAAAATTCAATTAGTTTCCAAAATTTGTAGGGGTAGCACGGCCAAAATTTTGTTTTTCAGGAAATGTCCACTTCGAAAATTAGTAAAAAATCAAATATTCATTAAAAAATTATCAGAAAAATCATGCATCCACTACATATTGTTATCTAGCTTCTGACCATTGCGATTTTAAAAATACTAAAGAAAATTTCACCGTACGAGGGTCGTACAAGAGTTGCTATGTTATGTTTTTCTGACAAAAACAACACCAATTTGTGTATGTCCCTCTTTTGAACCCCTTAATCTCAACCATTTTAAAAATAAATTAGTAGTTTGGAAAGTAGACTCAGAGCACTTCAATCCTTTTTTTTGTTCCATCTCAAAATTTTGAGTGTAACTATCATCAATTTCACGTCCAAGGTCAGTATTTCCTGATTTCAAAAAAAAGCTATCCACTTAAGTCCCGTTTTTGGGAACCATCTTGGTGCACTTACCCAATCATATAGAGAAAATAAATTTGCAAAAATAACTTTTAAAATTACTAACATAGCAATATCGCAAGTTCACTAATGCACATGAGAATTACCTTGAAAATTGACTTACATAGCATTTTAAAAAATTAACTAATGCACATGGGAATTACCTTTAAATGACTAACATATCAATTTATCATAATAAATAATGCATTTAATTAAAAAAATGTAACATACAAAATTTTCTCAATATTTACAAAATAATAATTTCATACATAAGAACTTTTTACATAAGTAATTAAACAACAATTTTTTGGCAAAGCATTTATTATTATTTTTCAAATACTCTACAAAAATTATTATGAAAACCTAATGAAATATAATTGAAATCGAGTTAAATATACACAAACAAAGAAAAAAAACACTTTATCATTTCAATGACAACTATAGAAGTTGTGAAAGCCAACTTCACATAACCCGAAGGTCACCTGCATGCAAATAACTTGTCACAGAAAGGAGAGATGGAGACAAAAAAACAAAGGGTGCTCTAAAAGCTGAGAATGCATTAATCAGAGAGAATGTAATAATACAATGAGATCAATCCTTATGAAGGAGATCAAGAAACCCTAAAGTGAAACCTAAAAGGAGAGAATTTAATAATTAGAATAATTATTAAATGCCTACAAAATGAAAACTAAGTTAATCTTAAGAGAAATATAAAAGGTATCTTAATTAAAATAATTAAGTAATGAACTTTTTACTCTAATACCCCCCCTTAAGATGAAATTAGGGAGTAGCTACAAACTAAATGCGTGAAAGAAATGTAACTAAAAGCTAGAAAGAAAACTTGGGTCCCAACAACTAGGCTTGATGAGGTACCCAATCATAACCAAATCTCTATAAAGTGGAGTAAAGGAGAAAACCACATGGGAAAAAACTCCTCTCCTAAAAAAGATGGAAATACAAGAGTGAAAGAAGAGAGATGGAAGGAGGACTCAACATGACCCCCTAAGAACTACTTCTATCACACAAGTACAAAATATGTTCCCCCCATAGGAGAGAGAAAAAGAGGATATGAATCTTCCCCACAAAGAAATAGCTCCTATATCACTAGCAAACATCTGAAGATAGAATATGATCCACTACCTGCAAACAACATTTCTCCCCTTAGGAAGAAATAGGCCAACTAATAAAATGTAAAGCCAATCCAAAAACATGGGAAAATCTAGAATCCAAATCCAAATGGCAAGTGTCTCTGAAAATTGCTCAAGCGTCTTCAAGTCAGAAAGAGAAAATGCCAATCCTAAAACCTGTGAAGACTGATGAAGCACATGCTCCAAAGATGATGAACATGATGGGACAACAATGGTTATGTGGCTGTCAACAAAGAGGAGATGAATTTCCTCAAAATAATCCTTAAATTTTCAATATAGGACTCCACAAACAAGAAAGATATGTTTGCAACATAAGAGTCCAAAGTAGCTATGTTTGGAAGATGAATGATGCCTTGCTGCACTAAATTAGGAACAACAGGAGATGTTGATGAAGTCTCAATCTGAAGAGTGGTAACATGAATACAAGTATTTGAACCATTTGCACATGCAAGACCTATGATATACTCAAGCTCCTATAGAGTACAATTATCATAGGGTATCAAATATACATCTACAAGAGGGATGAGACAATCTGTAGTGGGATCCTTTGGGAATGGAGAGATATTAGAGTCTCCAAATTTTTTTCAAAGATGTTGCCAAAGTGTGCAAGGACAACTAATGTTAGATAAAGCACACAAAGTGTCAAAATCAACACTACAACCAATAAAACCTACAATATGATCTTGAATAATAACCCATGTGGATAAACTCCTCGATGTGTCTAGTGTAGGTATGAGTCCATACAAATGAGGAAAAATACCAAGCCACCTAAGATGTGTTAGGATGCCATGATGCCAAGACTCATAGTTGTCCTTATCCAGCTTGATCACATAAGGGTGAGTAGAAAAACCCATGATACTCACTCAAAATAAAATAATCAGATACTGAAACTCTCAGCAATGATAAATTGGATCAACATAACCCATCCAACACAAACAGATCTTATGTAGGTGCTATAATGTCCAAGTAATTAAGTAAAGTGTAAGAAAACACAAATATGAACAAAAATTACCTAGTAAATTATATGATCCAACCAGTTGCAGATCTATAAAGACCATTGAAATACCTTTCCAATGCCTATTCGTTTGTGCAAAACAGAGTCCAAACGCAAAAGTTACGCCCCCCAGAGTGCAAAAAACATGTTCTGACTTTGACTAGAAAAAAGGCATAAAAACGACAAAAATAGAAAATCAAACCTACACCATTGGATAGTGCTCGAAACTAGCTTTCGGATGCCTATTTTTTTCAAAAATATGAGTTTGTATGCAAAATTTATGGCCAAAATACCAAAACTACTCCAAAAAGGTTTAAGGGTTAAGCCTGGCGGTTAGGCTAACTGCTAGCATTAATTGCTAGCGGTTAACCACTAGCGGTTTATTGATGGTGGTGCACATTTAACACTATTCTTTTTAAAAAAAATCTTGGATTACATGCCATACCAGGCTGTACAACCTAGAAATGAATTTTTTTTTACCTCCCGAAGTCACTGTGTCCGATTTCGATGATTTGATAATCGCTTTAGGGGTTTTTGGGCACTCTGAACATGATGGTGAGGTTTGTTTGGGCTGAAAACACTCCAAAATTTCAGGTACATTGTAGATCTAGAAACCCTCATAAACTTCAAACCCTTACAAATCTAACACCGTGAAGCCAAATTTGACGAAACACAGGTCAATCTTTAATGAATCGAGCGTTCCAGATGCAATGGTGAGGTCCAGATTGAATCAAAAGGCTCCGATCAAATAGGTATGCCCTGGATCAAAAGAGAGAAACCCCAAACCATTGAAGCTCTATGAATCCCTCACAATATGAACATGAAGTGACAGGTTAGACCTTTGATACCATGTAGAAGTTGTGAAATCCAACTTCACAAAACCCGAAGATCACCTAGATGTAAATAACCTATCACAGAAAGGAGAGATGGAGATAAATAAAAAAAGGGTGCTTTGAAAGCTAAGAATGCATTAATCAGAGAGAATTTAATAATACAATGAGATCAATCCTTATGAAGGAGATCAAGAAACCCCAAAGTGAAACATAAAAGGAGAGCATTTAATAATTAGAATAATTATTAAATGCCTACAAAATGCAAACTAAGTTAATCTTAAGAGAAATATAAAAGGTAACTTAATTAAAATAATTAAGTAATGGACCTTTTACTCTAACACAAGGATTTAAAATCATTAACTATTCATGCTAGTGGTGAAATAGGTAAACATAAGGAACAACCTTTTATTTACAACTGAGTAGAATTGATTAAATGACCAAGAATGGATACACAAGAGCCATAGGGTCACAAAATTGACCAAAAAGACTTGATTTGGTGAGAAGGTAAAGTAGATACATGTAATTCTCCTTCATCTATTGGTCCAACACTTGCATATATTATACATATTCAAGGTGAAGCATCAAATCTGAAAAAAAAGATCATTATTGAAGAAACATATAATGACTAATGAGGACATGTAGTCCATTCAGATGCATATCTATCTTGAAATTACATCATTTCATAGTCAAATCAATGTAATATTTAGTTTAATCATAGAAACATTAGAACATGGAAAGAGTTAACACATGGGTGAGCACTACATTATCTCTCTATGGCTTGACTTACTCTTGGAAGTTTCCAAGACAATGATAAAAACACCAAATAAAATTTTATTCACACCATATAAGGTAAGCAACATAAAAACCACCACAATAACACATGCAATTAAGGGCTACTCAATAGAATATAAAGAATGGTAAAATGAATGCTATAAATAAAAAATAGTTTCACAAAAAATCTAATATTAAAATTCAAACATAATAGAATTGAATAATCATTAATCATGTCCACCTATACATAATAATCAACACATTCAAATTCATGTTCTTATATAATAAAACTTATATGCAAATACACTCAATATAGATTTTACACGATAACATATGTTTACATTCATCCACATCATAGGGATAACAAAATATAGCTCACAAATAGACCCATAGGGACGCCATGATCAAATCATAGTACCAAGAACCAATAACCAATAACCAATAACCAATTCCAAGTAACCAAGGATCCAAGGGACCAAGAACCAAGTGGGATGACGATCTTAGGGTCATGTACTTAGGGGTACTTCCATACATTTTTAAAGCATAAAATTTTATTGTTTACTTAAGGGGATTAACCTCCAAGAGAAATATGCAATGGATAATGACCAACCCATAACAACCCACATTTACCCCCTCCTCAAAATTTCCTTGCACACACTTCCTTTTTCCTTGAATATACTTCCTTATATATACTTAACTAGAGGTTACTCTTCATACACATTAGGAGAAGAAGATCACAAAAAAATACCAACACTTGTAAATAGAAATAATCTATTTTAGCAACCATAAATTCTAAAAATACAGAAAAAAACCATTTTTCAAATCCAGTTATAAGTTAATTAATTGTTTTTAATTTCAACCTTAACTCAAATATAAACATAAGAGTTATGTGGAACTGGAAAATTTAAATTGATTTCATTCAAGATAAAAATAATATTACTAGCCTATATAAGCAAGATAAAAAAATCACTAATAACCAAAAGAAAAGACTACAATATTCAAAATTTTCATATTACTCACTACATGATTAACATAAAGTCTCCAATAAGGAAGGAGGGAAGTCATGTTAATTACTATTATACAATCCTAAGTTATGTGTTATACAAAATCTCCACATAGCACGTCAGTCATGTGTCTTGCTAAATTTAAAGCATGGAAATGGCACATGCCACTATCCAAAGGTTGACATGGATAGGTAATCTCATATGCTATTGAATTGAACCTTACCCTCACTGATATTCATAACAAAAATGAGGCATTCTTCTATATGTAAAAATGAGTACAGATACAACTACTCTTGATGTAACCTTGTAGGGATAATAAAAATGTGACCAGGTAATGCCACATAGAATCATGCCCTCAAACCCAAGCTCATTGCTACATAAAAAAATGCTATCACAATGCACACTATGTTGGAGCATCAACATGGTGTGGCATCATAACTATTTGAATCATAAATACTAATATATGGTAATATACAATATATGTTAAATAACAAAAATCAAGAACTCATAAAATAACATAAGTTGAATTGTCATGCAATTGGTGTTCTAGAATACTAAAATAATAATAATTTTCATAATTTCTAAGTCTATCATAATTCCAATGTTCCAAATGAAAAAATCCATAATTAGATTATATTATACCAAAATTAAGGGAAACAATACATCAAGTATTATGATATTGAGTAAACCACATGTACATAAAAAACTATAACCAAGATCACATGTCAAATGGCAATATTCTTATTAAGAAAATAATGCATGATAAGATAGCACTAGGAACCAATCAAGGGTCCATTGAATAAG
Organism: Sequoiadendron giganteum; assembly: GCA_007115665.2. Lineage (NCBI taxonomy): Eukaryota > Viridiplantae > Streptophyta > Pinopsida > Cupressales > Cupressaceae > Sequoiadendron > Sequoiadendron giganteum. The sequence continues at coordinate 566,242,042 of CM021101.1, read as the reverse complement.
GAGAAATAGAAGGTAATCAAATGCAAAAAAGTATGGTTAGTTGGATCACCCAAAACTAATGCCGCATGCCATCTAAAATTCATACTTTGTCCTCATATTTACTTAGGTCCACATATGTTGAGGTCATTAACACTAATATTGTCTCTCAATATTACTACAAAAAAGAAAACATACAAGTATGAATCTACCATACTTGTAGTTGTGAAAACAACCCAAGGATGGATACCTAGTATCATACTCCCATGGATACATAGATCATGTACAATTTATTCACAACACATCACATGTGCACTCATAATGGGGTAATCACATTCACAAAGGAACACATAACACAATTTCCTTTTCCCATTAGTGTAAAATAACTAAATCCTATGCATCATTATACAATATAATTATCATAAGTTTTTCTAATTAGTTCACCCAAACATCAATTAAAATTAACCTTTTCAATATAAAAATGGAACCCACCCATAGGTTTATATCTGAGAGAATCACAATGTAACTGAACAAGCTCATTAGAGTACTACTACTAACATACTAGCCAATAATTAAATCAAATCATGTACATAAAAAATAAAGAATATAAATTAATCAATTAAATTAACCCATTTACACACAATCAAATGCAACACTCGAGATAAAGCATTAAAGTTGGCATAAATTCATGAAAAAAAAAATTCTCACCAACACCAACCCTTGTTGCACCAAGCTATAGCGGTTTTCCTCAAGATTAGTGGATGATGAGTTAAATGAGTTACTTCTTCAATGACATAAGGTTTCATATGAGGATGATTTTAACTTGGATTAAGATGACATCCTATTGATTTTTGGCTATAAGATTGGATGGCTCTAGAATTAAAAGTAAACATCAAAGGCTCAAATTGGTAGAGACCCTTTCAGAGATTAGAGGAAGATAAGTTTCCTCAAATGATTGGTGGAGATGGAGGGTGGATGGATTAAGGAAAAATTAATTATGGATAGTCCCCTTGGAGAAGGTAGAGGGGTGAGATTGAAAAGGAGTACTTTGGAATACCCTTAAGGGATCCAGATAAATAATTTGACCCATGTGACATAGTACTAAGGCTATATTCCATATATGCAAAGGTCCATGCCTTGTGTACAAAGGACCTATGAATTTGTACACCTTGGAGGATGTGGAGGATTTGATGGGATTTAATTAAGGATTTTCATGTTCAAGAGGGAGATTAGGCATTGATTGATATTGTCCCACTAATGAAAGGTGGACAACTGTGAACCCCAATCCTAGACCTACACAAGCACAAGAAACAAACACATTAGTAAGCTCATATGCAAGTTAGAACTAAGATTCCCCATGAAATCCATTTACAGTGCTCAAAATAGGAAAGAATGAAGAAAAAACATAAAAGATAAATGAAATCCTAATTAAGCAAAGCAAACTCTTAACCTATGGGGGAATTGGTGTCAATTGTGTGTAGAAATTGGCCCTTTCCCAACTCCTTTGTTGCAATGTTGATAATTTGATGAGTGATCTACTTTGATGAAGATTCAATCAAGCTCCATGATGAAAAATATGCATAACCTAGCTAAGATCTTGATGAAATGAATGAAAATAGATGTGCTTCAGGATGAAGTTGAGTATAGTAAGTCTAGTCAAATTGTGGATGATATAATGAGAGGAAGAGTCTCTCATTTATAGATTTCCAATTTGGAAAAGAGAGTGAAACTGAGCAATGTGGGATCATTCAACATCCAATGGCCAAGTGCCACTTGTCAAGATGTGAATGGATGAAGGTTGTGCACATTTTGATCAAAGTGTCAATAAATGATATTAGGTGAAATTTTAAATTGAGGAAATGAAATGTGAGAGGGAAAAAAGAATGAAATAAATGCCACTTGGCTCAATGCACAAGGACATGTAAGAGGAGTGAATGGTTTGTTGGACAGAAAAATCCACTTGGATTTGAATTCAAATTTGAAGGAATATTCCTCTTTTATTCCATGTTGAGAGAAAATAGGAAATTTAATAAAGCAAAGTAATTGATTTATTGTGCAAGTTGCATTCTCTAGAGAATGTGACATAGATTAAGATTAAATTAATTAAAGTTTAATTAATTTAATGAGGAATTTAGGAGATGTGACAATTTAGACTTAAATTTATGAATTGTTTAAATCAAATTGAGAGGAAGGATTTAATTAAATAAATGTTTTAATTTATTTAAATAAAGGGTCTAATGTTAGATTAAATCAAATAAGGTTTTATTTATTCAATTTAATAAGAGGACTTTAGAGATTTAAATAAAATGAATTATTTAAATGAACAGAGATAGAGGATTAATTAAATTAAATTGATTAATTTAATCAACAAAGGAGAAAGACTCAATTAAATAAATAATGATTTATCTAATTAAGAGATGAAAAGTGATGATAAGCTGAGAGTATGATTAAGAGAGAAGCGATGTTAGTAATCGGGATCAAGTGCGTTGGTCAATTTTCCATGTCTACATTTTCCCCTCTTTGAAACAATGCACTTGTCGTATTGGTTCAAAGAATAAACTATTGTGATCAAAGTTCAAAATTTCTCGATTTTTTCGAATACCCCATTGTTGCCCCAATGGAAGGATTATGCTGATATGTTGCCCCCTCGAGAGATCAGATGGAAATTTTGATTTTTGGATGATCTCGCTAAAAAAGAGGACAAGGTGCCCAATAGGTCCAAAAAATGCCCTAGGATGCCAAAAAATTGCATTAAAATGGCAAAAAAGATGCAATCATGGTCCTCAATTGGACAAAAATGAAATCATGGGAACAAAACCCTAGCCGGATGGTCAAATTAGGTCACAAAACCCTAATTTTTAGGCTTAAATAGACCTTGAGAGGTCACTTTCAATTCATTTGCACACAACCTTTAGAAATTTTTTTACTTTGAGCTCTAAGTTTCGGTCGAGATGGTGCAATGACAACTTCCCAAGCGCATGTCGGAGAGGGTACGAGTGCACTAGCGGCTAGACGACGTAGGACCCGTGGTATGTACCCCTATCCTAACTTTTGATTTTATCATTTTCCATGCATTTAATAGAGTTTAGGTTAAGTTTAGGTCAAGCGACGCTATATAGAGTTGTTGCAAATGCTCAATTGGCATTGTGCAGCCTCAAACTATGTCGCATATGAGAATAGTGCCACCATGGGCTAGTTAAGAGATTAGGGTTTCCTATCAAACTCAACTGCATATGAAAATTGGGCCACATTTGCAAACAACACTACATTTGTTGTTTCAAATGTGATAAGCTGACTCGAGAGTCATTGTTTTACTAGACTTGATGCGATGGTTTCTCTTGTGAAGGAGGACCTTGACATACTTCATTCGAGGGAGCACAGATGGTTGGTGCTTAGGAGATTATAGGGTATGCACATATTCCTCGAGGAGTAGCTTGGTATGCTCGGCCTTTGGTTCATTGCGTATGTTTGTCCTATTCGGACCCACTTGGGGATGATGATAGCTTTGGTCGAGTGGTGGCACAGTGAGACCTCCTCTTTCCATCTTCCTATTGGCGAGGCCACCATCACACTCAAGGATGCCTGGTGCATCCTTCGACTGCCTATCCACAAAGCTAGAGTGATTTATGATCCAGATGTTGGTAGGGATGCTTGCTATGATGTGATGGGTTTTGATGAGATCCATTTTTTTGATGGACAGATTGACTTGGGGAGATATCAAGGTATAGTTCCCACCTACAGGTTGATCGTTTTAGCTACCATTTTAGGTCTTGTGGCACCAAATCAGCTGGGCCAATACTTCAGTCCAGGCTGCAAACTAGCATGGGAGCAGATGGTCATCTACAGGGAGTGCTTTGCTTGGGGCCCAGTGATGTTGGCTTCCTTATATAGGGATTTGCATGAGTTTGCATATCTTGATAGCAAGGCCCTCGGGGCTGGGGTCACCTTACTACACATTTGGGCATGGGATCAGATTCTAGTGCTCTATCCAATTGTCACATCGATCATTCTAGATAATGATGATCCTATCATTTGGCAGTATGGGGGAGCCCAGATTTGCTTCACCCACATAGGCACAGGTGGCATTGCACATTGGCGACGAGCACTTGATGAGATGCGAGAGTTTGTTTGGAGGCCTTGGATGGGTATAGGCCCATGGTATGATGATGCAAAGCAGTTGTTTTTCGCCCAACAAGATAGATGGATGCAGAGCTAAGAGCATACTATGATAGAGCGCTACCTTCCAGATAGGGTGGCTTGACAGTTTGGTGAGGTCTAGGATAGGCCAAATGACTAGTATGTGGTGATCTTTTCATGTTCATCACGAGAGACAACATGGGCCCAACCCATTCCAGCACCGAAGGCAGTAGCCTCATTTAGATAGCTAGTGGCCAATCTATGGCCATATGATCAAGGGGCAGTAGATGTAGGGGTTACATAGGATTATCGAGCTTGGTTCATGCCTCCTCTTTGATTGACAGTTCCAGGTACAGTTCTCCCACGACAAAGGCTGAGAGGTAGATTAGTTGGTAGGGGTAGAGGATAGGGAGGCAGAGGTGATGGTGATAGAGATGGTGATGGGGACAGGGGAGGAGGTAGAACTCTTCCACATCAGACACCACCACGAGACCAGCCACCACCATGGGCTCTGACACCACCACGCGACCAGGCACCACCATGAGACCAGACACTACCATGGGTAGGGATACAGGTTGATCACCCCAGAGATGGGGACAGAGCAGTCCCTCAATAGTAGCCACTAGGGTAGCTAAATCATAGAGATGCACTGATCCAAAAGTTGCAGGGTCAGATTTAGATATTGACAGTGAAGAGAGATCAAGCTCGGCAGTGGATTTTCACAGTTACTACTGAGAGGGATCAGGAATTCAGTCGGAGGCGACAGCTAGAGAGTACAACCTCATCCACCCAGGGAGGGACAATATCTTTAAGAGCATACCAGGAGGTGGTGAGAGAGGTTGAGTACTATCGATAGCACTATAGGAAGGCAGTTCCAGTAGCAGGCTGGGTACCAGACTTATATCAGTAGACAAGGATGAGGCCGCTAGAGGATCACGATGACAGGCCAGAGGGTGAGGGGCACAACCAGCAGGGCTAGCCCTTTGATCATAGGCATTTTTCCATTTTTTGATTTATGGGCTCTGATTATTGCCCCTATTGTATCATGTACTCTGATATATACATTTGATCCAATTTTTGTATCATGAAATTTGTATTATTTTGATGATATATATATGAGATGGTCCTACTTATGAGATGTTCTATGATGTATGGTGTATGGATGTATTTTTATTTCCTATGTGCAATGAGATGTTTATGAAATGCTCTATGCTTATGCAATATGATGTATGTTTCTACATGATGATTATGGATGCATTTACTTTTGTACTTTTTTATGCATTTTGATGACGATCGTATGAATGCAATGTATGTTAATGATTATGTATCGATATGCAAATGACAAATGATGTGACTGGTTATGTAATGATAATGGATGCTAATGATTTATATTATTCCCTTAATGATTTGTGTAATGTATGAATGTAATGCCATGATTTCTTAATATGCTTAGAATAGAAAATCTATATTATTCTTCATAACTTAAGATGGTTATGTGAGATGATGATAGCGTGAGATGATATGTTGTGGTATGATCTATATGATATGAAATGAACTTATGCTGATGATTTTATGGATGTAGGGTGGATGCATTAGCGATGTTCTAATTAACTATCATGATACCATGTTAGTATGGAAATAAGATAGAAGAAAAGAGATCCAACAAGTCTTGATTATGCTAATGATGATGATTTTCTTACTAGGAGTCAGGATTTTCAAAGGCCCAATTACTTTATGTTTGATAACACACATAGGTATAATGCATTAAGGTATAAAGAACCAGGGTGGCATTGTACCTAGTGTGATGGAATTTGACTCAACAATCAGATAGGAGTATTCCTATTCACACTTAGCATACAAAACCTTGTTTAGGATGTAGTTCAAATACTCTAAGAATCTTAGACCAAAACATAGAAAAGCAAGCCTTCCTATGTGGTCAACAAGATACCTAAAACACCCTCTCGACAAACCAAACAAAGCATGCATGACTAAGTTATTCTACAAGAGTATCCCACAAGCACAATAGATAAAAAAGATAATGATCATTGCCCCATTCCTTTCCCTCTAAACCTATTTTGTTTAGGCATCAATTTGGTGTCCTTGGAATGAACACAAAATAAGATAAGTCACAAAGACCAAGATAAAGTAAACAAACAAGCTAATGTTCTTCATACCGCTAGCCAAGACTAAACTAGTGTGAGGTACCTGATGCTTATGTCCATCATGGGAAGGATACATCCTAGGACATGTTGTGATTAGGGTTTTGATGAGATTGATTTTATGATAAGCTATTGATATTCAGAGTTGATCAACTTGCTTGCTTACTGACCTAGGCTTGAGACTTTGACAATTAGGGTGTTCACTTTTGAACCTTCTAGACTTGCTCCTGACTAACTCACCAAAGGATGAAGACAACGATGATTGATTTATTTAGGAGTGATGATTATTTTGGGTGAAAGTGAGATGAGACAGATGCACCACTTTAGGTTTTCAAATATTTGGATGTTTTTGATGATTTTTTAAGATGTTTCGAGGCTGTTTTGATTTTTTGATTTTTCAATATTTTGGTATTTTTGAGATTTGCAATGAAGAGACTGAATTAAAGACTTATCCTAGGGGTCTCGGGAGCTAATCCATAGATTAGCTTTGCCTAAGTTATACACACAAAGAACACGTAGTTCGACTAACAATAGACTCAATTCGATGATGAGAAAGATGGGCAAATAGATTGCCATTACGACGGATGCCTAAAGGACTAACCTAGGGTGTGTCGAGGGATAATCAAAGATAAAATTTTCCTACGTTCAAGCTCAGAGATGATGTAGTTCGGACAGATGATGCCACTTTTCAATTTTTCAGATTTTCAACATGTTTTGGATTTTTTATTTTTTTGAATGTTTTGGATTTTTTATTTTTTGATTGATTTTACGAAAAATCACCAGAATATACACGAATCCGATCCAATGTAGGTATAGGAACATTCCCCCAGCCTAATGTGATAGACTACTTTGATATAGGCAGGACAAACTGACCTTAGGAATATGCCAAGTAGTACTATGGTGGAACATGATATGAGCACAAGATCAAGCTATGGTATGGTTGCGAACAGATGACGAAAGGATAGATGGAATGTAATGGATGAGTGAGTGCACAGAAAAGGCCGTGAAGATCCTAGTGGATGGAGAGTGCTTTATTTATGCTTGGTGCCTATTTTCCAGGTTTTCACCAAGGTACTTGTCCAAAGCACCACCGAAGTGGTTGTCACTAGAGGACAATTTTTTTCTTTATTGTTTTCAATCCTTTTTTGATTTTTTTTTATTTTTGTATTTTTTTGTTGTTACCAAGATGCCTGTGTTCTAGGTTTTCATTAAGGTGACCATTTTTTTATGACATTTTCTGATTTTTTGTATTTTTTGGTTTTATACCTTGCAAGTTTTTAGGCATAAAACTTTTTGAGATGGGAGTTATTCAGGGGCTCCTATAGAGGCTCGCCTTTTGGTGTTAATAGCTAATATGCCCCTAATTTTTTGCTTGTTGTGATGATGAAAGGTCCCAACTAGTTGGACTCAAATTTTCCTTTACTTTCTAGATTTGGCACATTCTTTTAGTTTTCTTTTAGCACAAGTTCGCTGACTTGGAAGTTACGTCTCTTGATCTTCTTGTTGTAGCTTCACTTTAGATGATTCTGATAGACCCATAGATGGTTGAGGGCATCCACGCACCATTCATCTAATAACTCCAGCTCATTTAACCTTGAAACCTGATATTCCTCATTTGTAATGAGGTTATGCAATGGTATTATTAATGATGGGAGCTCGATATTGATTGGGAGGATGGCTTCTGATCCATAGACTAGGGAGAATGGGGTGGTGCCTGTTTGCATGTGGATGTTGGTGTGGTAGGCCCATAAGGTGGGATTTAGCTACAGATGCATGTCATTACCAAAGTCATTGACTATTTTCTTAAGGATTTTTAAGATAATTTTATTAGTGGCTTTTTCCTCGCCATTTCCTTGGGGAGAGTATGGAGTGGAAAAGCGATGCTAGATTTTGAATTTGTGGCAAAGGTCACGCACATACTGATTCTTGAAAGGTGTCCCATTATCAGAGATAATGGATTGAGGGACACCATATCGAAAAATGAGATAGTTTAGGATGAACCTTGATATCTTCTTTCTAGTGATGTAGGTCATGGGAATTGCTTCAACCCACTTGGTAAAGTACTCTGTGGTGGTGATGATGAATTTGTGGCCATTGGATGAGGTGGATGCAATTTTTCGTATGAGATCAAGCCCCCACTATAAGAAGGGCTATGGTGTAACAATAGGATGAAGTTCCTGAGCTGGTGCATGAATAAGGTCTCCATTATGTTGACATTGTACACTTTTTGACCAGTAGTACCCAGCTCTCAGCAACTTCTTAGCCAAGGTCATACCATTTGAGTGCGAACTACAAGTGCCATTGTGTACCTCATTCAGAACAGTCAGGGCTTCCTTAGGATTTAAGCAAGGCACTAGGGTTCCTTCAATGCTCCTACAATAAAGGGTTTCTCCTAGGACAAAAAAATGTAAGGACCTTTTGACAAAGGCTCGTTTAAGGTTTGGGGTTATGCCAGCTAGGAGGAATCCTATTCTCAAGTAGGTGTAGATGTCATGATACTAGGGATCACCGGGACCAATGATTTCGCACATGAATTCAGACTTTGGTACCTTGAATGCTGATATGAGAAGCTGCTCTACCAAGAATTCATGTTTTGGGACATTGTGAGGGATATCCAGTAAGGATCCAATTGTTGCCATGGCCTCAATTTCTCTATTGTTAGCCCTTGGTATCTGCTCAAAGGTGATATAAATGAATGATTCTTTGAGGATCTCTACTAACTTCTTGTATGGTGTTAGCTTATCATCCTTAGTTTGGTACCCGCCATTGACTTGGTTGATAATAAGCTATGAATCCCCATAGACCTTTAGTGCCATGACCCGCCATTGTGCTATAACATGGATACCTATAGTTAAAGCCTCGTACTCTGCAATGTTGTTAGTGTAGGGAAATTCCAATTTGTAGGACCTAGGTATACAATCCTCCTATAGGGTGATGAAGAAAACACTAGATCCTGATCCATGTTGTGTATATAAACCATCAAAGTAGAGTTTCCAGTGATCGGCTATGCTGAGATTAAAGATGGATTCGTCTCAAAACTCTGATATGAGTGGATTCTTTGTATAGATTGGAGCCTTTTCTAGTTGTTCTGCAATCACCTGCCCCTTGATAGCCTTGTGCTCTACATATTCAATATCATGTTCTGTCAATATCATAACCCATTTTTTTGTCCATCCTGTGAGAGTGGCCTTACAGAGCAGGTAATTTAGCGGATCTATCTTTGCAATCAACTTGATGTGATGAGCCAACATGTAGTGTCTGAACTTTTGGGCTACAAACACAACTACTAGGCAATATTTTTCTATTGGTGTGTAGTTGAGCTCATGCCCTACCATTGTCTTGCTGATGTAGTATATTTCTCTTTCTCTCCCATTTTCATCATGTTGAGCTAGTAAATCACCAAGAGTTGCCATGGTTGCTGAAATATATAGGATTAATGGCTTTCATGGGATTGGTGGCATCAAAACTGGTGGCATGAGTAGATATTCTTTGATTTCACTAAACGCTTGATCACACTTGTCATACCACTTGTATGCTACTCCCTTGTGGAGTAGATGAGAATATGGGATTTGTTTATCCACCAACTATGCTATGAATCTTCAAATGGATTGGAGCCTTCCCTATAGACCTCTAAGTTTTTTTAGTGTCTTGGGTGCTTCCATGTCGAGGATCGCCTTGACTTTGGTGAGATCCACTTCTATTCCTCTCATCGATACTATATATCCCAGGAGTTTGCCCGATTGCACACCAAAAACACATTTCTTGGGGTTAAGTCTAACCTTGTATTTCTCCAATGTATCAAAGATCGCACTTAGAGCTACGATGCGATCCTGTCTTTTCCTTGAATTGGCCAATATATCATCCACATAATCTTCCATAGTTTTTTGAATCATGTAATGAAAAATTAGTGTCATGGCCCTTTGATATGTTGCTCCTGCATTCTTTAGCTCAAATGGCATCATGTTCTAGTAGTAGGTGCCCCATGGACAAGTAAACATTGTTTTATGTTGGTCTTCCTTTGTGATCATAATCTAGTTGTACCTTGAGAAGCCATCTATCAATGATAACATCTCATGTCTGGCTGTCATGTCCACTATCATGTCAATATTGGGTAGTGGAAATTCATCCTTAGGACACACTTTGTTTAGGTCTCTAAAATCAGTGCAGATACGGATGCCCCCATTTGGCTTTGAAATTGGCACAAGATTGGACTGCCATTCTGGATAATAAATTGGGCATATAAAACTAGCATCCGGGAGTTTCTGTAATTCCACCTTGACTAGCAAGGCTATCTGAGGGTGCATATTTCTTAATTTTTGTCTTACTAGCTTTGCTCCTAGGTAAACAACCAAGTGATGAACCACAACTTCTGGATCGAGACCCGGCATGTCGGCATAGGTCCATGCAAAGTTCACCTTTCTTTCTCTTAGAAATTCCACTAATAATTCTTGTTCTTCTGTGAGGAGTGATTCAACATAGAAGGTGATGTTTGGTGTTGCTTTTGTTCCTAGATTAATAGGATTACATTGTTCTACTAGGACTGTTGATTTATCTTGATGAAGTGCAGTAGGGGGGAGATTGAGTCCATCATCCTCCAGCGCCTCAGAGAGGTTTTCACTATTGAATGTGTCCTTTATTTTTATTATTATATGGTTAGAGAGTGCCATCGTGTGGTTTTCACTCAACGACCCTGAGCTTATTCTCATTATTTTCCTTTTGTGACTAAAGGACTCAATCATCTCCTTGTAATAACCCTATGTGGCTAGTGTGATGTTGAATCCAACTTTATGATCTTTGCATGGTACCATATCCCTTAGTCCCATGAACTCTGAGAGAGCCTCATCATTTTTGAATGTTTCTAGAATTGGTGGTCCTCATTGGTCGTAGTCAATGAGTTGGGGGTAAACTAGGTTTATTTTTTGGGGCTAGCGGTCTAACTCAATGAGTGAGGCACTAATCATGAGTAAGGAGGAATCTTCAAAAATCATGGGAAGGCCTACTATGGTATCCTCATCATCACTACTATTATAGACCTTGGTTACATCAAAGGTGAAAATGTCTAGGGGTAGACCTATTGATACGGGTAGTTGAAGGGCGATTTTCAATAACCAAGGAGGAGACCTGACTAATCTACTAGGGGTACTTCTGCCACGTATGGTCATACTTTGAGGGGTAAATACAAGGCCAAGATTTCTCATTTGTTTTTCTACAATAATGGGCCCCAATTTCCCATCGTTGTTCCTTCCAAGGATTTCATTTTTGTTGTATCCCATACCAAGCATCATTTGTAGTCCTCTACTAGCTTCATCCATGGGTAGGGTGGATGTGGGCCTTTCATCTTGGTATAGTGTGCTTGAAATGTTTCTTTCGTCCACATTTTCCCAACTTAGATCCCCCCAACAATGAAATATAGAAGGGTCTACCCTAAAAGTGTGGAAAAGTGTTTCAACTGATTGAGGTCATCCATGTGACCTAGGAGATTGAGGTAGCTCTCCTACAACAAAGGCATTTTTTCTCGTTTTGTAATCTCCAACCCCATTGTCTTGAATCATGAGCTTGATGTCGGATATGTTAGGGATGGAAGGTGTCTCTGTCGCAAAAGTGGAGGCAAGGTTAGATGGATCCACATAAGGAGTGGAGGGGCCTTCATCTTTTTTTGGCACTTGGAGAATTTTGTAAAACTTGGCTTCCAAGTTTTTGCAATAGGAAAATGGCTCTGAATCACCATGTATTGTGACCTCCTCATTCTGGTATGAAAATTTTACACATTGATGAGATGTTGAGGAGTCCACCTTCATTCCATGGATCCATGGGCATCTTAGGAGGATGTTGTAGGGAAAATAAGAGTCGAGGACCTGACATGTGGTTTCCATAATAGTTGTCCCTACTTGGATTAGGATCTTGATAGTGCCTTGAGACATTCTTTCTTGGTCATCATATGCTCTAATGGTAATGCCTTTGTTTTTTTCGATGTAGTCTTTTGCGATTCCCAAGTTCTTTATAAGTTTAAGTGAGCAAATATTGAGGCCCACACCTCCATCCACCAAGACTGTTTTGACCTTTCTCTTGTGAACTAGGACTTGAAGGTGAAGTGCACGATTGTGAGACGGCTGGGTGGGGAAATCTTGATTAGAAAAGATGAGGAGATTTGGGGTGATGATGTTACCAACCATAACCTGAAATTGTTCTGTATCAAGGTTAGTAGAGATAGTGGACACAACTAATGCTTTATCAAGGATTTTCCTATGGGTGGTGGAAATTTTTAGTAACTCCATGATAGAGATCTGAGCGGGGGTTCTTTTTAGCTGGTCAATGACATTATAATCATAGGGAATGAATTTTGTATTTGAGATGGGGGTCTTAGATGGTTGTGATGCCCCTACAATAGTAACCTTACTGTTGGGTGTGGTGACTCCACATTCAATGTTAGCTCCTTTGACGCTAATGATAGTGACCATTTCATCTATGCATACAACGACACCTCCGTATACAAGGTTTGTATTGACATACTTTTGTTTTCCTTTATTGTTCCCTTTGTTGTTTCCTTGATTATTTCCCTGATTGTGATTGGGCATCGGATTTGTTTTTTACTTTGAGATCTTGATTGCTGGTAGGTTGCTCGAGATTTATGATTTTGTCCTCAATGAGATCTTGGATGATGTTTTTCAATCTCATGCAATTAGCAGTTGTATGCCCTTTTATTTTATGAAAATCACAAAGGATATTTTTATTGTACCATGGTGGTTTTGTCATGGGTTTTTCATATTCCTCCAAATTGGAAATGTTGATAAGGTTCTCTTTAACCAGTTTCTTCATTATAGATTCGATTTTCCCCCCAAGGGCCATGAAATTACTCTTGGGAGGATACTTGTTTCGGGGAGGTGGTCCTCCTTAATTGCCTAGATTATTGATTTGGTTGTTTAGAGTTGGTTGTTGTTGTGCTACCATATTGGTTTGCACATTGTTGTGGTTGTGATTTTGTGGTTGATGATGGGTTTGAATATTTTTCTTAGGAGCGCTGATGACAACCTTAGCATCAACCACTCCGTCGTTTGTGACATTTTTGTTTCTTGACCATGTGCAAGGTTTATTGTTATAACTAGTGGATGGATGGTTATCCTATTGTGCAGGAAACATAGATGTGCCCCCTCACATAGTAAGGGCTCTTTTGATATTGAGCACTTTTTTGATCAATTGATCATATGTTGTAATGCATTGTATTTTTAGATAGAATGCCAAGTTTTCATCGAGATTGGCTATGATAGTACAAATTTGTTGTTTTTCTGGCATGGTCCACTTGCTTTAGTTGGCCTTGGATCACCATGTTTGCAAGAAGGAGGCGAATAGCTCTCCTTTTCTATATTTTAGTGCTAATAGTTCCTCTAGACTAACATCCATACCCATGTTGAATACATAGTTTTTGAGAAATGCATCCACAATTTCTTGGAATGTTTTGATGCCTGTGGGTAGGTGAGAGAACCATTCCATGGAAAGACTAGTTAGACTCCAAGGGAATAGTCACATTAGATATGTGTCATCATATGCAACTTCCATTCAATGCACTTGAAACTCCTTGACGTGATTTTTAGGGTTTCCCATCCCATTATATTTATCAAATTTGGGGATTTCAAATCCTTTTGGGAACGGTACCATTTTTAGACTTCTATCAAAAGGATAGGGTCATAGATTGCCTGTAATTCTATTTGTTTTTCCTGACTGGAGGTCCAACACTTGTTTCAATAGCAGTTTGATTTGTGTTGCAACATCATTTTGCAGATCAGGAGGTGGGATGAATGTGTTTTGAGGAACTTGCTATGTTTGATTGATGGGTGGGATATTGATGGGGGTTTTCTACAAGCTCTACTATTCTTTTGAGGCCTATTGATATTCATGCATTTGTGCCAACAACACTTGTTTTTGGTCCTATTGTTGTTGTTCCAACAAAGCTTATTGTTGGTCCTGTTGTTGTTGTTCCCACAAAGTTTGTTGTTGGTCTAGTTGTTGTTGTGCCAACAAAGCTTGTTGTTGGTCTAGTTGTTGCACCAACAAATCTTGTTTTTGGTCTAGTTTTTGTTGTGCCAACAAAGCTCGTTGTTGGTCTAGCTGTTGTTGTGCCAATAAAGCTTGTTGTTTAGCTTGTTGTTGTGTCTGAAAGTCTTGCAGGGCTTATTGGTATGCTTGTTGGTGGATTATTTGTAGTTGTGTGTGGTACTCTGCTTGCACTTGTTGAGCATGTTGTTGGGCTTGAGCCCGAGCTTGTGCTTTTTGGGTTGCTTGTGTTTCTTGCACAACTTGGGTAGCTTGTGTGGCTTGTTGAGTGGCTAATTGCATTTACACTTGCTGAGTAGCCAGTTGTGCAACTTGTTGATTTTGTTGAAGTACCCTTTGGTGAGTGGCCTTTTGAACTGCTTGAATCATGGTGATGAATGAATTCATCATACTGACTTTTTGTGGAATCAGCGGAGGATTGGGAATGGTGTTGACCATTGTGATGATCGGAACAATCATGTTGGTGATTGGGATTTGAGTTGTGGATGACATGCTCGAGATACTTGGTCCCTGGGAAACCATGCTTTGAGAGATTTGGGTAATGGTGGATGTGTTGACTATTGGGGTAGCTTGAATGGTTGTCTTTTGTTGCGATGTTGATGGAAAAATGAGAGGTTTTGATGTGATGCTCTGATTGCTTTGGTTTGGTAAATTGGTGGTGGGTAGGGCAGGAAGGCCCAACCTAAAATATGATATGGATGTCAAAGGTAATGGAGGGAATGGTGGTGTGTTCCCTTGGAAAAGTGATGATGAAGAAGGATCAATGAATCCCTCTATCTCGAATAACCCACCCTCTCCTTGTGAAATCATGGGGAGAGAAGTTTTTATATTCAATAGATAGATTGGCATTGCATGAAATGAGGATGAGTCTGCATGATTATGGAAAGTAAGTGGAACATACGGGTGTAATGAATTTACTAGGATGGAGTTATCTAGTGTGGTGTTGATGTTTATCTCTCTATTGTTTACAAGGTGGTTCTATTTTAATTCATGAAACATGGCACTTCCCTTGTTAACAACTGGCGGGGTTGAAGCGATTGTCGATATGACCTGGGGAATATCTTGTGTGATATTTGGGAGTGATACCAGAGGTATGATCACAAGAGGCCTTTCCATATTGGTACTCATGTCAATGTCAAAAGGGATTTTGGCCCCTTTTAATGCATGTATATATAGAGAGGGATTAATTTTCAACATGGCATTGACGATTCTATGATTCTTGGGATTTTGAACCATTTCAGTTATTTCCTCTTGCGTCATTCCCAAGTCATCATTGGTGATGTCCTCTATATGACCCTCCTCTAGACAGTTTTGTGATGGTAGTAGAGAGGAGTTGTTTGGAGGGTTGCTTGATTCCACTAGATTCTTCTCAGGGGCTGTTTGACTTAGGTCACTTGAAGTTGATGTTTCTTTAGCGATTTCCATGTTCTTCTTGTATTGGGATCTCTTTTGAACCATAAAATAGATCATTTGATCTTGATCTTTAGGCACAAAAGAGAAGAAATAGGAAAGTCTAAGGATCAAAAGTGATGATGGGGATGAGATTAATGAAAGATGGATGATGTGGATAAATGGAAACTATTAAAGAACTTTGGGGAGATGCTAAACTTTTTAGGGCTTGAAATGATTTTATTTTGATTAAGAATATTTTGACTATGTACATTAAGCCAAACAAGATGATAATGAACTTGCAAACCCTAGGAAGTTGTGTTATCCTAGAGAAAACTCATTCGAGAGGGTGATTTGACTAAGTGTGTTAAGCCAAATGAAGTGATTTTGAACTTGTAAACCTTAGGAAGTTGTGTTATCCTAGAGGTAAATTTGCTCAAGAGGGTTGGTAATTTGACTAGGTGTATTAAGTCAAATGAGGTGATGATGATTTTGCCTATAAGTTTAGCATGAATGATGTTTCAAATATTTCAAGAGTTTTTTGGTGAAATAGAATTTGATTTTGATGATTGAGAGATGGATGAGAGTGACTGATTTTGATCCTAAACTTGACCTAGACAAGACTATTTCTTATAAGACCTCGGTATTGAAGAACATGCCATCCTTCTAAGTGAGAAAAGAAAACCTTTGAAAAAGAGTTGGATTATGTTGATAATAGAACTCATACAAACTTGGGTTGATCTTTGAGGCCTTATTGTAGAAATTATATACCAATCTTTCTCTAACTTCAAAAAGAATTTCAAGATGCTCTTCACGAGCCTTTGGACTAAGCTTCTTGAACCTTGGTTTTTGGATTTTGATTTTATGGGAAAACATTTGAGAGAACACATGTGTGAGGTCCAATTGTCCTTATCTTTGTTTAATGAGTTCCTTTTATCAAAAAAAAAATTCTTGATTATGATTTCAAACTAAATGTCTATACCTTAATTCCTTTTCATTCTACAATGTCCATTATGTGAAAATCAAGGTTTCAAGAGCATAGTTTCCTAGGTTGACTTTAGTGAAAAGAAATGATGACTAAACCCAAGCACTTAGAAACATCTAAGGATATAATCCCTAGGGAAAGAAAGAGCACTTAGATTTGTCAAAGGATATTTGTTTCCTCCAAAGGGTTTGAAATTTTGAAGCTCTTTGTGAATGTTTTTTTTCAAATGTTTTGAGGACCAATCAATGTATATTTTGATTCCAAGCACATGTACAACCCTAGGATGAAGAGATAATATTTTGTTGGGTTCCCACTTGGATAAATCTAGTTGCACATATTCAGTGTGGATGATTAGATGCTTGAACACACTGGCTCCCCTCCATGACACACACTTCTCAGGTTAGCCAAGCATCAATACCCATGAAACTCCCATGGCATATTTTTCATCTCTACAATAGAACTACATGTATGCATGAGGTGGTTTCAAAGGACATGACCTTTTGCACCAAAAAAATAGTTAAGGATTTTGGCCTTTGCTAAACAAGGGTTTTAATTCGGATTTTCCATTCATAGGAGTTGACCTATGCGGTGAGAGAACATTATTTCCCTTCTCATTGGAGCCAATCGTGTGATACTAGATTTTGTTCCAATACCCACTTTTATAACTCGGCTGGAAATATACTTGTCCTTAGTGTGTTACCGGTTGGGTCATTCCCTTGGGTGAGTACTTTTTCCCACAAGGCAGGCCCTCAAAGATAAACAAAAGAGAAAACATATTTGTAGTTTGATCAACCTTCGTTTAGAAACAAAGGGAGAACACACACAATAGGCTTACTCACACTTGCAAGATGTTTTGTTCAATTTTAAACCTAAAATGAAATGTAGAGGTAATTGTTTTACTCAACTTAAGATCACCAAAAGGACTTTTGATTCTCAAGATCATCGTGAGGCACAAGATAAGCACATACATCCTTTTGATGATATTATTTTGAGTAAATAATTAAAAAAAAAGTAACACTTGTTCATTTTAAGTCCACAAAGAAAAAGTGAGTTCTTTTTATAGCACCAAATCAAATGTGGGATTTGCCTTGTTCAATTTATTAAATCCGAAAACCAACTCTAGTAAGTTTGTCCTAAAATTCTTTTTAAGCCTTTTGTTTGCAAACTTTGAAAGAAAATTTGTGTTGTTCTTTTTATGGCCCAAAAGGAAATTTAGTGTTCCCTAAAGCATGAAAGATAACAAATTTCTTAAAAGAGATTGAGAATTCTCTAAAAGTGTTAAAGAACACTATAGTGTTCGAAAACACTTAGTATAAGATGAGAATGATGCATTATGTAACCCTCCATGTTTCTTTCCTTCTTTCCCTAACCTGCAAAATGATTAAAACTAGAAGATACAAAGACAACAAATAGGTTAATAGCTCAAAAAGCTGAAAACAAAATGGCATATGTTAAAACAAATAAAATTTGAAATTTTTACTGTCATACAATGATGCAATCAGCAAATCCAATGGAGTTTAGAAATACAATGAAACAATATAGCATCACATGTGACTGAGAGCAGTGCTCTACAGCAGGACAAAGAGCACAAATGTGGTTCTATTTTTATCCTGCGGCGTAGTTTGGAGTTTGGAGACCGGCGGTGTAGTTTGGAAATTTGAAATTTTTGGGTGGGAAGATAGATGCGGTAGATTTTGGAGTTTTGTGCAGTGCAATATGGCACCACCTATCTGACAACGGTGCAATATGGCACCGTGAGACTATGAGCAGTGCAATTTCCTGTAGGCATAAAAAATGTCACAAAAACCACATAATTTTTGAAAAATGTAATGAATTTCTCCAACTCAACCCTCTTCTAGCGCCAAAATGTGAACCCCAATCCTAGATCTACACAAACACAAGAAAAAAGCACATTAGTAAGCTCATATAGAATCTAGAACTAAGATTCTCCATGAAATCCATTTACAATGCTCAAAATAGGAAAGAATGAAGAACAAACATAAAAGATAAATGAAATCATAATTAAGCAAAGAAAACTCTTAATCCCATGGGAGAATTGGTGCCAATTGTGTGTATAAATTGGCCCTTTCCCAACTCCTTTGTTGTAATGTTGATAATTTGATGAGTGATCCACTTTGATGAAGATTCAATCAAGCTCCATGATGAAAAATGTGCATAATCTAGCTAAGATCTTGATGAAATGAATAAAAATAGATGTGCTTGAAGATGAAGTTGAGTATAATAAGTTTACTCAAATTGTGGATGATATAATGAGAGGAAGAGTCTCTGATTTATAGATTTCCAAATTGGAAAAGAGAGTGAAATTGAGCAATGTGGGATCATTCAACATCCAATGGCCAAGTTCTACTTGTAAAGATGTGAATGGATGAAGTGCTCACATACAAAGCAATAATATTCCAACGCACAGGGTGATGCATCACAATCACAACATAGACCATGAAGTGCTCTATTGACCAACATCATATTAATAATATAGAAAATTATTATAAATATACCCATATAATAATAAAATTCATTAAATAATATCACACAATAATAAGAATCTAAATAGAGACTTAAGTCTTACCCAAACATTCTATTAGAACAATGCTAATAATTTCTTCCATATGATATATTACATAATTTGCAATAAGATCCACACATGATCAAGTGTAAAAGAACAAAGTTCACATCATGGAAGAGAATAATCCAATGGTTAACATGATGAGAATAAAAATTCAAACATAATACATAAGATGAAATATATTTGTGGAATCTAGTACTAACATGACAAGCAGCTCCATGAATGCAAAAAATACTTCATATAACAAAATTCATGCCACATAAAATGGTAACCACATAGTTTAGGTAATAAAATAAATTATTCAATCTTAATATAATTTCAAAAATATATAGAATTATTTATGAATTTCATGTATATGATTTGGTTATAACTTATTTCCAAATTTCCATATGAATCATTCAAAAATAAAGTATAGTTATCTAGATCATATGAACCCATTAAAAATTCAACCATCATATGATAAAAAATGTTTATAGTAGCATTAAAATTAGACAACTAAATGGGTCATATTTTTTATGTCTTTTAGATACACACCCTCCTTAGTCTATTACACATAAAATTTGACAACATTCATGTTGCACAAGATTAAGAATAAGTGCCATAGTTGATGGGAAAAACATGTAGATCATAACATATACAATGGTCTATGTAGGAACAACCAAATATTCACCAACTGAATCTTCACAAAAAGATAGCCTCTATAACTTGTCATTTACAATAGATAATGTTTATGCAACCATTGAAAGCTTGCAACTCTCATCAACACTACAAACATGTAACCTTCACAAATTCACCTTGGTAGTTAAGCTCTCAGTTTGACTACACTAGACATACCATACATAAAAATGGTTACATTAAGGAAATTCTTAGCACCATATAGTACTATCCTACACAACACAACTTCAACAGTCTATGCCACAAGTCATTTATAGGATTAATCAAGTTATTGAATTAGACATTGTGTACTATTTTGTATTGCAAATTTTGTAGATAATCACAAGATGTTTTTTGAAAAAGGATGTACGAGTTTCATTTCCTCCCTTATTTTTAGTGCAAGAATATATGGGCTATGCTACCCTTATATTCCACAATCATATGCATGATTAGGATCACTAGTTGAAACATCAACTATGCCAACATATTTTAGACCTTCACTAATTATTAGGTAGTGTAGACATTGAAAATTGACCACTTTCATTTGGTCAATTTACCCCTAATTCGACTAATTTCATATACTCTATATTAATTAAATAATACCCTATTATTTAATTAATATTGAATTATCCCCTATCCCTTCATCCTAATCCATTTCCTCTATTTTCCTAAGTCCTAGCCTAAGGTAAATAATTTAATTTAATTATTTATCTACATCTATACTACCTTACCTCTTTTATCCCATAAATTAAATAAATAATTTATATTTATTTAATTTACCCTCTCACATGTCTCATCCTCCAACTTTTGCAACTTGTCCTCTAATCTTAATCCTAATCCCTACCAAATCTACCCACTAATCATTTGCACACACTTAATCCTTGATTAAGGGGGTCAACCCCCCATCACATCAAGCACATGGGCTTGGTACCATGTCACATGGGTCTTGTCCAATCATAGTAACCTCATCCCTCTTAAATCATCCCTCTTAACCCATCACAGGAAGATACACTTCGAGCTTCAGTTCTCACAATCACAAATAGTCACGAAGGCAGATCAACTACACGTGCTGATATTGCATCTTCAAGGGTAGCTCTGCTAAACCTTTAGAGGTGAATCTATATCTACATAGGTGGATACACACATGATTGAATCTATACCTACATAAGTGACTCTGCTAAACCTTTAGAGGTGGTTCAATAGATACATAGGTATATATGCTTGTATAAGGGCAGATACGCACATGATCGACTCTACACCTACATAGGCGACTGCTCTTGCATAGGGGTAGATGTGTAGATAGGAAAATATGCTATCTTTAGGGGTGGACACAAAACATAGGTAGATTTGCAATATTTATAGGTGGATATGTAGATGAGCGGTTGTGCAACCTTCAAGGGTGGACCACTCTATTCTTGGGCAACTATGCTCTATTCTTGGGAAATTCCACGTTGAATATGTGAAAACATCATGTATTAAAAAAATAAGCTTCAAGTGATTTTTTTTTTGGTCTCTTTATCATTTTCCTTTCAAAAAAAATTTCTTTGGGGGCTTCACCCTCAGACCCCTTATGCAAAGATCATGTTTTCCCCCCTATACTCCCCTATCGTTGGGGTAGGTTTCCCAACCCCCTTGGTTTAACATGCATTTAGTTTTGATCAATTTTCCTATCTTATCATATTCTTGTGTAGCTTGATATCATTTGTCCAAGATCAAAAATTAAAATACTAACATATCTTCTATAGGTTTGTGGTCAAAGACCTTAATTTTTCCACTAATATATGCACACTTCAATTTTTATAAAGGGTCAATATATTGTGTGCTTTGTTTGGGATCATTTTTTGACATATACTCTCCCCTTGCACCTTTCAGGGAGCCTAGGGATAAAAAATCATAAGTTTATCCAAGTCCTTTGTTGTGTCACCTAGGTATGATAGTTTGTACGCATGTTCTCTCCTTGCACTATGTGCAATCTTGGAGATAAAAAATGCATAGCATTACCTTCCCTTTAGGAGGCCTACTTGGGGATTTAATCACCCCAAGGGATGACCTCGACTACATGAACCAATGAGGTATATAATGGGGGGAGAATGAAAGTTGTACCCTAATCTAGTCACATTGTGTTAAGTTAAGCTTCGATGTTTGGGTGATTCCAAACTAGGAGTATAGGGTTAGTTTGAATGAATTGATTGATGTTCCCAACCCACGCTTGTGATGGGCTAGTGTTCATAGATGTGCCTCATGTACCCTCTTGGTATTTAGAGGATGTACTAGATTTATTATTTATCATAGCTTAAGACCTCTTGACCATTGCTTGGTGTGGTGTAGGGTATAGTATCATGCCCGAAGCTAATCATCATGTATCTCCTTGAGTAGTGGTAGTATATATTTGGGAAGGTCTCAAGACCTCCAGAGAAAAGGAAAAGGTGAGCCTATTATCGTATTGGCTTTGTGCCACTAGATCCCTATTGACTGACTCTTGATCGGGTGATGCCTCACACCAATCTTGAGATATTAGCCTCATGGTTGGTGGGCCTACACTAAGTTAACACACCTACTTGAATAATCTAGGATTTTTATTTTTGGCATGTCTTCTTGTGCTTACCAGTGCATCTATTTAATCCATCCTATCATCATCCATCTTGTGTTTATCTTCTTGTAGTATTTAGTCCTTTTGTCAGTCTTAGTCTAGTGATCCTTAGGAAATCCTACTCCATTATCAGGTGGATCTACCTTGGTCATCGTCTCATCATCCCTAGATATTTAGATCCATTTTGTTCATGGGTAGTTGTGCTCCTTTCATCTTGTTATTCATCCTTGGGTGGATACACCCTGTTCATAGGCATATACACTCTATCCATAGGCAAGTCCACTTTCTACCTAGTCATCCTAGATAGGAAGGCTTGCTCTATTTGTAGGCAGTTCCATTTGGTCAAACTAGTCATCCATCCTTCTTAGGTGGATTCGATTGTTGGCATATGGCTGGGGAGATTGCTAGAATATGGCTTGTAAGTGTTGTCTTTGATGGCAACCCAATTCATGCAACTTAAGTCTTGCATCTGGATGTGTAATATAATTTTGGTTCCCACTGGCAGAACAGAACAAAGAACAGGGCATCCAGTTAATAGGCATAAAAGTTGATCTAAACATCTTACCGAGCAGATATTTTGGGTTGTGGATCTCTGAGGAAGGGTTGTTGATTCTTATAGTATCTTGGTTTTGATGCGCACTCACTGGTATGTGATCTAGAAGATCTAGTGCACTAATTTGTTGATTATCTATGTGATAAGGCCGACCCAGAAAGGATAGTAATCTTGGATGTATAAGATATAATTAATCATAAGTATTCATGCTTAGTTAAGTGTTATTTGGGTCCTCTCTTTGTCTTAACCAAATTTGGAGAATGCGCATAAAGATTTAGTGGTGGATCTGGCGAACAAGATAAAAAGTAACCTAATATTTTATAAAGTTAAACTGATGGATGAATAAATCCTTCATTACGGGTATATATAAGAGATTAGTTTTATCATTTAGAATGTGAATGTAAGTGTGTGTGTAGAAGTGTGAATTGCGAGATTTAGCAGTGCAATAGTGTGAACTTGATTATAAGTGACGCGAAGAGCAGAATCAGAAAGCAGATCCAGAATTAGATCTATGAGCTTCACTAGAACTGTCACCTGACATAAGTAGATGCTACTATCTCAGTTCACTCTTCAGATGGTTTTAATCTGAATTTTGTGAGGCAATGAGCCTTTCTCTTTGAGCAGTGAGCTCTAGGAAGTGTGCCTGAATGCAAGTGCATTCCTTTTGTAAACAATTATATTTGAGTACTCAAATTATGGATTAACCTCCACTGTGGTTTTACCCCTAACAGGGTTTCCATGCAAAAAATTGTGTGTTATGGTGTTCTGAATGTTTACTTTGAATGCATACATCTTTTCCTTAATGCAATGATGAAATGGTTCCAAGTTTTAGATTGATGAAGTTTAAAAATTGTTGAACACTGATTCACCCCCACCTGTCAGTGTTCCCTTGAGTCCAACAATTGGTATTAGATCTAGTTCCTCTGAAGAAGTTTTGAAGCTTGAGGTGGATCTTGGAATGTGATGGAATTTGCTATTTTTCAACAACAGCTTTTGGTGGCACTTGATGACCTTGATCAGTCTAAATCAGAAGTTCATGAATTGAAAGAAAATCTTAGAGATGCTAAGAAATTCATCCAGTCATTGAAGGATTAGATAGTTAAATCCAAGGCGAAGAGGAAAGATCTTTGTGATCAGATTAAACAAAAAGAAAGTGGAAACATGGATGATGCTCACTTGAATCAAACCTTGAAGGAGATAACCGAAGAATGTGAAAAGCTTGCTAGAGACAATCAAAACCTAAAACATGAGATGGAATCTATGATGATGAAGATGACTAAAGAGATAGAAGAAATGAAGAAAAATGAGGAAATTCTTGCTCAGACCCTAAAACAGAAATCTCATGAATGCAACAGAATAAATGGGAGATTCACTCAATTGGAAAGTGAATTACAAAGAACTAGAAACAATGAAGAAGAACTTGGTAAACAAATTACTACTCTTAGGAATGATCTTGTCATTGAAAATGAATACAAAGAAAATTTTAAGATTAGTTCAGTAAAGCTTGATGAGCTGACTCAAGGACAAAAGAGTGGAAATGATAAGAGAAGTCTTGGATATGAAAAGGGAGAAAGTTCCAGATCAAGACAAAAGCATTTTAGACAAACCAGAAATGGAAGGTATCCGGTAAGACAACCTAATGCACAAAAGTTTAATGGGTATTGTTTTTCCTGTAATAAATTTGGTCATATGGTTGCTCAGTGTAGAATTAATTTGAGGTCAAAAGTTTCATCATTTTTTGGTCAGTGTTTCAATTGCAAAAATCTTGGTCATAAATCAATTGAACACATAAATGTGTCAAGTCACTCTATTGATAGAAGAAATGTTGAATGCTATACATGTGGGAGATTTGGGCATATTTCTAATCAATGCAGATCTAGAAGAAGTCATTGGAATGATTGGTCAAGACAAGAAATAATTGTGTGTTACAACAGCAACAAGTATGGTCATATTGCAAGATTTTGTAGAAACAAAAATGTAGACATAAGAGGTCTAGTATACTGAGGCAAAAATATAAAGAAAAATGATAAAGAGAAACAAAAGGTAACTTCAGATGAAATCAGAGATCAAATGAAGAAGACATGGGTAAGGAAAAATGATTCTGATGCTGGAAATGGTTCTATATCAGAACCTGCCTCTGGTAATTCTTCTGGTAATTGATTTTAGGCCACTGGCCTATTGGATTTTTTCAAGAAAACCCTTCCTCCCCTGTCTTGGATGGTACTAGAACACAAAGAATAGCCAAGAAGGTGTACTTATGGTGTACACAAGTTTTGGATAAATTTAGCAAAGAGCACTCAGACAATTCATAGGTCCACAGAAGATTTTTTTGTCATTGTTTGGGAAAATAGAGTCTCTAGAAAACAAAGGGAAAATGCATTTATTGCACATGTGTGAGCTATAAAAGTCAAGTTGAAATTGCCATTTGTCACTTTGCATGAAAGAAGAGAAGAATGAGATCACTTGATAGGTGGATTACGAAGCAGTATAATCGATTCATTGACAAATCTTGAAATATATCGGGTATTTCAAATTATTTTCAAATTCTTCATATAATTTAGTGAGTGGTTGCAAACCCTAAACACGAAAAGGAAAAATGGAACAAATCAAAGTCTTGATCACTCTAGATGAATATAACAATGCAAAGATTAGGTCTATGAGGAATTTATTACTCCCTGATGAATTAAAGCAATTGAGCGAAGCCAAGGATGGAAATTTGGATATGTTGAGTGAGTATCCATAGTTTGAGAATGCAGAATTCATGAAATTCATATTGAGAAAATCACATCATGATGTTTAAACTTTGGAAAAACCTTACATCATTTCAAAAGAGGCAATTGAGAACTTAACTGGATTTTGCAAAGTTGGAGATGTTCCCAAGAAGAAATCTATCCAGAACAAAGAGTTCGAAACCCTAACCAGAATAATTGGAGATCAAAGAGCTCTGGTGATTGTAACAATCAAGAATCTTGTTATGAAGTAAATTACACATGGAATAACATATAAAATATTCTACAAAAATTGAGAAGGAGTTACATCGGTTGGCGTAGTGTACATTGCTCACAAAATGATAATTGAAGGTCAAGACTTTGACCTATCCGGGTTGTTAAAGGATTAGCTCATGGAGAATGTACAACTGACAAAGGAATTAGGTTATCTATTTAGGTTTGGCACTTTAATCATATGTCTGGTAATGTATTTCTTGAATTGCTTGTCAAAAATTGATAATGTAGTACGAAAATCAACCAAACCGGTGTGCAATCAGATATACTCTTATTCTAAGAGCTTGGCTAACTAGGATTTAGAATTTGAAAATTTCTTTAAGAATGTGCTTGAAAATTTTGGATTAGTCAATATTTCCCCTCTGATAAGATCAATGGAAGTTGGTTCCTCTTTCGGTAGCACTAATAGAGGACATAAAAGAGGAAAGGAAATCATTGAATACAACCCTTCGAAAAGAAAATTTTTCAAGATTGAGGGAAAAGGAAAAGAAAAAGAAATTGTGGATATTCCGAACCAAGAATCTGATGAAGAAATTGAGAATCCACTAGAAAATGAATTTGGACTAGAAAAAGGTAATGAGGAAGAAGAAGATCTGACAAAAGAAAAGCTACAACAACTTATCCAAGGTATAGGTGGCATGCAAAAAATTGTGAAGTTATGGTCAGTCAGACCATCATATGATTAGGAATTGATTCTGGAAGTTCTAAATGCTCATGTTGAGCACTGTAAGATAAGATTGGAAAGTCTAAAGGACATTCTACCTAAAGAGATGATCGAGTGCAACAAAGAATCAATGGGATCTGAGGGCAAAGGAAAAGAAGAAGGTGAATTTGTCTCACCTAAAGGAACAATTCAGACTATCCCTTTCCAATTTGAAGAAGAAAATGAATGAGTTGAGGAAATGCATAGACTTAGCCATAGGCATCTACAACTATTGCATCCATTGGCCCCATGCAGTCAACAATTACAAAGACAAGTTGGATCAAATTGAAACAAAATTGAATGACATTGCTAAAAGCTTTGACATATCTCAAGATCCAGATGGAATCATCAGGAAAAGAATTCGGGAGCTACAGTCAGAAAACATAAAAATTCAACTCTCCAAGAATGTTCTTGTGGATAATTTTTGGAAGGTAAAGGATATAATTGAATGCGGGTTGGAGCAGATGGCAGAAATATTGAAGAATGGTGAGAAACTAGAAGAAGCAATTACAATTCTTGAATCCCTCATTGAGATTATTAACAAGACTTCCAAGAACAATAGATTGATCATTATTATTGGAATTAGAACAGATGGTTTGAAGAAGTTCCTTTCAGAAGTGAAGAAAAACCATAAGACAATCTTCTAAAGGTAGCAGTTAATTTTTTTGAAGTTTTTGAAATTTTGATCAAAGGAGGAGAACTATAGGCATATTTATGTGTTAAAATTTTGAAGCCTTGAGGATTTTGAACACATGTTTTTTCTCTATCTTGTCAAATATCACTTTTTGTATTTTTGGCATATGGAATCCATGCTTTGTCATTGATGTCAAAAGGGGAGAGAATGCAATGAAAAATGTCCCATAGAGGGAGAAAAGAAAGCAGTATAGGAGGAGAGAATGCCTTATAAATCTCAGGGGGAGAAAGTGTAGTAAATAGTTTGGTAGTGTACCTATGTACTTAGTCATTTTTCACTAACTGTTGCCATCAATACCAAAGGGGGATATTGTTGGCATATGGCTGGGGAGCTTGCTAGCATATGGCTTGTAAGTGTTGTCATTGATGGCAACCCAAGTCATGCAACTTAAGTCTTGCATCTGAATGTGCAGTATAATTTTGGTTCCCACTGGCAGAACATAATAAAGAGCAGGGCATCTGGTTAACAGGCATAAAATTTGATCTAAACATATAATAGGGAAGATATTTTGGGTTGTGTATCTCTGAGGAAGGTTTTTTTCCACTTACAATATCTTGGATTTGATGTGCACTTAGTGGTACATGATCTAGAAGATTCAATGCACTAATTTATTGATTATTTGTGCAATAAGGCCGACCCAGTAAGGATAGTAATTGTGTATGTATAAGTTATAATTAATCATAAGTCTCCATTCTCGATTAAGTTTTATTTGGGTCCTCTCTTTGTCTTAACCGAATTTGGAGGATGCGCATAAAGATTTAGTGGTGGATCTAGCCGACAAGATAAAAAGTAACTTAATATTTTATAAAGCCGACTAATGGATGAATAAATCCTTGATTGTGGATATATATAAGAGATTGGTTTTATCATTTAGAATGTGAATGTAAGTGTGTGTGTAGAAGTATGAATTGCAAGATTCAATAGTACAGTAGTGTGAACTTGATTATAAGTGATGCGAAGAGAAAAAAGAGTAGAACAGAGCAAAGCAAAGTGCAGAATCAGAAAGAAAACTTAGAATCAGATCTATGAGCTTCATCGGAACTATCACCTAGCATAAGTAGATGCTACTATCTTAGTTCACTCTTCAAATGGTTTTAATCTGAATTTTGTGAGGCAGTGAACCTTTCTCTTTGAGCAGTGAGCTCTAGGTAGTGTGCCTGAATGCAAGTGCATTCCTTTTGTAAACAATTATATTTGAGTACTCAAATTGTGGATTAACCTCCACCATGGTTTTCCCCCTAACAATCTTTCCACGTAAAAATCTATGTGTTATGGTGTTATGAATGTTTACTTTGAATGCATGCATCTTTTCCTTAATGCAATGATGAAATGGTTCCAAGTTTTAGATTGATGAAGTTTAAAAATTGTTGAACACTGATTCACCCTCCCCTCATAGTGTTCCCTTGAGTCCAACATCGCCTTGTCCATACGTGGATTTTTATTATTCTTAGGTGGATCTAGTCTCCATACAAAATCTAGAGATCCAATTCTTCCTATCACAATTTTTCAATGTCCTTATGATTTCAAAACTACAATCCAATAATTTTTCCTCTCCATATCTAGCCCATAACCATCACCTTTATCTCATTGAACACCATCCACCTATCCAAAAAATTATCCCTTTTGAGCAAGGAGTCAGCTAAACCCATCCTATCAACATCCAAATCATCCATAGTCCCAAAATCCAACCTCAGATACTTAATCAATATCCTAAAATCCTAAATCAACCGTCAATCCTAATCCCTTGTTCAAACTATTTCACCTCAAGCCATAGGTATAGTTTGTATTGGTATCTCCTTTTTTCTTGAGAACTTAGTTTATCTCAAGTAGGAAATCTATCCAATCGAGCTTTAACATAGGATGTTGATCATAGTTGAGAGGATACTATCAACCATGCATCCGACAATCACCCCATTAGTTTAGCTACATCCTTGAACATAGGAGACCATCCCATTATATATTTCTAATCATCCTAATATGAGATTCAAATAAATACTAATCTAAGCTTAATCTAAATCCCAATTTGAGATTTAGTGCATCCACATCCAAGATCTTTTGATATCAACACAAATCTTAAGATCCCTCCTTCCACATTCTTCTAATCTATTCCATTTACCTTTTAATCATCTATTCTCATCTTCATCATCCATACCCATCTAGTCCAACATCATGAATTCTTATCCTCCCTCAACATGACAAAAAATAGTAATAAAGGGAGATCCTAATTACATCACAGATGATTATTAAGGTCTCATTGATCAAGATGAGTATGAAATAGATCTATTTGATACTATCATCACTAGAAATATTTCCCACAACACCTTCCAAAATCCAATCACTCGTCCAACCTATCCCATAATTCCTCCATCCACACCCATTATCACTCCTTATGCTACCTTTGATATGGTAAATCCATTAGCTCCCCTAGATATATATCTCTATCCTATTCCTCATCTACATCTCTCTCTTATCTATCCCCCTACATATCCCTCTCATCCAATATCCATATCTACATATTTGCACAACAACACTATAACCTTCATCCCTAGTCCAAATCCACCATTTCATTATCCCCCAAACCATCTCCTAATCCATAATTCTACTCCTCCAATCCATGATCCCAATCCACCATCCATGCCCTCTTTTGTCACTTCACCTTATGCTCCCTCATACCTTAATCTTCCCTCCAATCCATCATACTTCCCTCCTCCATCTAATCCTAATCCCTCAATCTATCATACTAGTCCTCCACTCATTCATAATCCTTTATCTATTCCCAACCATCCATCTAAGCCTAAAATATACAAGTATCTAATTCCAGATTTCATCCAAGGACTCATGAAAAAAAATTCATCACCAAATACACATCCCAAAGTTGTGGAGTCATTCCACCCCACTCCAACATGCATGATCACTAGTGATGAGACCCTTCTCCATCCCACACCTATCATTCCACTTCCCACTCCTAACACCATCCAAAATGTTGAATCCATCCAACCCATCAAATCCACCCAAATCTAATCCCCTTCTCCTACTCCTAGCATCAACCAAATCCACTCTCATGAACTCATGAATCTTTTACCCTTGCATCCATCCCATCCAAGGATTCCATCCAAAAATCCTCCACTATCACACCACCCATACAAGTCAACATGTGCCAAGAGCTTGTTCCAAATCATACCAATGCATCCCCTCATCCAAATTAAGATCCCACCATCCCATCTACTCCATATCAAGATCATATTAGCTCATCCACTCTATCCCATGAACCCCTTCTCAATCACCTCCTATCCAAACTATCCCAACACCACCTCCATATCCCTTTGGTCCTCTAACATTCACCATGGTGGTTCTCTTGCAATATAAGAATAAGGAATATCCACCACCTATCATCCTCCAACTCATAATTGACTCATATTTTTCTTCCCAAATAACAAGCATACAACTATAAACTGAATGATTAAGACCATGAACTATCAAGGAAAAGGCTTAGGCCTTCATGATCAAGGTACATTGGAGCCCATCCATTTAAAAGAAAATCCATGTACACAAGGCCTTGGATACATATCTCAAGGTTCACAATCCAAAAATGTTGGTACAACCTCCATATAGCCTAAGTGAGTCCCTTCCAAAAGAGCAATAGGTGCTTCCCATCATTCCTCCAAACCATTTTTCACCATCCCCCCTCCTCCCTCATATCAACTCAAAATAACTATCCATATCCCTACTTCATCCTCCAAATCCATTTTAGGTCCTTATGTCCCACCATCCACCATCACACATCCTCCATCTACTAAGTCCATTTTGGGCCCTTATATCCCGAAATCCCATACTCCATCTCATCCCACTCATCCATTTATCCACTAATCACTACGCTATCACCCATAATAAAAATCCCACTCTCATAATCCCCAATCAGGATCAACAAAGGAACACCAACGTGATCGTGCATCCACACATCATCTCCAAAATCTTACATCTATCACTACATTAATATTTTCTCCACATAATCCATCTCCTCTACCCATACCATTTCTATTGGGAGCAATTTCGATGCCAAAATAAAAATGTATTTAAATCTAAACATCCACATGAATATATAGATCCCCATGTCTCCTCAAAAAGACATGATGAAGAAAATAAAAATCTAATAAAAATATCAAATCAATCCTAAAGTCTACAAAGGCCCACGAAAGAAAAAATAAAAACCTTGTAGATCATAAAGAAAAAAGATGCAATGCCTTCAAATGAAAAATCCATAATGGCATCCAAAATTTCTAATCCAAAATCTATGCATCCAATCTTCATCTCCTAAATCTATTTTGGGTCCCTATCTCCCAAAATTTTCTATCCGAACTCCTCCATTGTCCTCACATTCTCCATCCATCCATCCTCCTATCATTCCACATCCACCATAATATGTACCAATGTCGGTCTTGAAAACATTCCCCCATCACAGTTGCCTTCCATCCTTCCATCCACACCCTTTCTAACATCCCATCCATTATCCCACATATCTCTCCCATCAAATCCCTTTAATCCATTCCCTTGCATAATCCATCCATCCTAATAAGGTTGTACCAACATCCCATAGTCATTTCAAAGATGGGCTCTTCTTACCTCAATATAGAACTAGATTCTTGATTCCATCCTCCATCTCCCATCACTCATCCATTATCTTCCTCATCCACCTCCATCCATGCAAAAATATAAAATATCCAAAAATCCAAAAAATCCAAAATAGTCTAAAAAAATATAAAAAAGTAACAAAAGAAAAATAAAAGAAATAAAATACTAAAGAGAAAAAACCATAAAATAGTGAAAACTTGGAAAATAGGTGCCTTGGAAAAGTACTATGATGAAAACCTAGAAAAAATGTGTTAGTAAATCCCCCATCCATTTTCTCTCCATACTTGGGGGCAACTCGATTCTAAGCATCCCCTTCCTCCATTTCCTCTATCCACCATATCATACCCATCCTACCTATCATATCTCATTTATATCAATCCTTCCATCCTCCTTGTGATCTTGTAAAGACATGGGAAAATATATATACATTCCTTGGACACCTCTTGGCATGCATTCCCTCTATCCACACACTATCATGTTCCTTATCCTTCCATCATGCTATCATCCATCTACCTTCATTATCCACCCATCATTCTATCATCCATCTACCTCCCTTATCCACCCATCATATTCTCATCCATCTACCCCCTATCCATCCATCATGCTACCATCCATCTCCCTTCATTATCTACCCATCCTCCTATCTTCCATCCTTCTTGCCTCATCACACATAACATATATAGAGTGGGGCATTTTATCCCTTTATAAAATGGCCCTTGGAGATATCATTCAATACCATCCATCAATATTGTCATCCCTTCCATATCACTATCATTATCTCCACATAATCCTTCCTTTAATACTTCTAAATCCATTCATCCCTTCATCCCATGATCCTTCCATATCCCCATCCTTATCTTCCTATCCCATCATATTCTCATCTTTCAATATTCCAAATCCTTATCTTCCCATCCATCCCCCTCCCTATCTTCTCATCCATACATCCATACATCCCTTTCATCCCCATCCATCCGTCCAATACTCCCTTCCATCTCTACATCTCTACATCATTCTCTCCTATCCCTCTATCTCATCATCCTTCCATCTCCACATATTTATTTATCTATCCATTCATCCATATCCACAAAAACCCTTTGTGACTTTGTGTTATGTTGGACTAACCTTTTGTTTGTTGTGTCAGTCTTATGCATGCGATACAAAGCCACCTTGGTTCCTCATACCCTAGTGCATAGTATCCCATGCTATATCAAATTAAGTGTTCACTACATGGTATTTTTAATACGGAAATCCAAATACCCCCATCCATTTATCCTTCATCTCTATCCCCCATCCACCCATCCTATCCATTTTCCTCACCACACTTAATCTTAGATTTTGTGTGCACATGAATCCTCATCCATCTTTCATTTATCCTCTCATCTTTCTCTTGCAATAACCATATGTATCTTTTCATCCATCCTAATCATTTCATCATCCTATTAGAAGCATATTTTCATTCATCCTAATCATGTCATCATTCATTCAATATTCTTAGGATAATATAGATTTTCTATTCTAAGAATATTTTACTCTATCATATTCATCCATTTCATCAATCCTATTACTCCTAGCAATCTCACATCTCAAGAAAATCATAATCAATGTAATATAGCACAAATACTTCAATTGAATCCTTGGTCTTGTTCTTATCCTTGATGCAAGCCTTGATCCAAACCCAATCATCATCAGGATGTATCCTTCCCAATCCTTGTGTTATTTAAGGATATATCATTCCCACATCAATAACACTCCCATCATCATCATCATCATCAGGAATTATCCTTCCCAATCCTTGTTTTGTTTTCAAATATATCATTCCCACATCAATACTCCACCCATCATCAATCAATATTGGCTTTTAGCTTGATCAGGGTAACATCTTGTTTGTCCTTGAATCCTTTTGTGTTTGCTTGTTTACCATCACCCTCATCCATTATCTCTTCCTCTTCCCATCTTTCATTCTCTCTATCCTCTTGTATCATCTTCCTCCTTTATCCTACATTCTCTCATCCATTTCAAGAGCACAACCATGTTCTCTTGAACTTGCATGTCCTCTCGAGGGGGAATCCTCAATCCTAATCCTCATCTTTACCTCCATCATATTTCTTCATAGTCACTCCTTTGAATGATTGGGGAATCTTACCTAATCTAACCATATTTTTTATGGTGCTATATTATAATCTTCTTTTAAATGATGCTACTATGTAACACCATCTCAAATAGGGACAAAATATAGACACTAAAATTTGACCACTTTTGTTTGGTCAATTTATCCCTAATTCGAACATTTTTGCATCCTCTATATTAATTAAATAATACCCTATTATTTAATTAAGATTCAGTTATCCCCTATCCCTTCATCCTAATATATTTCTTCTATTTTCCTAAGTCCTAGCCTAAGGTAAATAATTTAATTTAATTATTTATCTACATCTATCCTACCTTACCCCTTCTATCCCATAAATTAAATAAATAATTTCTATTTGTTTAATTTACCTTCTCACATGTCCCATCCTCCAACTTTTGCAACTTTTTCTCTAATCCTAATCCTAATCCCTACCTAATCTACCCACTAAGCATGTGAACACACTTAATCCTTGATTAAGTAGGTAAACCCCCCATCACATCAAGCACATGGGCTTGGTACCATTTCACATCTTGTCCCATAATAGTAACCTCATCCCTCTTAAATCATCTCATCATGCCACTTGGCACAATCTCATTAGTTGAGATATCACCTCTCATCTCAACCCTTGATCCTAGGATCAAATCCAAGCCCTTTGTCCATTTTCCTCCTATCCTATACATCCAAACCTTAGCCATTTTATCTCTCTCTCACACTCATTTTCATTGGAGCACCATCATGCTGACAAAATTTCATGAGCACACATCCAATTGAATATATTATGGGCAAATCTACTCAACGAGAATATCAACATTTGTTTTTATGCTAGTTTGAGCTTTCTTCTAGCCTAATATTGAGTGTTTGTTGGTTTTATTGTAATTTAAATTTGATGCGGGAACAAATTTAATGGAAACATGTAGAAGAAAAAATAATTCAATTCGTCATTGGTTCTTGAACTTTTTGTAAAATATTATAGCTTTAAAATTTCAAGTTATCACTAGTCACATGCATAATCAAGCTATACTTCATATGTGACCAATCCTACTTTATATGCTAATAAATTTGGTTACTCTAGCATAATGAGGATGCAACTCTACAAGAAATGGTGTAATGATCAAGATAAAACCATGTAATGGTTCAACACGAACAATATTTTTATATCAACATTAACTAAGTTTTAATTTGTGTACCAAACATAATGGAGGCCATTACTTTGCAATAAAGGGTGAATGACCTATGTGTAGTTTCATGTAACTAATGCATATATGCATTAGCTTTATTTTTCTCTTCTCATGCTACATTATTTACCTACATGTGTATTTGATATCACCAAAGAATTTACACATGGTTGAGAATATGATAAATGTATTTGCACATGGTCGAGAATATGATAAATAGATTTGCACATATTTATGAAAGTATTATTTCCATTAAAGTGATATGTGGAGACATGCAAGGAAACTAGTGCACATTCTTCAATCAAACCATCCTATATCTTAGGATTTTGATAACAAAATTTCAAATCCTAAAATATTTGTGCATTGTGTGACTTGCACATACATTTTCTTCAACATTCTTATTTTTTCACCATATGCCTTAGAAACATGGAAACACACAAAGCCACATCATATAATAATCTATTTATCGCCATATGATGAATTTAAAATTTATCACTTACTCATCCACATGTATTTAGTGTACCATACATGCATAACATCTATTAATCATAAATTTTTAGGCATAACTAACAACCATTGTATAAGTACAACCTTTGTAACTTAGTTTAGATAGAGGCTTTATAGCTCACATTCTACAATATGGTTTATTCCAATCATGTGCTTAAATACCCTTATGTAATTGTATTATCATGAGTTGTACCTCTCTAGAGCCTCTAGAAAGTTAGTTGTATATTTAATCCACTACTTAATCATGGGTTCATGTTAGTGTAATATTAATATTTTAGGATATGTTTTAATTGTAAATATATTATTGCACACATTTTAAAATTTTACTTAGGTAATTCTTATGGGTAAAAGCACAAACCTATGTCACACTTTCAACCAAATAAATAGTTCAAAGAGAACTAATTTTGGCTAGAAAAGTTTCAGCTGAGTATGTTTCGGCTGAAACCATGTGGCATATACGTGACACACATGGTTTCAGACGAAACAAAAAAAAAATATTTTTCCCTTACAAAGTTTTCAAACCGACTTTGATTATATGTGCGGGGTTTCTATCAGAAGGGTTTCGGCCAAAACCCTTCCGATAGAAACCCTTTCGGCTGAAACTGTCTAGTTGGCATCCTAGTTGAAACCAACTCAACATTTTTCAGAATTTTCTGAAACTTTCAACTTTAACTAAGTATTTCTCCAATCAAATTTTTTTTTTTCGCAAAAAAAGAAAAATACCCTTTTGTCTAGAGCTCGGAGTGGGGAATCCAAATATATATATT
This sequence comes from Sequoiadendron giganteum, assembly GCA_007115665.2. Classification (NCBI taxonomy): domain Eukaryota; kingdom Viridiplantae; phylum Streptophyta; class Pinopsida; order Cupressales; family Cupressaceae; genus Sequoiadendron; species Sequoiadendron giganteum. The sequence continues at coordinate 566,205,361 of CM021101.1, read as the reverse complement.
TTTTAATGTTTTGATTAGTTTTAATATATGTTATTTTTAAAATAATGCAAGTAGGTTGTTAAAATTTAAAAAGGAGGTTGATTAGAAATTAAAAAAAAGTTAGTAAAACATATTAATTTTTTAAAAAACTTATGTGGGGCAGTAGAGGAGAGAGTCTTCTTCAAAAGGGTATAATTTTTTTTTTTGAAAATAATTAAAAAAATTGAAAATAGTTGACGACCCATGAAAACTGTCAAATTTTGACATGTTTGACTTTAAAACATTATTATGAGAAAAATATACAACAAAATCTGATTATTTTTTCATGCAGTAGATATTGAAGTTACCTATTTGGAGAGAACAAAATTAGGGAGAAATGAAGTTTTTTTCAATTTGTTTCTTCACTGCCCGTGAAGTCACTCTTTTATGAAATTTTCAGCATTCCAAAATTTATACTTAAATTGAAAAAAACATAATGAAAACGTTTTCTTTTTAGTTTTAAAAATTACAGGAATAAGCTTCATCAAAATTTCTAAATTTCATTAGTTTACACCATTTTAAAATTCAAAACATAAAGACCACTTTTATGTGGTCGAAGTTCATAATTTTTTTTGTTGTTGGCTGATTCCTTTATAAAGTGTGACATAGGTTTGTGCTTTTACCCTTATTTAATTACTTAAGTTAGGAAGGATAATGTTTCACATTCATGGGAATATGATTTTTATTTATCCTTAGAGGATTTGAAAACTATAACTATATAATGTAACTCTCCTTCCATATTTTAAAAATAATCAGAATAATGAAGCAAGCATTTTGTGAGTAGTATCTATTCAGGAAACTTAGCTAAAATTTATTTATTATTAAGCTAGTTTAAATATATTTCTATGTGTTAGATAATAGGTTATAAATTCGACTTCATATTCTAACATGGTATCAAAGTGCATCAATTCTAGGATAGGGTTATTTAATTTTTCTGATTTTTGGATATTTAAAAAGTTGATCAAGTTGTATGTAGATTTCTTGATAGCCTAGTATTCTCTTATCTTGCATCTTTATATGATCTATATAAGTATAAATTCTTAAAGAAAAATAACCTCTATTTTTGCATGTGTGTAATTTTATTATAACATGGTAAAGATCAATGTTTTGGTGATTTAGGTGAGCTTGTAAGCTATTTTTTTTTTTTGTGTAGAAGGTCCAAGAAAGTTAGTATAAACTTTAATTTTTCCAAAAATAGGGTTTATGGAACATATTAGTAGATGTTGCATTGGTGGTTGTCGTTGCACCAAAATATCAACTTGGTAATGCCTGATACAATCGCCAGATTTATACAAGATCCATGAGAGGCGATTAAGCCATGCCACAAACCTGAGTGTTGTGTTGCATAGAACAAGGAGACCAAGAGCGAATTCTTGTGACCTCCCCCAGCACAAGCAAGGGGTTCGAACCTGTGACCTCGACTCTGATACCAATTTTTGCATTGGTGGTTGTCATTGCACCAAAAGATCGACCTATTAATGCCCAATACAACCGCTAGATTTATACAAGATCCACAGGAGGCGGTTAAGCCATGTCACAAACGTAAGCCTTGCATTGCACAACACAAGAAGACCAAGAGTGGATTATTGCAATAGTAGAAGAGGAGTTTTTAAGCCAAGATTTGGTAAAATACTAAAACATGCATTTTTAAGCCAAGAAGACCCTACCATTGCATCCAAAAGGCCTAGAAACCTCTATTTCCATTTAAGATGTATCACTTTTTGTGTTCATGATCCTAAGAAGCCTTTTTTTTTTTAATCTTGGCACTATTCATCTATTCAACTTTATTGTCATACTCTCTATACTTGTGCATAGAGATTTCTTGCTTGTATACATTGTTAAAATCATCAAATGGATTGGTGATGTCATCACTTAAAAAATAGACACCTTTTCATTTTCTTTTCTTATTTTAACCTCAACTTTGGAAGAATACAACTTGGTCATTCAAACTCAAAATGGGGTGCAATTTATTTTATTTAGGGTGAAATTTTATGATCTTTGTATAAATGTATAGGTGGTTTCTTAATTTAGCTCTCCATTTTTATAAAATTTTAGTTTTATCATATATTTTTTTGCTCAGTCATTCTTTTTAGAGCTTTAATTAATTTTAAATTTCACAAATAGGATGCTTTGTAGATGTTATTTATTAAAAAGTTGGCATTTTTTCTAAGATCTGCACATTGCTGTAATTTTTTAGTTACTATTAATACTTTCAACATTTTGGCCACTTTTAGGCCTTGTAAATTTTTTAAAAATCTTGCATTATAATCACACTAAAATAAAGTGTCAAGTATTGCTCTTTTTGGGGGGTCATTTTAGTAACTTAAGAGTGTTAAAATTGAACAATCTAGGGGTTATTAATACATATGCACTCAACTTATAAAGTGTCATTTTAATGAACTAGTATTAGGGGGCTTAAACATAGATTTTTTTTAATAAAGTTCCACTTTGGGGTTTCATAATTTATTTTAACATTAAATTCAATAATTTTATTTTAGGTATAACTTAAAAGAATTATTTGTCCTATAAATAAGGGATAAAGAACCATTTCCTTGAGAAGGATCTACTATCATATCTCCTTAGACTCATTATTGAGCTACATAACTATGAAAATAAGAATGCATGGCTTAAAAACAACGACATGGTCTATAGACTAATATGCATTACTATTTTTAATGATACTTTACATCACATAGAGAACATTGAGTTCCCTTTCACTACTTGGACCATGATCTAGTGGTTGTAGATGACTTTAGATCTTCATCTAATGATGATGTTTCCTTGGATGACCATGTACATTATAAGCATTCATATGCCTCTTCTTGTATGGGAAAATCCTCATGGGATTATTAGTCTATTTTGTTGACATACAATGATACCCCATCTACTTTATTGTTTCTCTTGTTGCTTCATCTTATTTTAGGGTAACTTATTTGAGAGCTTAAAATGATTATATTTAGTAGGGTTCTTCATGTCTACAAGATCCACTTCATTGGGAGGTCTACTTACATGATATTTAATATCTATTCATGGATACTCACCATTTGGATCTTGATAATGGTATTGATAAAATTCAACTTCTCTTTGATGATAGATCACATCAAGTTACATTATCTCCTATTCTAGATTCTCTTACTCTCTCTACCACATCACACTACTCACTTGACACATCCTATTTTTTATTGATCCAAGTCACATAGTTTAGTAGTCACTATTATCAAATATTTTATGGTATAGTCATAGTTCAACATTGACATGAAGACACATGAGATATTTCTAGATCCATGCATTAAAATTCCTTTCTACATTACACTTGAGTGGAAATTTAGTAGTTTGATAGCTTAGGGCTTTTTTATTTTGGAAGAAAGATGCATCATTTTTTGTAAAGGGACCTATTAAAGTATTCACTATTTAAAATTTTGTATCACTCTTCTCTCTCTTCTTTGTGGAGGCATACATAGGCCTTTTCTTATAGGAGTTTTAGGACACTCTTCTAGGAGGATTCTTAGTTCTTCTATCTTTTCTCTCTTCTAGGGGAGATTTTTCTTATAAATTTTCTCCTTTTTTAATGTCAATGAGAGTCTAATTTGTACATGGGTACCTAACATGGATTTCTTGTTTAGATCCATTCTTACATCTCTTAATTTCTATAGCATCTCCTTAACTTGCATTTGAGGAGGGATATTGGAGCAATATTAATACTTTAGGAATCATTTAAAGCCTAAGTATATTATTGCACATATTTGTAAGTTTTCTTAGGTATTCTTATTTAGTTACTTAATTTAGGAAGGATATTGTTGTACATTGATGAGAATATTCTTTTTTCTTTATCCTCATAGATTTAGAAACTTGAATAAGAAATCCCACTCTTTTAATTTTTTTCATTTTCCTTATCTATAAACTATAAGGCTACATAGTATAATTCTCATTCCATCTTTTGAAAATAATTAGAATAATGAATCAAGTATTTTGTGAGAAATTTGTATTAGGTAAACTTGGTTATTTTAACTTTCATTAAGCCAATTTAAATATATCTCTATGCAATAGATTCTAGGTTTATATTTCACACCAAATTCTAATAGGAAAAATGATATCTAACATGATACTTTTTTATTTTTATACATTCAAATATCAATGAATACATGATAATGTTAATTATTATTTTTGCATGTCTTTACTTTTCTTCAACCATGAAATTATATAATAGTTCTTTCATATCTAAATCTTTTCATTGGATGTAAACACATTTCCATTTGCCTAGCCATAAATTTGCTTACATGCATGCATGTTTGTGAGTGTTGCATATTTTTAGTTGCATGAACATTCTAGGATTATCATGCAGATCAAAGTGTGGGGAAAATCTAATGCTGAAATTTGCATGCCCATGGCATTTCCCATTTAGTTTTGAACTTATTTTGAGGAGAGTACTTTGATAGACATATATATTTCAAAAGGGTGTAATTTTGTACAAAATTGAATCCCTTATGGTATCCACCTACCCATTACAATATTAATATATACTTATCCATCATCCCCATAACTTCATCCTTTCTTATTATTCATCACACATGTGCATGCTCATACTACCACATACATGTTATTCTTATGATTCAAACCCTTTCATGTTCTAGTACTAGTCTATGATCATAGGGATGCCCTCATAGTTCTAGATTTATCTTTCTATAATTTAAAATTTATAATTCAATTTAATTGATTTACACCTTTACCCTTCTTTCCTATGGCTAACTAAGCAAAAATTTGTGCAATGTGTTATTATGATGTTTTACTTAAAAGAATTCAATATATTCAATTTTTATCATCAAAGATTCTTGAGTCCCTTTCTTACTCTAAAGAGAAAATACATTTAGACTTAGTGCATTAGAAAGAATGTAGTTCGATGCGAACATTGTAGGAGTATATGCATGATTGAAGATTGTTATTTTCATCATTAATAGGTATTTCTATAGGTTGATATAGGAGAATATGTCTCCTCGTGACATATTGACAACCCTAAGACGTTTATAAATCTACTAGTCCATAAATATTAAGAAAAAAATAACAATTCAAGATGCATCATGTATAAAGTGAAGAAAAAAATGTATGTACATCACATAGTACAAGTTTTTAGGTACATGACATATCCATGGTCACACATTTGTCCTTGATCTCTAGATTCATCCTTGCACAATATCAATAGAAGACTCTAATTATGAGATTGTTACCCATTTTCTTTTGATCTCAAAGTATACAAGATTCAAATTATTATCATTCTTTGTACATTCATCAATTATATAATGAATTACATATATTTATATTTACATTTTCACATTTAATTGCTTTTAAAAAACTATCATAATATCATTGCCAATTATTAACGAGTCTAAATTAAGTATACTTATATGTATTTATTTAATTGGATTAGCATAGATTAAACTAAAGGAAAGTTGATTTCCCTACACAAATATATATGCAAGATTTTATTACTTAAGTAGTATATCTTTCAAAACAATTTCACAAAATAAAAAATAAAAAATAATCTTTTCTATTTGAAAATAATTATATTGTTGTAAATTTGTATTTTCATACAAACACTACATTTATTATTAAATTATTATTTTTATTTAGATTTATCTTTTTCAATGATAAATTGTGGACTTTCTATATTAAATATAAAAATCTAATATATTAATTCACATAAAGATAGGTGGGATAGAATTGCATCCTAAAAGTCATGTAAGGTTTTAAAGATAAAACAAAAATGATCACATCACTACACAACTAAAGCAATATTAATTATAAAGATTATTTTAATCATCTTGAAGTTTTAACCATTAGAAATAAGCTTCCAACTCATAGTAATATTTTTTTTCTTTTCTATTCTTTAATTAAAAAAATGCAAACAAAAGAATACTTACCATTATCATTCCTATTGAAATTGGCTTAATTACACTAAAAAAAACAAAATACTAACATGTGTTTAAAAGGATCATCCACACCCTCTATATTAAAGTGATCCTTAATAACTACATCTAAAACGAACACTAAAAACTACCCCCACAATAACATCCTTACATTAATTTCTTAAAAAATTATAAGAATGAGATTCTCCTTTGAAAATGTTTAAGCTACCTACTATTTCACTCCAATTTTCAGGGTGCAAGCGACACAATTACCATAGACTTCTTGTATTGTGCATATAATATTTTATGTACGTGAGTTGAACAACTGTTGTCTTTCCATCAACGTCGTGATCACGAAACCAATTCAATATGCGCCCGACTGACACGAGGAAGCAACAAACAATTATAAACTATTAACAACCGTTGAAGCTTTCGCGAACCGTTCACACTTGCACCCTTGTCGAACTCTTCGCGTTCTATAAAACCTCTGTGCAGACAAACATCTCTACATTGCTTTCTGCTTTGTTTTTCTAAGCTTCGCTCCATTTATCCTAAATGGAGAACAGTGCAACATGCAGCGGTGGAGCAGCAGGGTGGCTGACGTATGTACTAGTTCCCCTCACTTGTAGTGGGCGCAAATTATATAGCTTAACAAGTTTTCAAGAAGATGTTAATATTTGTTCATGGCAGCAGTACATGGTGATGCTGTTTTCTGCTCTGCTTTTTTCAGCAATCATCTCTTGGTGGAATCCTGGTGGATGTGCGTGGGCTGGAAAGAATAACAAGAGGAAGATTCCAGGGCCCAGAGGATTGCCCATAGTAGGAAGTCTAATGGAAATGAGTGGCAGCCTTGCTCACCGTAAGCTTGCTCAATTAGCGACTTTTCATGAGGCCAAAAAGCTGATGGCCTTCAGCTTGGGCTCAACCCGTGCAGTCATAACTTCGGACCCAGAAGTCGCCAGGGAGCTCTTGAACTCCCCTAACTTCGGGGACAGGCCCCTCAAACAATCCGCCCAACAGCTCATGTTTGGTAGGGCAATAGGCTTTGCACCCAACGGTGACTACTGGAGGATGCTGCGTAGGATTTCGGGTACTCATCTCTTCAATCCACGAAGAATTGCTCTGCACGAAGCCAGGCGTCAGGCGGAGTGCCTGAAAATGTTATCAAATATACGCAGTGAGTGGAAATGCAAGGCTGCCGTCAGCCTCCGTCCACATCTCCAAATGGCGGCGCTCAATAACATCATGGAAAGTGTGTTTGGCACAAGGTTAGATGGTAACAGAGAAGGTCGAGAGGTGAGGGAGATGGTGGAGGAGGGGTTTGAACTGCTGGGGGCATTTAATTGGGCCGATCATCTTCCCTGGCTGCGACTGCTTGACCCTCTGCAAGTCCACGCCCGCTGCGCTCGACTCGTACCTCGCGTTAGGGCTTTTGTTCAACGCATCATCCACCAACATCGACAGTATCCTCTGCCCAGGGACACACCCGATTCAGATTTCGTGGATGTGCTCCTTTCGCTTCAAGGACATGACAAGCTCGACGACGACGACATCATCGCGGTTCTCTGGGTAAGCAATACTCCATATTATTATTTGTTTTTACGCCACTATATCAAAGCTCCGATAACACTAATAAATTATTGTCACATACAGGAGATGATATTCCGCGGCACAGATACCGTGGCTCTAGTTACAGAGTGGACGATGGCGGAGTTGGTACTGAATGAAGAAATACAAGACCGAGCTCAGGCGGAGTTGGAGGCAGTGGTAGGGCGGGATAGAAGCGTGCGGGACGAGGACATTGCAAAGCTTCCATACCTGCAGCTGGTGGTAAAAGAAAGTTTGCGAATGCATCCCCCTGGGCCTTTGCTGTCGTGGGCCCGGTTGTGCACAGAGGACGTTGACATAGCAGGGGGGATGCATGTTCCGGCGGGGACGACAGCCATGGTGAACATGTGGTCCATCACTCACGATCCTGAGATTTGGAACTCACCTCATGAATTCCGGCCGGAGAGATTCCTTGAAGAGAAAGTGGACGTTCGGGGTAATGACTTGAGGCTTGCGCCCTTCGGTGCAGGTCGGCGAGTGTGTCCCGGAAAGGCTCTCGGCCTCACTACTGTTCATCTGTGGGTGGCAAAACTGCTCCACCATTACAGGTGGATTGCTTCTCCTCAACACCCAGTAGATCTCACCGAGATTCTCAAGTTGTCCTCACAAATGGCCACGCCCCTTACTGCAATTCCGGCCACCAGAGTGCCTTACTAATAAGGGTTTGTGGTCATATCAACTGCGCAATTAGGTTTCAACGTTACGCTCTTATTCTTTCAGGACTTCACTGTAACGGGATAGTCTAGTCGTAGTTTGCTGCACATTCAGCGAGTATATTCGTTAACATCTGATGTACATACAAAGTATCAGTTTTTATCTGTGAACATGTTTATAAGTTTTTTTTACTACCTCTGATATTACCACTTGCTACTCGTATTGTCATGGCAAATTGGTTACCAGTGAATGTTTTGTTTGTCTGCTAATTCCTCGTCTTCTACCAATAAATTTCGATATCTATGCACTATGCACTGTTTTTAACAAATCGAAATTTGATTTAACAATGATTAAAGAATACTTTCTTTCCAAAACGCTTAATTTAATACTGAAGACACGTTTACAAATCGATGCTTATCAAGAATTTATGTCACGTTTAACTTTGAAAGACGGACATTGGGAATCGATCACATGCATATGGATTGCTTTGACTTGATGGCTAGTTTTTCTACGTTCATACATGTAATGGGTTATTTTAAAAAATAATTTATGTAATTTTTTTTTTTGGCATAAATGAAATGTGAAATTGTTATTAATTGTTCAAAAATTATTTAATAAAGTAAAGTTTAAATAATTTTGTTTTATATAAAATTGAAAGGAAAGAAAGTTATAAAATCTATTTACAATATAAAAGAAAAAAATCATTAATCAATCAATGGTTAATTTTTTGGGGCATTGAATATTCAAACATATGGTAATGCTGATAATAGTCAAGAATTAGGGTGACTATTAGAAGAGTTTGGTTGTGATTTGGAAGGAGAAACCTCAAATTATGAATTAAATTAGATAATGTTGAAACATAGTGTTTGTAAGAATATTGTGTTATTCTATTTGTTCCCATATAGAACCAAAAGGGAAGAAAAATCTAAAATAGTCCTAACAACATATAAGAAAAAAGCATAAATCATGCTATGACAAGAAATAACAGAGAATTAAGATAATAATGAAGATTATTTTGACTTTAAATAGTAAGGGTGAGACCTTTATATATATATATAATTTTGATTACAATCTATTTATTTAATATACAAATGTAGAACTATTTAATTTTAGAGGATGGTGAACTATGAAATAAGTAGATCATATAACAAAGGAAGAAAAAAAGGGCTACAAAATGAAAGAGAAAGACATGCAAAGTAAAGAAAAGTCTTAGAAGGTAGTACATGGTAGAGGTAAATAAAATCAATTAGTGGAATTTCTTTTCATAAATCATGTTCAACCACATCTGTGTATCCTAGTCATTGACATCCTATATAAGTTTCTAAATTAAAGGGTGGAGATCCTAAATGGAATGGTGATCATTTCTAGATTCATTAGAATTTTGACCTTTTGAGGATCAAATAAAGGCTTGGATTGGGGATGTTTGCTCAATTTTTTATAAGAATGCTAGAAACATGTCTAAAACCTATTACTTGGAGGAATCCCTAATGATTTGTAATTTTTTCTCTTTATTTCATCTTTGTAACCTTTTATATATAATTAATAGGGTTTTTTGCAACTACACAAGCTTCCCATGCTTGTTTTGCAATTATCTCCGCATGGTCATACACTTGAAACCATGCCCATTTATATTAGCAAAAAAATTCCTCTATACACAAAAGATGCTTAAATGGGGTCCACAAGTTCCAAGAGGTATTTGAAAGCCCTCTCCTCTTTAATAGCATCCATTTCAAGAAAATTAGTGGCACTTTGGTCTTGTATTGAGGTAGATAGTTCTACCAAATAATTTGTAATAATTCAATGATGAACTAGAGATCATGGCTTTGACATGCAAGACAAGGTAAAAACCAAAAAATCTATGAGATGGGCAAATCTAAAGTATGATTGAATATTATTAGTAGCTAGAACCCAACTATCACTTTAATAGTAGTATGGTCACCCAAATAGCTCTTTCATAGTTTAAATTACAAGACAATCTATACCCATGGGATGAACAATGATTTTTAAGTGGGGATGTCCTCTTGGAGTAGATGTAGTGTCTTGAATCTAGTCATTAATGGTACTTTAGGAAGATTTGGATAGTGAAGGAGGTGACTTAGAAGAAATACAAAATTTTGATGCAAGATGAGAGGTAAGAACAAGAGATGTAGGATTTTTTTGTAGGATCGAATCTGAGGACTATACATTACAATGGAAGTTTAGAAGTTCAAACTTTCACAAAAGGATAATGTGAGTAGAGGAAGAAATATAAAAATATGTGGGATCTTGTTGTGGAATTGGAGATCAATATGGGATATTGGAATGTAAGTCTAGAAGTCGATTGGAAGTCTATAGGAAAAGGAATTAGAGGGAAATAAAAAAATATGCAAGGATGGGAGGTGCGCGGTTTCAATGTAGGACTAGATTTGAGAACTAGATATATGAGATAAACATTGAAAATTTCATCAAAAATCCTTAAATGGAAGAAAATATTAGGAGAAAATCAATTAAAACTAGTGAAGGGAAGAGGAGCTAAGATTGGAGGAAGTATGGAGATTCAAAGGTACAAAGGAATTCCACAAGGAGGGAAGTTTGAAGGAATGTGAGAATTAGGAATGGAGAAGAATTCAAGGTCAAGAGGTACAAGGCAATGGAAGTTTTTTGGATGAGCTCTAAAATTCTATAGAGAGGGGCAAAGCATAAGGATGGAATCCATGAATTAATTAGAGGTCATGAGAATGGGTGAACATAGAAATGGAAGAATTTTGTAAGAAGTCTTAGAAAGGTTCAAAAAGTAGAGGAAATGGAAGATTTTAGGGATGCAAAGAAGAATGGGAGGTTGGGATTGTTGGAAATCAAGATGAAACTTGCAAAAATATGAACTTAAACATGTGATTTTGCAAATATGAAATTATGTATTCAAGATTACCAATATTATGATATGTGATTAGCAATTGAAACAATAAAAGAAAAATCAACCATACCACAAGTTGAGAATCGCAAGTGACACAAGATATACATGGAGAAACACTTGTGGGAAAAAAATCCACACCCAAAGAGATGCAATGTTTGTATCAATCTTCAAGGAAGCACATCAATACAACAATCCTCTGTTAATTTTGGTGACACTTTGTTACTCTAACAACTTGCAAAAAAAATCTATACACCAGGGTAAATGCACAAAGTTGGGTCCATGAAACGTGGAAGTTTTTTCCTTAGCCGAAAAAACGAAATCGGCTAAGCAAAAACGTGATCCCGATTTTTACAAATCGGGTTCCCGTTTTGGTTCAAGATCCTGAGCCTAAATCAAAAAAGGGATCCCGCTTTTCAAAAAATGGGATCCCGTTTGCTAGAGGGTCTCGAACCAGCGGAGAGGAAATGTGATCCCAGTTTGTAAAGAATGGGAAAAATTGAGATCCCGTTTTTTACAAACAGGGATCCCGTTTTGTAAGACTATTTTTCTTTTTTAAATGAAGAAATCTTCATTTTCGCATGCGCGCATGAGATCCCGATTTGAGAGTGATAGTGACTACTAGAAGACCTCCAGGTACTCGTACTCTTACTCTCTTTTTTTGCATTTTTACATTCAAAATTGAAATTGTTGATAAATTTACTATTTCTAGCATGTTTATTTCAAATTTTATTTCCATTTTAAGCATTTTATTTCATGTTATTTTTTAAATAAGAAATTTTAGAAATAGATTAAAAAATACGTCAAATTGTGAAGATTTTCAATAGAAACAAAAAAATAAAACTTGAATTGTATTTTAGAAACAAAATTTAACTTTTGAAACTTGAATTATTTGATGAAACAAAAAATAAATAAATTTCAAAGCCCTAATTGAAACGAAACAAAAAAATTGCATTTCAAAACCCTAGAAATTGAAAATTTGCATTTAGAAACCCTAATTAAGCTTTTTGAAATCTCAAATTCAAATCAAAGCAAAAAAAAAAGAATTTCAAAACTCTAGTTTGAATTGAAACTAAAAAATTGTATTGAAAACCCTGATTGCTTAGAAATTGAAACAATAAAAATTGCTAAAGCCCTAAATTGAAATCAAACAAATCATTTTGATTTTGAAAACTCTAATATTCGAGCTCAAGAAAATTCTTTTGCATTGCTTGAATGTTTTAAATTTGATTTGCATTGTATGGATAAAATGATATGTTAAATTTTAGTTTCAATGTTAAATTATAATTAAATTAGAAAAACTTTCCATTTTTTGTGAAATGAGTACATTATCGCTATATGAATTTTCATTTAAAACTATCTTTTATATGGATTTTGATAATTAATTTTAGGTCAAATAATCAGTCTATTCTAAATCTAGCTTCATCTAGGGTCTATTCAAAACCTTAAGTGAGGATTAAATTCAAAATCTAGCTTCATCTAGGGATCTAGGGTTCTTGAATTGAAGTTGACCTACTTAAGAAGAAATGTGGTATTTTGCTGAAATGTAAATTAAATTAGGGATGGTGAATAAATCAACTCTCTTTAAAAAATACAGATTTCTATTCTATTAGAGAAAAAATGAGGATTTTGAACAATTAATTATTAGAAAATAAGATTTAAGTTATAATTTCTATTTTGAAAAAAATATAGTTTTTAAATACATTTTTGAGAAAAATAATGGTAAGAAATATATAAATTAATTTAAAGAATAGAGTTTATGACATATGCATAATATTAATTTTTTGTGAAATTAAATGAGAGGGTTACTTGACAATTAGTTTCATTAAAAATGAAGATTTAAGTTATTAAGTAGTGGCATTTAAAAACACCTAGGGGCACTGAGTGTTGGATCTCAATTGTAATGTTCTCATAGGTTAGCCCTCATGATAAGATCAAGTACATGATTATGGAAATGATTGAGGAGAATAGTATTCAAACTTGGAAATGGTGATGCATAATTAGATTAAATTTAGGTCCTCCTATTGAAGTGTTCCTATCATATAGTACTTTCAAAAATTTAAATGATTTGTCAATAATGATCAACTATAATTAAATGATAAAATAAAGACAATTGAATGCCTTTGAATACTAAGCAAGTTTAGTTGGCTCATAATGTATTATTAAATGTGTAAGGGATGGAAAATTTTGAATTTAAATTTTTAAATTTTAATGAATAAATCCATGGTTTAGGATTTACCATATATATGTACTTAGATTATTGGCCTAGGATTTAAATTTTTGCACTAGTTTCCTAGACACTAAATAATCTAAATATTTTTGTTTTCTAAGTTCTTTTAGGTTCTTTCAATTACAAACAATCTAAAATAAAATACTTTCAATTCAACATTAACTAATTTTATATTATACATGTTTTATATCATAAAATTCATTTAAGTGAGTTCAATAGTAATGAAAAAAATATTAAATAAAATAATCTTATATTCAATTAAAAAAACATCCAGTTAAAATATACATCAAACTCAATCTTAATCACACATAATTATGTGTTTCTATTACAAAAATAGTCAATCTATTCATTAAATAAAAAAATATTCATAAACTAGGCACTAACTTGCAAGTCCATTATTCCAAGGGCCACCCAAACTTCACCCTAAGTTCGTTAAACCCTAAGCCCTGAACTCTAAAATTTAAACCCTCAACACTAAAGCATCCATTTTGTCTTAGGACCTTATAATCAAATTTGGTTTCCTTAGGCAACTCCACCAAATTTGATTCCCTTAAGCCATGTCATTTTGTCGTAGAACCTTACTACAAAGATCCCCTTAAGCCAAATTTGATTCCCTTAAGCCATGTCATTTTGTAGTAGAACCTTATTACAAAGATCCCTGTAAGCCATCATATTACCGTAAACCCTAAACAGGCTAAAGACATCATTTTTTCACCAGATTTTATTCACTTGAGCCATGTCATTTTGTCCTAGGACCTCACTAGACATAGATCTCCTTAAGCCATCCTATCACCCTAAATCGTAAATCAATGTCTTAAGGGGTCTTAATATGACATTTCTTAATGGGATGAAAGAAGTTTTTAAAATTTGGTGAAGTTGCCCAAGGCAACCAAATTTAACAATAACAAGATTGTGCAAGATTATAATATGAATGATATTTGAAACAAGACCTATCTCAATCAATTGTTCCACAAGAAAATGTTCTTCACTAAAGCATTCATTTTGTCTTAGGACCTTAAAATCAAATTTGGTTGCCTTAGGCAACTCCACCAAATTTGATTCCCTTAAGCCATGTTATTTTGTCCTAGGACCTCACTAGACATAGATCCCCTTAAGCCATCCTATCACCCTAAATCATAAATCGATGTCTTAAGGGGTCCTAATATGACATTTCTTAATGGGATCAAATAATTTCTTAAAATTTGGTGAAGTTGCCCAAGGAAACCAAATTTAACAATAACAAGATTGTGCAAGATTATAATATGAATGATATTTCATGATCTAGGTTGGTCAGTTGAAACAAGACCTATCTCAATCAACTGTTCCACAAGAAAATGTTCTTCACTAAAGCATTAATTTTGTCTTAGGATCTTAATCAACTGTTCCAAAAGAATCCTACAGGGTACTCCCATGAATCCTATCCTATAGGGCACTCCCATGAATCCTATCCTATAGACCTATCTCAATCAACTGTTCCACAAGAAAATGTTCTTCACTAACTTGCAAGTTCATTATATTCCAAGGGACAACAAAACTTCACCCTAAGTTTCGTAAACCAAATTTAACAATAATTAGATCATGCAAGATTATAATATGAATGAGATAAATCATGATCTAGGTTGATTAATTTATGGTTTAGGGTGGTAGGATGGCTTAAGGGGATCTATGTTAAACTCTAAACCATAAACCCTATAACATTCATAAATTGTCTAATATTAATAGTTAATTGTATTTTCATTCAAGTAACTTGCCTTAGACATATATGAGGCTTAAAAGTTTATTTTATCATATGTATTCAATTAGGCCATTTATATTGAATGGTTTAAGGGTATAAATCCTAAACATGTATCTTACATTTTGAAATTATAAATCTAATGCAGGTTGACTCATATCTTCTAGATATCACATGGATCGATTCAATAATATTCGCAATCAACCTCATGCCCTCCATCTCCACCACCTTCACCTCCAGCTCCACCCACTCCATCTCATAACCCCCCACCTCCAACACCTGAAATCGATGGTGCTCGTTTGCAAGCACGAATCAATTCCAATGTTAGAACCATCCAAGATCAAATCGACATTATTCAAAATTAAGAATTTGTCACACCACCTATGAGGATGATTGCATCTAGGATGCAAACCATTGTTGATGCTGTCAAGGTTATGGATGGGATCTTAGATGAGCATCAACAATGGCTAGAGGAGAGGAGAACTTCTTATTTTGAAAAGGAAAACACAAATAAATGAAGAGATGCAGTAGAAAGCCACAATAGTTTTTAAATTAAGACAATGATCTTAAATAGTTATGAATTTATGAATTTGGTGAACGATGGATATTTTGTGTGATGTGAATTTATGATTTTGGTTCTAGATGGATATTTTTAGATGGATGGTTCTAGATAGATATATATATGCGTTAGACATAAAATGAGCTTTTTGTGAATGTTTCAAGTTTATTGTTTACTATGTACACATGTATTAAAATTGCACATATAGTTGCTAAATTTTGAAATTTGTATGTACATAGTTTACTTTAATGATGTATGCATGCAAATTATGCATGGTATTTTTTATTTTAAATGTATGTACATGTTAAATGTATGTATGTTAAATGCATGGTATTTTTTAATTTTAAATGTATGTACATAGTTTACTTGATCAAGTTCAATCAATGTATATGTGTGTTTCAATTTTATATGATCTTAATATATGTATGCATGTATCATATTTAAACAAATTTGCATGTGTGTTTCAAAATTTAACTATTTCTTGTAATTTTTTAAGTTTGTATGTTAATTTAGTATAATTTAATGCAGGTGCACACTTATATCTCATATCATGGATGATTTTAATATTGATGATATCATCAATCCACCACCTCAGCCACCTTCACCTCCACCTCCACCTCTTCCTCCACCTCCCCCTCCACAACCTGTTGCATCTAATGAGGCTTGCTTACGAGCATGCATAAATGATCAGGTTGCATCAATACATAATCAAATCAATGTTGTGTAGAGTCAAGCATTGATTCCACCCCTTGTTAGACGTTTTGCATTTGCAATGCAAAATGTTGTGGATGCCATCAGGACCATTGATTATGATCTAGATAGGCATAGATGAGACAGAGAACAAATGAGACAATTTTATGCTGATGGTCTCTCTTATAAGGAAATATTAGACCTTAAAATAATGAAAGCCCACCTAGCCCCCTACTTTCTCGACCCCGTTACTCGACAGCCCATTCCTGTGAACAAATCTAGAATATCCATGAGGTGGTGCATACATCCATAGATGAGTGCACATTTTTGGGATCAATGGTATATGGTTTTTGATAGTCCCCCACATGCTAATTGGGAGTGCCCATTTTATTTTTTGAGGAGATTATATGTAGAGTTTGTTATGGGGCACAAGCCCAATTATTTTGATTTTAAATCATTTTAGGGTGTTGGTGGCGGCATGCCACAATAGAGGTTAGGGGCAAGGGTTGATCCCCAATGCCCTTTGCATGCACAACCCCTTGATGTTGCTCCTAGTCCTCCCATTCATGCACCTATGCATTATCGATCTATGGTCTTGACATTAGGTTCCCTTAGTACACTCGTAGGAGACCTTGATCAGCATGCTTCTACGATAGCGGGTGGGGAGCATAGAGACGATGATGATGGAGGAGTGTTCTATGGAGCTGGTCCGAGTACCACTCCAGGAGTGTCGACGCCCGTCCCACATGTATGTACTTGCTGCCATCAAGTATGCTATGGACCTGATTAGGCCACACCTAGTTCAGGTGGACGTGGAGATTCTGGTGGTTCATTTGGTCACATCAGTTCATTTGTAGAGTTTCTTACAAGAGGCGAACAACCTGAGGACACTAGTACACAGGTATAAATATGCATCTACACGTTCATTTTATAAGAATTTTGATGAATGCATATATCAAAGTAAAGTTTGTAATACATTTTAACAATCAAACTGTTTGGTGTACAGACGATAGTAACGATGGGGCAATCATTTGTTCCACGAGTACATACATCGACACCGGTCCTAATCGGCAACCCTTATGGGGTATTTTGATTTCAATTTTTTAAATTATAAATGAAATGAATTTTAACTTGAGTTTTAAATTTATAATTGAATAACATATATGTTTGAAATATTAATGTTCGTTTAGGTGAGTCAATTGGCTTCCACGTCGATTCCACTCGAGGGTTGTCGAGCACTCCTCCACTATCGGCCATCGTAGACCAGGGGTAGGTACATTTATATTGTAAATTGTTTAACTTACATTAGTATGGTTACAATTATGAATTTTTAATTCACTATATATATGAAATGTGCATTTACACTTGTAAATACTATAAGCTTGTGTTACATGTCTACATGTTTGTCTAGGTTGATACCACAATCAGAATGGGCATCAGGCAAACATTAGATTTTGTGGTTACTCATGAGGCCTTTGATTTTTAGGTTATTTAAATAAATTTCTACACAAAATGTGCAAACTTGAATATATATATATTTACCTAATTCAAGTATGCACATGCTTTAACTTTGATCTTGTAGGACCTTAGACCCTAATTAAGGAGTTCTAAGCCTTGGCCCTTGAATGGTGAGCACTAAAAAATAAACAATAAAAGTTTAATGTTATATTTTATAACATAGGCCATAAACCCTAAACCTTAAATAGTGAGACATGAGCTCTAAGTCTTGAGTCTTTAGCCCCATTTTGTAAAGTGAGAATGGGAGATGTGGGGTTCCATTGTAGGATTCAAGATCATGATATGACAATACAATGGAAGTCTAAAAGTCTATCGAAACTCTATAATGGATGTAGTGCATAGAGGAAGAAATATGGAAAAATATGGGATCTTGTTGCAAAAATAGAGGTTGATATAAGATATTGGAATGTAAGTTAGGTATTGCACTAGAAACTTGCAAGAAAAGGATTGGAGGGAAATTAGAAAAGTATGGAAGGATAGGAGATGTGGCATTTCAATGTGAGATCAAAGGTGATATTGGACATGGGTGCAAATGGCTATAATTCCATTAAAACTTCATAAAGGAGCACGGAAAGGACGTTGGTAAATCAAGTAGAACCAATGAAGGAAAATGGATGTAATACTGAAGTTAGTATGAAGGTATGGAGTTGTATAAGAAGTTTTCAAGGAGGGAAGCTAGAAAAAATATGAGAATTAGGAGTGAAGAAGGGTCAAAGGTTCAAAGTAAAAAATGAATAAAATATTATGGATGAGATTTGAAAGATTACAAAAGAAAATACAACAGAAGGATGAAAGTTGGAACTTGACTATAGGTTGGGAGAATAGAAAAAAAGTAAGTCTATTAAAATATTTCAAATCTACAAAGTAAGTCTATTAAAAAATTTCAAATCTACAAAATGGAGGGAATGAAATATTTTGGGGATGTAGAGGAGGATTGAAGGTTAGGACAAGGAAGGGAAAGGGAAGATGTTTATATGAACTATGAAAATTTTAGAAAAGGGAAAAGGATCAATTAGGTTCCAAAGTTACGCTCTTATTCTTTCAGGACTTTATTGTAACGGGATAGTCTAGTCATAGTTTGCTGAACAATGGAATTCTGCTGTACATTCAACAAGCATAGTCGTTAACATCTGATGTACATACAAAGTATCAGTTTTTATCTGTGAACATGTTTATAATTTTTTTACTACCTCTGATATTACCACTTGCTACTTGTATTGTCATGGAAAATTGGTTACCATTGAATGTTTTGTTTGTCTGCTAATTCCTCGTCTTCTACCAATAAATTTCGATATCTATGCACTATGCACTGTTTTTAACAGATATTGAAATTTGATTTAACAATGATTAAAGAATACTTGCTTTCCAAAACGCTTAATTTAATACTGAAGACACGTTTACAATCGATGCTTATCAAGAATTTATGTCACGTTTCCCTTTGAAAGATGGACATCGAGAATTGATCACATGCCTATGGATTGCCTTTCTTTCGATGGAGTTCATTCACAAATTATTTGTACCTATTCAATACGGGAGCACAAGTTTTTTTGGACTAAAAATCTTCGGCTAAGAGTCAAGAATTGAGGAATATCCATTCTGCCAAACTTGCTCAGGGCATGAACCCGGCCTCATCCCTTTTTCGGTGTCGGAGCCTTTGCAATCAACAAGACTTGATTTTTGGTGGGCTCATTTAGAACCTTTCAACTTCACCAGTAGACCAAGGGCCCATTGACAACCTATGGATTGCTTTGACTTGATGGCTAGTTTTTCTACATTCATACTTGTAATGGGTTATTTTTAAAAATGAGATATTTATTTATTTAATTATTATAAATGAAATGTGAAATTATTATCAATTGTTCATTAAACATTAAATAAAATGATGTTCAAATAATTATTTCTTATATAATTAAAAGGAAAGAAAATTATAAAAACTATTTACAATGTAAAAGAGAAAATCATCAATCATATTAGGACAAGAAATAACAAAGAATTAAGATAATCACGAAGAACACACACACATAACTTTGAAACAATTTCACTTATCTAATATAAAAATGTAGATCTATTCAATTTTGAAGGATGATGAATTGCAAAACAAAAATAGATATCAAAGGAAGCAAAAACACCTATGACATGAAGGAGAATGGTGAAAGTAAGGAAAACTCTAAGAAGGGGGGACATGGTAGAGGTAGAGCAAACCAATTAGTGGTTAATTTTTTGGGGATTTAATGTTCAACCACATGATAATGTGGATAAAAGACAAGAATTTAGGTGTCTATTGGAAGAGTTTGGTTGTGATTTGGAAGGAAAAGCCTCAAATCATGAATTAAATTAGATGATGTTCAAATAGAGTGCTTGTAAGAATATTGTGTTATTCTATGTGTTCCTGTATAGAACCAAAAGGGAAGAAGATTCTAAAATACTCCTAACAACATAAAAGAAAAAACTATAAATCGTGTTATGACAAAAAATAACAAAAAAATAAGATAATCGTGAAGATAATTTTGACTTTAAACATTAAGGGTAAAATCTTTTAAAAATATAAACAATTTTGAAAAAAATCTATTTATTTAATATAAAAATATAGAACTATTTAATTTTAGAGGATGGTGAATTATAAAATAATTAGGTCATATAACAAAGGAAGCAAAAATTCCTACCAAATGAAAGAAAAAGACATGGAAAGTAAAGAAAAATCTTAAAAGGTGGTACATGGTAGAGGTAAATAAATTCAATTGGCGGAATTTATTTTCATAAAGCATGTTCAACCACATGGTAATGTGGATAATAGTAAAACATTCAAATGATTATATTGGAAGAGATTGGTTATGATTTATATGGAGAAACCTCAAATAATGGATTTAGAGAAGGCAAGTTTTTGGTTTTCAATATGAACTTAATAATTGATCCTTGTATCTCAGTTATTGACATCCTGGATTTTTCTAAATTAAAGGGTGGAAATCCTAAATGGAATGGTGATCTTAAAGAGAATGGTAATCATTTCTAAATTCATTAGAATTCCAACCTTTCAAGGATCAAATAAAGACTTGGATTTGAGAAGTTTATTCAAATTTTTTATAAGAATGCTAGAAACATGTCCAAAACCTGTTTCTTGAAAGAATCCTTAATGATTTGTAATCCTTTATCTTTGTTTCATCTTTGCAACCTTTTCCTCCTCTCTTCATTGAAAATTATCATATCTAATACTTAAAATTATTAAGGGAAGAGGGGGTAAGACTGGAGGAAGTATGTAGGTTCAAAGATGTAAAGGAATTCCACAAGGAGGGAAATTGAAAGGAATGTGGTAATTAGGAGTGGAGAAAGATTCAAGGTCAAAAGGAAGAAGGAAATGAAAGTTTTTTGGATGAGCTCTAAAATTCCACAAAGAGGGACAAATCATAAGGATGAAAGCCAAAAATTAACTAGAGGTTGAGAGATTGAGAGAACATGGAAATGTAAGAAGTTTGTAAGAGATCTACAAGTTCAAAAAGTAGAGGCAATGAAAGATTTTAGGGATGTAGAGAAGGCTAGGAGGTTGGGATAAAGAAGGAAAATGGGAGATGTCTAGATGAACTCTAAAACTCTATGAAAGAGGAAAGGAGTACGAGAATGAGAGAGTGTATGGATGCAAGAGAGGATGGGTGTTAGTCACAAGTCTAGATATCTATCAAAAACTTGTAAATGGAGGAAATAAGGGAAAATAAAGGAATGAAAGGTACCATTAGAACTAAAAAAATTGTATGGTGGATCAAAAGTGAGAACAAGATAATAGATTATTGGAATGAGTCTAGTGCTCCATATAAACTCTAAAAATCCATAAAAACAATATAAAATAACTAGAAATTCCCAAGACTTAGAAATTATTGGATTCTTGCAACTTCTAATAATTGGTAGGAGTGTGGGATTTGATGGGGAATAACACCTATTCAAATTTGATAGGGAAAACCAGTTCGATATTTCTTAAATTGGTTATAAATGGTGGAAAAAATATGTCCTAATACACTAGGGGTTTGGGACTCAAGCAATTAGTTTGAACTATCAAATTTAGCTTTAATAGACACTAAAACATTAAATAGAAACCACTATTTATAGTACTATTAAAAAATACATGTTGAACTCATAAAGATGAAAGATAAACCTTAAACATGAACACTAAATCTTAATTTTTAAATACTAAACCATAAATCCTTATTAAGGATCTATAAGCCTTGGCCCTTTAATGATGAACACTAAACAATAGACAATAAATATTGAATGCTAAATTTTGTAACCTGGGCCCTAAATCCTAAACCTTAAATAACCATCCATGAGTCATAATTCTTGAGTCTTTAGGCCTATTCTATAAAGTGGGAATGGGAGATGTGGGGTTTCATTACAAGATTCGAGATTAGGATTTGACATTGCAATGGAATTCTAGAAGTCCATTGAAACTCTATAGAGGGATGCAATGCATAGAGGAATAAATGTGGAAAAATGTGGGATCTTGTTGCAAAAATATATGTCAACACAAGATATTGGAATGTAAGTTAGGAATTCCACTAGAAACTTGCAAGAATAGGATTATAGGGAAAGTAGAAAAATATGGAAGGATATGAGGTGCAAGGAAAGTTGACAAAGATGGGGGACCAAAAAGTGGCCACCCCAGTTTTTGGCCCCCTAGAGACCATAGCGAAAGTGCATTATAATACACTCATGTCATGGTCTATTGACCATAAAAATAAAAAACTTATCTTCAAAACTTGATTTCACAATTTTCCATGAGCAAACCAAAAACCTAAAAGTATCCTCAAGTGTGCTCACATTGTTGGAGACCCCATTCTCTACCATTCATTCACCAAAATTCCACCACAATATCGCCAAGGTTGAAGAGGTAAGTATTTTTAGTTTTTTAGAGTAAATTTTGGATTAAATATAGATAGATTCAATTAGATTTTTGAGTGGAATCTATTTAGTTTTTAGGAGTTGAGAATGCACCCCCAAATGATCAAAACCATGATTTGCCTCCTCATAAAAACCCTACCGAAGAACAAAAAAGCCCTCCTTCAATGCCTCAACATCCTCCAAGAATGCAACAAAACATACAAGGTCAAATAGAAAACAACAAAAGAGAAATTGAGGTAATAATTACAAGGTTTAAATATCTAGTAAAAACAAACTCCCATAGGTCCACCCTTGCTGAATCACTATAATCCATTATCTCTCACATAATAGATCAGTGAGTGGGAAGATCAATAATTGGTCCAACAAGAGGGAGGAACTAAGACAATTTTATGTAGACAACCTATCTTATGAGCAAGTTAAACAAAAAAATTTGAAATATGACTTGTGTGCCTATTCACTAACCCATGAACTAGTGAACCCATAGACGAAACTTGCAAGAGGTTCCTTATCCATTGTTACCATTTCTAAGGGATAAGAAATATTTTTTTGAATAGCTGGTGGATGGTTTTTACCATCCTTCATGCAATAAAAATAAGGTCTCGTAATACTTTTTGAGGAAAATTATTGTGATTTTTTCCTCAATGAGATCCCTAGTTACTTTGACATGTGAGAGTTCTAGGGTGGAGGTGGGGGCACACCATACCCAAAACTAGGAATTAAGACCCCTAGCTAGACTAGAGCTCGAGCATGTCACTATCCCTTCCATTGTGAAGAAGGGTGTTGAGGTGGAGACCCCAGATTCCATTAGCTCATTGACTTAGACCCTTCTACAACATAGTAGGTTTCTAGCATAGGGTGATGTGGGTGAGTCTTTTAGGCCTCAATATCCACCTCACTTATATCAAAATTTTAGGTCTCTTTATGTTTATGGGTATGATGATGATGAGAATGCACGTGGCCAAGATGCATCTATAGCAGATTGAATGGTCATGATAGATGATATGTTGAATGAAACATATGACATTGATAGTTAGGTAAATTTTAACAAGTTAAAATTTCATTTATTAAATTTCATTTTCAAATATAATATTAACTAAATTATTAGATTGATTATAATAAATTTTAGGGTCAATGTTTTCACCCTACATCTGGAAGCCCTCCACCTATCAATTTTATGACAATGTTGATTCCACGGGTATGTAATAGTAATATATTATAAATATAGTGCATGTGAATAGTTTAACCTTATAGGAATGGCAATATTATAACTCGTGTTGGATGTTGAACAAGTTAATGTTGGGCCTTTGACATCAACACCTTTTGGTCAAGGTGGTCATCCATATTTCACTAAGGTAAGCTTTTCTATTTTTGAAAATTAATAGTTTGTAAAATAATGTTAGGTAGATTATGTTAATTTATTAGTTTGCATATTCTCTTGATTTTCCTTTATGTCTATAGGATTTTTTTTTCTCACTACCCTCACTTGTGTCATCTTACTTAAAATTTCCTACTCACTCTCTATTATTGTATAAACCTACACCATATGTTTTACATGTACTTGCAACATCTCTTGTTCAACTCCCTAGCTATTCCCTTTCACAACATCCATTGATATCATCTCTTCACTATTTTTTTCTACTCCCACTAGTAACACCTCTAAAACTATTCTAGATCCACATGTAGCTTCATGGATATATCATTTTTTTATTAAACCTACTTGTAACATCTTCAATGTATCATTCTCAATATTGTCCTTTATTCCATGCAATTATACCACCTTAATTACAAATATTTATTTCTCCTTGGGAATTATTTCATACCTTTACTAACCTTTCTCTTCAAGTAGAAATCTTCCTTAATAGTGTGCACCAACAACCTATAATATCTTCTCTATTACTACCTCTTCCACATACTCCTCCATAGATGCACTACTCCACTCTTTCTTGTGGAGCATCTCTTAGACCTTGAGTGAACACACATAGTCCTTCATGCCTTATTATTACCATATTTAACTTATATCTTCATCCTCCATCATGAGGATTTATCATTCTCTCTCATTATTGTGTTGTATATCTAAACACAAATATGTTAGAAAAAACATGGGCCTTATTTTTTCCCTCATTTGTCAACTCCACCATGGCTCTCTTCTCATCCTCTTATGAGTCTCCTCCTTTTCCATGACCATAAGAACCCTTTCCCATCTAATATAATATTCATTATGTGTCATATGAGTTTCAAATTATCTATTTCTTCAACCATTAGATTCTAACATGATACCTCTACCCACTTATTTCATATCAAGGTAATCTTCTCTTTACTCTTCTATTGTGTAGTCTTCCTCTTTATCTCAATTATTTAGAGAATTGGTGCATTCTCAAGGCCTCTCCCTTGGCCATTCTCTAATACATAAATTTTTAGTCTCTCTCAAGGCCATCAACACTACCTTGAACTTCTCCACAAGGCCTACTTCTAAAAATTCTATTGCTCTTCTTCTTGGTAGCATCTCAAATATGTGCATACAAATAATTTCACTCTAGATCACTCCCAAATTTATAGATCAATTTTATACCAAGTTTCAATGGTAGATATGGGTGCCTTTATGCCAACTTAATGGTGTCACCCTATTTGCAGTGTTTAAGGACCCATATACAATATTATAGCAACAAATTAGGGTTCCCAATTTTTCTATAGATCACCTTTCTACACAATAAAAACTTATGACATCATACACCCTCAATGACTACCACTCTAGATTTCTTAATTCCACTCTTCATCATTGGCACCTTTTCTCACCATATCATGTGTGATCTTTCTCAATCCTATTGATTTCTCAACCTGTTCATGGTTTGCATACTCATATGCATATATTATCTAACTCATAATTTCCCTCTTTATTTAGCTCTCTCTAAACTATCCACAGACTAAACACTCATGAATCCTCTATATTATTTTACTTTTACCTTGTACTCTTCTTGTTTTCTATCACTCCAACTTGATGGCCTTATTATCTATAATCAATTATATATTAAATTTTCATATTTTTATCTCTCCCTTGCAACCTTCTTCTCTCCCACACATTCCTTCTCCTTTCCATCAACTTAGTTGTTCTACCTACAACTTCACAAATTCCTTACATAAATTTTATATCAAACCTTCACTTATTTACCCGTATAACTCTACTCATATACTACCCAATTCTCTGAATGTTTGAACTCACCTACCTATCTTTTTTTTGTGCTAAAATTATTTTATTCAATTCTCTACATGATCAAATTTCCTCAAATATGGCACTATCCTTCTCCTACATGAGTTGATCATACATTAATGTTGTCAAGGGTATAAATAACCTCCATATAACTTCTTAACATTGTTTCATTTTCAAATTTTGACATCAACTGATAATCCTCATAATATTCATACCACAATAGAGAATACTGTTGACACAACAATATCATCTTCAATGCATTCGATGATGTACGCATTGGATTAGTAAATTTCATATTACATTTGTTGTTTCATTTGTCTACTATTGAAAATTCGAATGATATTCATTTGTAGTTTAATTTTTATCTTGATGCTTGCCACATGGCTTTGCAACTCCATATCATGAACATGCCCTTGTTACAAATGAAGAGAGGAAAAAAATGATTTAGAGTGATTAGAGTATGTGGTAAGCGATTATTCTTTTATATATTATTTTATAATTAAATTTTTATATATTAATGCATATATATTTATTGTATTAGGTGGAGCTCCAAGAACATTTTGAGAGGATGTCGAGTCAACGGGTTTAAAAGAAACCATGAACACATACATATCCATCCAATCAACATTTAAAAGTGGTTCATGATCTATTTCCTTACTCTAGAGAGAAGTGACTACTTTAGGGTCCTTTGTTGTATATCTATATGGAATTTTCATACATGTATTTTGTATATTATAGATATATGTGATATTATATGCTTATACATGGCTCTGTTGTAAGCCTATATAGATTTCTTGTACACATATATTATACTTTGATCAACATATAACATTGTATGCCTATATGGTTTTTTGGTTAATACAAATCTATTTTACCAATGTTCACCATATTTATTTATAAAGTATTAATTTAATAATAAATAGTTACTCAAGTAAAATGGAGATATTTTAATTTGAGTAATTGAATAAATTCCCAATTATTTTAATCTTTAATATTGTCTAGTGATTTTTATCATAGTTTAGGTCCTGGTTAGTCACTTTTTTCATAGTCTAGATCAAATCAAATTAGAAATGTAATCAAGAAGTGGGGATATATTATAAGTACGATATAACTTTTTCCCTTGGCCTATCTCTCATAATTACTAAAAGGAAGTCGGGGTGAGTAGAAATGGATTCCTACACTAATCTAAGCAGAGGAGAGTTACAATTTTTTTGTTTTAACACCTTATGTTGTTACAATATGAGATACACATAGATAATAAAAGAATAAATCAGCAACTGTACATAAACAAACATACACCAGATATACGTGGGGAAAACCATTTTGGGTAAAAAATACCACCCTCCAAAAGCACAATACTTCTATATTACTTCAAATAGGAGTTACAACATAGCCCAAGTACAAAGCTTCAACACAAGTTCTTTGTAATAAACACATGTTCTAGAGTTAACCTGGCAACACTTCGTTACCTGCAAACAAACTATGCATTCTACAACTCAAGGCACTCAATAAATAGAGTGTTGCAAGCTTAAAGAAGCATCTAGAAGGTGAGGGGTGCCCAAATACACATGACAAAAAATACAACACCTTAGACATGCATTTGGACACATGTACAACATCCCCTTACAGCCCTGGCAAGTGTTTAACATGCAAATATTCATCTTCCAAGCTTGGGCGCCTAAAATATGCTAAAAATAGATTATGAAAGATTCCTTACACATCTCACATCTATCATAGAATCTTTCATAGCTAACAACACTTACAATTGTAAGAGAATTTTTTATAACTAAATAAAAATAGCTGATTCTCTTACATCTTGCAATAACCCATCTTGGGCACCAACTTTCTCCATGCATTCAAAGATTCCTTATGACGTGTCATAGATTCCAAATTGGGATGCCTATGTCTACTTGGGATGATTATGTTTCATCTAGTCACCTCCAAAGGGGATGCCACCCAGCTGGTGGGTCCCAATAAGTGACATGACACCATAGGCATTTAAATAATAAAAAATAAATACATTTAATTACATCAATTGAATCAATGTTAGGAATCCAAGGTTGAGACATATAAACCCCAACATTCTCCCACTTGTTGAAGACCTACTAAGAGTCATATGAAATCATCTTCTCAAGGACCTAAGGCCCATGGAATCAGAACACCATATGAATTTCTCTGTGCTTACCGGTTTTGTCAATGCATCTACAACATTCACTAAAGTGTCAACCTTCTCCAAGTTCACCTTTCCATCCTCTACCATATCACAAACAAAATGATACTAAACATTGATGTTCTTTGTTTTGGCATGAAAGGTAGGATTCTTTGCTAGGAATATCACACTTTGACTGTCAGAACAAACAATAATCTATCCTGCATCTAAACCAATATCAGAAAAAAATCTCTTAAGCCAAATGGCTTCCTTACAAGCATGAGTGGCTGCCATATAATCTACCTCTATTGTGGAAAATGCGACTACAACCTGTTGCTTACTCATCCAGCTGTTAGCACCACCAAACATCATAAACACATAACCACTAGTGGATCTTCTACTATCAATGTCACCTACCCAATTTGAATCCACATATCATCGAATGCTTACAGAATGCTGAGGTCTAGTAGGATAACCATGATAACACAAGGCATACTTAGAAGTACCCCATAAATATTTGAACACCCTCTTAACTACATCCTAATGCACCCATCCAAGATTATCCATAAATGGCTAAGGACTCCCACTCCTTGGGCAATGTCTGGTCTTGTACACACCATCGCATACATCAAACTACCAACTACACTTGCATATGGTACTTTGGTCATGTCCTCCATCTTAGTAGGAGATTTTGGAAAATTATTCATAGAAAGCTTCATCCCCTGCATCACAGGAATAACTAATTGTTTGCAATCTACCATGTTGAATCTCTCCAACACCAAGCTCACATAATTCCTTTGTCTTAACCAAATCTTTTTGTTAGCTTTGTCTCTCATGATTTCTATTCCCAGAATGTACCTAGCTGCACCTAGGTCTTTCATCTCAAGCTATGCTGACAACTGAAACTTCAAATATGAAATCATACTTTTACCATTCCCAATAAACAACATATCATCTACGTATAAGACAATAATGAGAATATGTCCATTATTAGTTTTAAAGTATACACAATGGTTATATTTAGACCTCTGAAATCCCAATGACAACATATAGGTATCAAACTTTTGATACCACATTCTAGGAGACTATTTCAAATCATAAAGAGACATATTTAGTTTGCAAACCAAATTTTCTTTACCTTTTTTAATCAAATGCTCTGACTGTGACATGTAAATGTCTTCCTCCAAATCACCATGAAGGAACGTTTTCTTCACATCCATCTATTCCACTTCTAATTCATATGTAGTTGCAAGTGACAACAAAAGTTGGATAGATGCCAGCTTTGCTATAGGAGAGAATATCTCCCCATAATCAATTCCCCCACTTGAAGAAACCCCTTAGTGACCAATCGTGGCTTATACTTCTCAACACTGTCATCAAGACCACACTTTTTCTTGAAAACCCATTTACAACCGATAGGTTTATGTCCAATAGGCAAAGGTACCAGATCCCAAGTCTTATTTTATTGAATGAATCCATCTCCTCATCCATGACTTGCATCTAGGAATTTGAATCATTTATACCCATAGCCTCTCTAATAGTCCCAGGATTATCAGTATTGGTAATCAAAGAAAATATGGAACTGTAATCCAATAATGATTGTCCAAACCTTTTTGATTGCCACCTAATTCAAGTAGACCTCTTCAAAGGTTGAGGTTGAGGTTCTCCTTCTTCTTCAAAACTTTCAAAGATACATGATCTCTCCTCATCATCAGGTCCAACATAAGTACTTGGTTCTTCTTTCTTTGGAGTATGTGGAATCTGAACCACCTCCTTCTTTTATTTCTCCTCTTTCTCTAGTTACAACTCAACATAGGAAGGTTTCATCTCTTTGAAGATCACACTTCTACTGTAGAGAACCTTCTGAGATTATGGATCCCAAAGCTTGTACCCTTTCACACTGACACCATAGTCGATAAAGATACAGTTAACAACCTTGTTCTCCAACTTTTACCTCTTCTCAATTTGAACATGAGCATAAGCCTCACAACCAAATACTCTGAGATGTCTCATCAAAAGATTTTTACCAGACCATTCCTCCATGGGTGTCTTGCCAACAAGTGTTGATGTATGAGATCTATTGATCAAATAACATGTAGTGGCTACTGCTTCAACCCAAATGTTTTGTTCAAGGCTAGCACCACTCAACATAATTCTAGCCCTCTCCATCAATGTTTTGTTCATCCTGTCTGCAACTCCATTTTGTTGTAGAGTGTAGGCAGTAGTTTTATGTCTCTCAATCCCATGCTCTTTACAAAACTTTCCAAAATCTACTAAACAAAATTCACTACAATTATCAGTTCTCAAACACTTAATTTTTCTGCTAGTCTGATTTTCTACCAAGGCCTTAAACTCCTTAAATTGATTAAAGACTCCAGCTGAACACTTCTAAGGAAATAAATAAATGTCCTACTATAATCATCTATGAAAGAAACAAAATATACATATTTTGATAATGAAGGAACATTTATAGGACCAAAAACATCTGAATGTACATAGTCTAAAACCCCAAAAGACTTATGAGAACTTGAGTAAAAAGAAACATGGTGTTGTTTTCCATATACACAATGTTTTCAAAAGTCAAACTCAAGATTACAATCATCAAGGCCTTCAATAAGGCTCTTATTTTTTAGGGTTCTAAGACCCTTCTCACCAATGTGACCAAGTCATTGGTGCCATAACATTATCTTCTTTGTAGGAAGCTTCATTTCCATGGAATGAGCACCCTTAGGTACCCAAAATTTAGAAGTTGAGAGTCCAACCTCACAGATCCGAATGAACACCTGCAAGAAAATAACTATCACCAAAGGAGATCACTAGACACAAGAATGTTGCTTTGCAAACATGAAGCAAAAGATGCATTACCCAAGAAGTTAATAATTACAAAGAGATCAATCCTTAAGAAAGGAGATTGAAACCTAAAGTGAAAACCCTAGGATGAAGATTAAATAAGTATGTGACAAGTGTCAAGATCATAATGAATGAGACAACATGACTAATTTAATAATGAAAAATAAAGATTCCTAAATTTAGCTTAAGTGAAATAAATTAAAGGTGACTTAATTAATTAATCAACATGATTAAATTAATCAAGTAAACAACCTATTACTCTAACACCCCCCCTTAAGATGAGCTTAGGGAGAAGCTAACAAACTAAGAAAAATTTCATGAAAGAAAAGATGGGTCCCGACAAACAAGGCCTTTTGAGGTACCCATGTACAAATGTAAAAGATCTTATTTTCTCGTGTTGCCTTCAGTGTTTTTGATGTAACTTTTGCATACGATGTCGAAAATGGGAAAATGAGATATCATCGAAAATATGATTCTGAGCTCTTCGTAGTGGTGTAGGTGGTTTCTAGATTTGATTTTTTCTTAAGGATTTTTAGAGAACCTCGTTTTGTGCTACAGTATTTCCTCTTGGTGTGACAGGTTATTTGCTTGCATATGCTCACTAGGTTTTGTGGGTTGTTATTTATCAACTTTAACACAAAATGCATGACCATTAGATGTAGCTGCAACATGCTTCTCCTCTGCACAAATAGATAGTGAGGATGAAGAATCCAAAGGTCTATTCTTCTTTGGTACATCAAAAGAACTATTTCAATGTATAATGCCTACATCAAGCTAAAACAGAGTGTCAATCTAAACTCCCTTAGCTAACACCACAACTCCTCTAGTCATATTAGATCCTCCACTAGAGAAAACAACTTGCACTCTCGAACCATTCAATTTACTTACAAAACTAAGGTTTCATACCAAACATGGGATATGCAAGACACCATCAATCCCCTTCACTCTTCCATCAGGAAATATGATTTTGACTCTTCCATAACCAACAATCTTTAGGTGAGAGTCATCACCCAAGTACACCTCTTTTCCATTGTACTCCTCATACTTTGAGAACCAATCTCTATGAGAAGTCATGTGAAAGGATGCACTTGAATCTATCAACCACACATCATTTGATGCATGGACTGCCAAGGCTGCAATAAATGCTTCTCCATCATCTTGAGATGATTTCTTAGATTTTGAATTAGAGAAAGACTTGTTTTACTTCTTCTTCTCCTTCTTGCAATCTTTCAGAATGTGACCACTTTCACAATAGTTCCAACATTTTTCCTTGGAAT
Organism: Sequoiadendron giganteum; assembly: GCA_007115665.2. NCBI lineage: Eukaryota > Viridiplantae > Streptophyta > Pinopsida > Cupressales > Cupressaceae > Sequoiadendron > Sequoiadendron giganteum. The sequence continues at coordinate 566,173,197 of CM021101.1, read as the reverse complement.
TCTTACCAGGGGACTTAGATCTCCTTGGAGACTTTGACTTAGATTTCTTGTCTTTCTTTTTTCTTCTCTCTTTTGGTCTACCACAGATTGCAAGGGCCTCCTTGGCCATCTGAGAAGACTTCCTTCACATCTCTTCAAATAATAATGAGACAATAACCTCACCCATCTTAAAGGTGGAAGTAGTTCTTCTAATAGACACAACCAGGTGACCCAAAGAGTCTGACAATAGACACAAAAGGATCATGTAACAGTCTTTTTTATCAATTTTATCTCTAATGAAACCCATTTGTGCAACCAACATGTTAAAAGAGTTTAGGTGATCTGCAATGGAACCTCCATCTTCCATTTTTAGAGAATACATCTTCTTTCTCAGGAAAATCTTTTTTACTAGGGATTTAGCTTGATAGACATCACCAAGCTTCTTCCATAGAGAAGTAGAAGTTTTCTCTTCATGGAAATGTAAGAGGAAAAAATCAGCCAAATAGAGTCTAATAAGACCCCTGGCTTTCCTATCCATGAGATCCCAATCCTCGTGTTTCATGCCTTGTGGCATGGTTTCGGAAACTACAAGCCATAGGTCTCAGTCTGTAAGCATATCTTCCATTTTGAGCTTCCACAACTCAAAATTACCATCATTAAACTTATCCATCTCACTCCTTCTAGATGTTCCTACTATATCTTTCCTACAACAAGGCCATGAAATACACACTTCTACAAAACTCCCACTAAAACAAATATTAGCTCAAAAAACCCTTCTACCCAACAAAGCAGCCAAGCATGGCTATGATCTGATACTAACTAAAAGGAAGTTGAGTGAGCGAAAAAAAATTCCTACACTAATCTAAGTAGAGGAGAGTTATAAGAACTTTGTTTTAACACCTTATGTTGTTACAATATGAGATACACATAGAGAATAAAGGAATAAATCAACAAGTACACATAAACAAACATACACTAGATATACATGGGGAAAACCCTTTTAGGTAAAGAACCCCACCCTCCAAAAGCACATTACTTCTATATTATTTCAAATAGGAGTTACAACATATCCCGAGTACAAAGCTTCAACACAAGTGCTTCATTGTAAACACCTGTTCTGGAGTTAACCCGGTAGCACTTCATTACTTGCAAAAAAAATTATGCATTCTACAACTCAAGGCACTCAATAAATAGAGTGTTACAAGCTTCAAGAAGCATCTATAAGGTGAGGGGTTTCCAAATCCACATGGTACAAAATCCAATTCCTTAGACATGCATTTGGACACATGTACAACATTCCCTTACACCCTTGACAAGTGTCTAATATGAAAATATTCTTCTTCCAAGATTGGGTGCCTAGAATATGCTAAAAATAGCTTATGAAAGATGAATATAGCTATCATAGAACCTATAATAGTTGACAACACTTACAACTATAAGAGAATATGTCATAATTGACTAAAAACAACTGATTATCTTACATCTTGTCATAACCCATCTTGGTTGCCAACTTTATCCATGCATTCAAAGATTCCTTATGAAGTTTCATAGAATTTATCATATGTCATTTATTTGAAAGTGGGACACCTATGTCCACTTTGGATGATGATGTGTCATCCGGTCACCTCCAACGGGGATGCCATCTAGCTGGTGGGTCCCAATTTGTGACATGACACCATAGGAATTTAAATAATAATAAAAAATACATTTAATTAAATCAATTAAATCAATGTTAGGACTTTAAGGTTGAGACACCTTAATCCCAACAATTATTCCCAATTTAATGATAATATTGTAAATTAGATGTCACATCAATTACAATGGCTTAATATTAAGTCAATTGAGTATGTCATGCAACATAAGAAACAAAATAAATTCACAAGAAAAAAAAACCTATTGTAGGTTGTGTGGCATGGGAAATAAATAACTTAGACTAATCATTCAATATATTATGGGAATCAAGAAAGGAGGGAGGAGCATAAGGCATAATTAGTATCACTGTGCATGTGGATGAGTCCCCATGAATGACCACTAGAAAGAAAAAGAAATAAAGAATCAGAAGACATCCCTCAAGGTGATACATCATGATAGAATATGAATAATTAGGATCTAATAATGCTAGATTGTTCACACTAGGATAGGTGTTCATTCCATTTCAGTAGGCCTATATTATTCTTGTTTAAATTTTTAACCACTCTATTTTCTTAAACACACTTAGGTAGTTTTATCATTCAAACATATTCCTATCTTATGCACTTGATTTACACTTAGAGCTTGTTTAGTTTAATTTATATCATCTATTCTCTTAATTTTATTTTTATTTATCTTCCACCTATCATGCTAGATAATATTTAGTTAACTGCTACCTAATATGCTAGTTCAACAATGGCTAGGTTCCACCTATCATGCTAAATTAGATTTAGTTATCTCTCATCATTCATGCATTGATTAGCTTCACCTTTACTCAATGTATAAGAATAGGCTCATTTTTACTATCTAACTAATGTAAGCACTGTAATTAATCATTCATTCAATTAATGAATTTGGATGTCTATTATTTCTCCATGTTCTTATTATCTTGCATGATAGATCTAGGCACAAGGTTATGCCACTTTACTATCTAGGTTTTCCTTTTCCTTTTTCCTATTTTTATTTTTATTGTTCTATTTGGACACCCATAAATTTATATCTCGGTTTTCCTTTTTCTTTTCCCTATTTTAGCACCCATAAATTTGATAGTTTTAAGTTTATGGCTACCCTAATTCACATAACAATTCATTATCACACTAGGATAGTGATAAAAATGTAACCCAAAATGATCGAGATAGTTGGGGTGTGAAAAAATCCCCCCCATAGCTTTTCCCCACCCACCCCAACATGTTCATGCAATAAATTTAGCCCCATGATATGAAGAACACAAAATATTCCTCCCAACAACTTTTTATTGAATACAAATGACATTTTTTGCAACTTCTAAACATTGTCACCATGGTCAAAAGAAATGAATATTTAAAAAAGTGAGAAAGGTTATTGTGGAGGGACCCTACATGCACCTATAGGTTTAAACAATTTTTTTTAGGTTTTTATAGATTCTAAGAAACATCTTGTCATAGTTCAATAGTTTTTCACACTTAGGTCTCTTAAGAGATTGCACTAGAATAGTGTAGCTCGAAACAATTGGGATATTTGGGGTGAAAAAATACCCTTTCCCAGAATTCACCTATACGCTTAGATGTGTTTCTTTTTTTCTGTTTGGACCCATGATGCACAAAACAAAATTTATGCTTTACTACAATTTTTTGTTGAACACAACTAATTATTTTTGCAATATTTGAAAAATTGTTAAAATAATCAAATGGATTGGAGATTTTAAAAATGGGAGAGGTTATTGTGGAGGAACCCTATGTGACCTAGTAGGTTTAGACGAATTTTTTTAGGCTCCATGGATTTTGAGAACCAGTCCATCATAGTTTGATAGCTTTTCACACTTAGGGCTCTTAAGAGAGTATGATGAAATAGTGTAGCCCAAAATTATCTGGACAACTAGGGTGTAAAACATGACCTTTTCTAGTGTTCACCTATCCATCTTGATGTGTTGGCACTATTTTCAGCCCAAAAATGTATGAATATTGTTTTCTTGCGTGCAACTTTTCACTAAATGCAATTGATATTTTTTGCAACATTTGAAAAATTGTCGCCACAGTCAAATGTATTCAATATTTAACATATTGAGAGAGGTTATTATGGAGGGAGCCTATATGACCTGGTAGGTTTAGACAAAAAATATGTATGTGCCACAAATTTTGAGAGCCATTATTTCATAGTTTGATAATTTTTTGTACTTACGACTCTTAATAGATTGTGTTAGATAGTGTAGCCTAGAATGATCAAGTGTCTTAGGGAATGAATAGAGGATTTCCCTAGAATTCACCCATCCACTTGGAAATGTTGGCACAATTGGTTTTTTTTACAATGCACAAAATGAAAAGTATGAATCTTGACAATTTTTTACTAAAATGAAATGACACTTTTCGCAACTTTTGGAAAATTATTGCCATAATCAAATGGATTGGTGATTCAAAAAAATAAGAGAGTTTATTATGTAGGGATTCTATGTGACCTTTTAGGTTCAATTTTTTTTTTCCTAAGTGCCCATGAATTTTGAGAACTAGTCATAGTTTGGTTATTTTTTGCACTTACGACTCTTAAGAGATTGCATTAGAATAGTGTAGCTCAAAACAATTGAGTGTCTTAGGGAATGAAAAAATTCCTTCCCTAGAATTCACCCACCCATCCAAACATGTTGGCATAGTTGGTTTTCCTCACAATGCATGAAATGTAAAATATGATTTTTGACCCACAACACATGAAGAAAATCAACCCTTAACAAAAAGCTTGTGTCATAATCATTTTAGTTGGTTTGTTAATTGAGGGGTTGAAGTGTAATGTTTCATAATTTATCTTTAATTTTCATATAAAATAACCTTAGAGAATCAAAGCAAATATAAATATGAGGCTTACAAGAACCTACAACATTTTTTTTATATTGTTGTCATAAGAAATCAATAGATTTGAAGTCTTCTACACCTTCATTGAATGTATTTAATATCTCCCCTAGGAACATACATGATTCAAGTAATGAAGATAATTCTCTACACCATCCATTTGAGCTATATATCTTAGATATAGATATATTGAACAAGGATTTATTGGATCTCCACTTATTATATTAGACTTTACTTCACTATAAATGGGTCTACAATTTATGGTACAACTAAACACCTTGAGATTGATTGTCTTATCTTCCTTTCTAGGAAAAAAACATCTTTGAAGAGTCTCCTTTTTATTACAAAGGTGTTCATTTTATAAGTTGACCAAGAAGTTGGACAAACAAATGGTAAAAAAATAATGTATGACCAAGCTAATAAAAATGAGGCAAAAGGTGTTACACACACTTGATGAATTAGATGAAATGATAAGCACACAAGAAGGTGATTATAAGAATATTCCAAGCAATCAACTCGATGCGAAGAGGAATTGTGAAGTAAAGTAAGACATATCAACATTATATGATAGTCCTAGATCTAGAATTAAGGATGACACATCAATTTGGAAAAATCATGAAAATGTGTATGAAGTTAAATTATTGAATCACAAGGTTGTGTAGGAATGGTGGTTGCAAGCCTTGATGAAGATGGTAAGTTGAGAACACCTTGTAATATGTTTGATATAGTTGCAAAGATGGTCATTTAAAGGTGTTACAATGGATAAGATTATATAAGAAAGGGAGAGGTTGGATAAGCCGATACATGAATTATAGGAGAGATAATGAAAGGCTACAACAACTCCACCTCCATCAATCATGGAAAATGAGCAGAGAGAAGAAGATATTTCGTATATTTTTTCAAAAGATCTAGAAACAACATTATCAGATTTGGAAAAAGAAAGAGAAAATTCTCTAGAAGTGAAAGAAAGAGTAATGGAAGAAGAGAATGGTATTATTTCCTTGGTTCGCCTTAAACCAAAAATTGAGACTAAAGATAGCCCCATTCCTCTTGAGACAATAGATGAATAATTTCCACAATATGATCTTGTTATTGCTGAGATGGCCAAAGACCAATCTCAAGATGAAATGATAAAAGATGATACTCCTCAAGAGCAACCAAAAGAGTCCCAACAAGATGATGACATTTAAATAAAGTTGAATCCTCCTTACCCACCATAATCTCACATGAGGAACAAAAAGATACTAAATCTAGGTTAAAGTCTAAGATCCTCCTAAAGACACAATACTTTAGGAAAAAGTAGAAGATTCAAGAAATGGGTAACAAGAAGAATAAAAGGGTGCAGGGGAGGAAGGCATGACTGAAATACTATCTCAAAAAGAAGTGACAAAAAAATAAGTCATGGGGAATATAGAGAACCAGTAAGGGACAATGCTATATCAAAAGAACTAAAATAACAAGGAGAAACTTATGAAGTGTAGGTAGATCAGGTGATGGAGGAAGGTCCTAGAAAACCAAAAACAAGTGAGTAAATCCATGATTGGTTCGAACAATAACTATAGCCACCAATGCAAGTATTGTTGTTACCTCTAGATTTCAAAAATATAATAAGGAGACAGAGACCCCTAAGGATAAAGAAAAATCCAAAGTTAGGCACATGATAAAGAGAAATGTAGATGGGGAAAATATTGTGTAGGATATAAGCACAAAGGTAAAGTGATTGTCCGATATTACCAAGTATCAATAATAAACCTAGGACACACTTCATGGGAGAAAGAAATGGAGGAAATGAAGATTAATTTGGAGACCACTATTTCTCATTTGAGAAAGGACAAGTAGAAAAATAAAGAATTGAAAAGATAAATTATCATTTACAAAGGTTTCATAAAAAAGTGGCTCAACCAATTCAATTCCTAGCAAAATTACCTCCTAATCCAATATTAATGTCTAAAGAGCAAGTGAACATCATTGTGAATGTAAAGAATAAAGGAAATTTATTGATGGATGGATGGAGGACATTATTAAATAGAGGTAAGAGACAATAAAAGAGGCCATTGGGAAATATAAAGAGGTTGGCCAATGGGATATGAAAGTTAGGAAATTAAAAGTGAATTGTGAAGACCACTTGGTCTAGAATGACATAGATTTGTGAAGAATGGTAATGATTCAAAAAATGGAATCAATAACTACTGAAAGAGAAGTTGATGACATATGATGATATACCAAGGTTAAAAACCTAGGAACTTTGAAGTTAAAATGAGAGAAAGAGTCAGTATAGGAAACAAAAGAACAAATAGAGGCTCTCTTCAAGTTAACTGAAAGGATGGCTGATAAAGACTTGATGCTTATCAACATGCTTACTCAAGAGTTGAATAATAAAGATAATTTAGGACAAGGGGATGTGTAGGTAAACAAACTTAAAGGTATATTTATAGAAGTAATAAATAATCATGTGTCTCATATGAATAAGGAATCAATAAATTATGTAATCAAGGCCAAGAACTTGATAAAAAAATATGAAAGAGATACAAAGGATAGGAATGATGAAATAAAGAATATATTAGAGATATATGCTCAGGAAAAGTTCAAGTGGAACCTCTCAAAAAATGTTCCAAGTTTTTTATGACATTCAATGAATTCCAATTTAGGATAGGAGATTCTCTTGTTGAAGAAGTATTGGATAGTGAATGAACAACATTCATCGTCAAATTTATGGGAGTCATACAAGATACTAGAAACTGCACATCAAGTGAAGATACAAATATGAATGCAAATATGGAACTTGACGATGGAAGTGTTTTCCCTAATTTTCAGAGTTTGACACATTTGACCTTAAAATTTGAAGCACTTAGAGATGAAATCTTCGAACAAGTCAGTAATCATAAAATGTAGTACTCGGAGTCTAGTTTCCAAATATGTAATTTATTTCAATACCCACATTGTAAAAATTGAGTTTCAATAGGCATTTGTAAAAACCACTATTTAAAAGTCTTTTTTTTTTACCATACCATGCATGTGTATGACATCCATATTTTGACTTAAATTATCATATTTTTATAAATCCTTTTGGGAAAAGACTTGTGACTCACTGAAGCGTGCCCTGGATATTTTTTTGTAATTTTTTATTGAATTTTTTTTTTTGTTAATTTTTTATCAGGCATATTTGATGTTTAGAAAAATCATGTACGACATGCATAAGATGACCTAAAGTTATCATTTTTTGCATTTAAAAATAAAATTAAAAAGAATTGTTTGAAGTTTGTCCTTGTGCAATTTGTTTGTCAAAATGTTATGTTGATAAAAAGTTATTAAAATAGTTAAAAACACTGATATTTAAAGTTTATGGACCAATTCATCAGAAATTAATTGAAAAATAGAAAAAATAATCCAATTGTAAAAAAAACTACATATTTGAAATTTGCATTGTCTCATCTAAAATGGGTTTTAATTTCGTCAAAAAAATCTGCAAAAAAATTCGTCAACTATATGTCCAAACTCGAATTTTTTTCCCTAACATTGTTAGAACCTTCAACTTGCAAGTCAAACCAGGTTGAAGGCCTAGGTTCGGACTCCCAATTCTTTTCCTGAACTAAAATCTGAAGCAAAACCCCGACCATAAGGCCAAAAAAAATTCAAATTAAAAAAAATGGAATCTCGATTATAAATCGAGATCCTATATTTAAAGATACAGGATCCCGTTTTAAACTCGAGATCCTGTTTCCTATTATTGAATATAGTGACCATTGGTAGGGGAATGGGATCCCATTCCCCTACCAAAATTCACCGCATTCAATAATAGGAAACGAGATCCCGAGTTAAATACGGGATCCCGTATCTTTAAATACGGGATCCCGATTTATAATCGGGATCCCATTTTTAATAATATGGGATCCTGTTTTATAATCGGGATCCTGTTTCTCTTGAACTGTGTTATTTTAAATTATTGTCAAATTTTACTATGAAGTCTGCAACTTCACATGTACGAACGAGAACAGTAAAATTGGTCTATTTTTTTCATTGAGCATTTTTTTTGTAGGTGGTGACTTGCTTTTTTGATAATTTTTTTCAAAGGAGAGATCCCATTTTTTCAAAGAAAGAACAAAAGGTCTTCAACTTGCAATATGAATTGATTTTTTCAAAGGAGACATGACTTGTTTTGAGGAACACAAGAGGAAGAATTTAGTCCTTTTAGGTCTTGAACTTCCAATTTGAATCGATTTTTTTGAAGAATTTCACTATTTACATTCATTTGTGCTTGAGAATTTTATAATCATGGGAAATAAATGTCATAATAAGAGGAGGAAGACATTGACTCCTAAAGAAATTGAACCAAACAAAGAGAAAGAAGAATGAGAATTAAATCAATGAATGATGGGGGAGCATCCAATTCCACAACTATTGAAGATGAAAACATAGAGGAGACCACGGTTGTAGATGAAGAGAATTTGCAAGAATTTACAAGTATACATGCACATTTCATATATATAGTGAATTAAAAATTCATAATTGTAACTATACTAATGTAAGTTAAACAATTTACAATATAAATGTACATTCCCCTGGTCTATGACGACTGATAGTGGAGGAGTGCTCAACAACCCCTCAGGTGGAATCGACATGCAAGCTGATTGACTCACCTAAACCAACATTAATATTTCAAACATATATGTTATTCAATTATAAATTTAAAACTCAAGTTAAAAATCATTTCATTTATAATTTAAAAAATTGAAATCAAAATACCCCATAAGGGTTGCCGATTAGGACTGGTGTTGATGTATGTACTCATGGAACGGATGATTGCCCCATCGTTACTATCATTTGTACACCAAATAGTTTGATTGTTAAAATGTATTGCAAACTTTACTTTGATATATACATTCATCAAAATTCTTATAAAATGAACGTGTAGATGCATATTTATACCTGTGTACTAGTGTCCTCAGGATGTTCGCCTCTTGTAAGAAACTCTAAAAATGAGCTAGTGTGACCAAATGAACCACAAGAATCTCCACATCCACCCAAACTAGGTGTTGCCTGATCAGGTCCATAGCATACTTGATGGAAATCGGTACATACATGTGGGATAGGCCTCGACACTCCTGGAGTGGTACTCGGACCAGCTCCATAGAACACTCCTCCATCATCATCGTCTCTATGCTCCCCACTCGCTATCACAGAAGCATGATGATCAAGGTCTCCTACAAGTGTACTAAGGGAACCTAATGTCAAGACCATAGATCAATGATGCATAGGTGTAGGAATGGGAGGACCAAGAGCAACAACAAGGGGTTGTGCATGCACAGGGCATTGGGGATCAACCCTTTCCCCTAACCTTTGTTGTGGCATGCCGCCACAAACACCCTGAAAAGATTTAAAATCAAAATAATTGGGCTTGTGCCCCATAACAAACTCTACATATAATTTACTCAAAAAATACAATGGGCACTCCCAATTAGCATGTGGGGGACTATCAAAAACCATATACCATCGATCCCAAAAATGCGCACTCATCTGTGGATGTATGCACCACCTCATGGATATTCTAGATTTGTTCACAGGAATGGGTTGTCGAGTAACAGGGTCGAGAAAGTAGGGGGATAGGTGGGCTTTCATTATTTTAAGGTCTAATATTTCTTTATAAGAGAGACCATCAGCATAAAATTGTCTCATTTATTCTCTATCTCGTCTATGCGTATCTAGATAAGAATCAATGGTCCTGATGGCATCCACGACGTTTTGCATTGCAGATGCAAAACGTCTAACAAGGGGTGGAATCAATGCTTGACTCTGCATAGCATTGATTTGATTTTGTATTGATGCAACCTGATCATTTATGTGTGCTCGTAAGCGAGCCTCATTAGATGCAACAGGTCGTGGAGGGGGAGGTGGAGGTGGAGGTGGAGGGGCAGGTGAGGGAGGCTCAGGTGGTGGATTGATGATATCATCAATATTAAAATCATCCATGATATGAGATATAAGTGTGCACTTGCATTAAATTATACTAAATTAACATGAAAACTTAAAAAATTACAAGAAATAGTTAAATTTGAAACACACATGCAAACTTGTTTAAATATGATACATGCATACATATATTAAGATCATATAAAATTGAAACACACATATACATTGATTGAACTTGATCAAGTAAACTATGTACATACATTTAAAATAAAAAAATACCATGCATAATTTGCATGCATACATCATTAAAGTAAAATATGTACATACAAATTTCAAAATTTAACAACTATATGTGCAATTTTAATACATGTGTACATAGTAAACAATAAACTTGAAACATTCACAAAAAGCTCATTTTATGTCTAACGCATATATATATCCATGTAGAACCATCCATCTAAAATTATCCATCTAGAACCAAAATCATAAATTCATGTCACACAAAATATCCATCGTTCACCAAATTCATAAATTCATAACTATTTAAGATCATTGTCTTAATTTAAAAACTATTGTGGCTTTCTACTGCATCTCTTCATTTATTTGCATTTTCCTTTTCAGAATCATAAATTCTCCTCTCCTCTAGCCATTGTCGATGCTCATCTAAGATCCCATCCATAGCCCTGACAACATCAACAATGGTTTGCATCCTAGATGCAATCATCCTCACAGGTGGTGCAACAAATTCTTCATTTTGAATCATGTTGATTTGATCTTGGATGGTTCTAACATTGGAATTGATTCGTGCTTGCAAACGAGCACCATCGATTTCAGGTGGTGGAGGTGGGGGGTTATGAGGTGGAGTGGGTGGAGGTGGAGGTGAAGGTGGTGGAGATGGAGGGCATGGAGGTTGATTGCGAATATTATTGAATCGATCCATGTGATATCTAGAAGATATGAGTCAACCTGCATTAGATTTGTAATTTCAAAATGTAAGATACATGTTTAGGATTTATACCCTTAAACCATTCAATATAAATGGCCTAATTGAATACATATGATAAAATAAATTTTTAAGCCTCATTTATGTCTAAGGAAAGTTACTTGAATGAAAATACAATTAACTATTAATATTAGACAATTTATGCATGTTATAGGGTTTACGGTTTAGAGTTTAACATAGATCCCCGTAAGCCATCCTACCACCTTAAACCATAAATTAATCAACCTAGATCATGATTTATCTCATTCATATTATAATTAAGATCCTATAGGATTCTTGTGGAATAGTTGATTAAGATCCTAAGATAAAATGAATGCTTTAGTGAAGAAAATTTTCTTGTGGAACAGTTGATTGAGATAGGTCTTGTTTCAACTGACCAACCTAGATCATGAAATATCATTCATATTATAATCTTGCACAATCTTGTTATTGTTAAATTTGGTTGCCTTGGGAAACTTCACCAAATTTTAAGAAATTTTTTGATCCCATTAAGAAATGTCATATTAGGACCCCTTAAGACATCGATTTATGATTTAGGGTGATAGGATGGCTTAAGGGATCTATGTCTAGTGAGGTCCTAGGACAAAATAATGGCTTAAGGGAATCAAATTTGGTGGAGTTGCCTAAGGCAACCAAATTTGATTTTAAGGTCCTAAGACAAAATGAATGCTTTAGTGAAGAAAATTTTCTTGTGGAGCAATTGATTGAGATAGGTCTTGTTTCAAATGACCAACCTAGATCATGAAATATCATTCATATTATAATCTTGCACAATCTTGTTATTGTTAAATTTGGTTTCCATAGGAAACTTCACCAAATTTTAAGGAAATTTTTTGATCCCATTAAGAAATTTCATATTAGGACCCCTTAAGACATCGATTTATGATTTAGGGTGATAAGATGGATTAAGGGGATCTATGTCTAGTGAGGTCCTAGGACAAAATAACATGGCTTAAGGGAATCAAATTTGGTGGAGTTGCCTAAGGCAACCAAATTTTATTTTAAGGTCCTAAGAAAAAATGAATGCTTTAGTGAAGAACATTTTCTTGTGGAACAATTGATTGAGATAGGTCTTGTTTCAAATATCATTCATATTATAATCTTGCACAATCTTGTTATTGTTAAATTTGGTTGCCTTGGGCAACTTCACCAAATTTTAAAAACTTCTTTCATCCCATTAAGAAATGTCATATTAGAACCCCTTAAGACATTGATTTACGATTTAGGGTGATAGGATGGCTTAAGGAGATCTATGTCTAGTGAGGTCCTAGGACAAAATGACATGGCTCTCATCAATAAAATTTGGTGAAAAAATGATGTCTTTAGCCTATTTAGGGTTTAGAGTTTTGAGTTTAGGGTTTATGGTAATACGATGGCTTAAGGGGATCTTTGTAGTAAGGTTCTACTACAAAATGACATGGCTTTAGGGAATCAAATTTGGCTTAAGGGGATCTTTGTAGTAAGGTTTTACGGCAAAATGACATGGCTTAAGGTGTAAGACCCGTCCGTTTTGCTCTTTGATCGAACAGTGTCCTGTTTGGTTAGGCCTAATTTTTGTTAGTGCTTTGACCTTGGTACTTGGTATTTTATCCTGATGTTATCATTATGTCTTTCTTTGGATTAGCATATTGGATAATTGAATTAATGATGTTATGCTTTTGATCATATTAATGATGTTAGATTCGTCAGTTGGTAATATTGTATTGGTGAAGGGGACAAATCACATCTCTCGCTTGCGAGCACCCTACGATTCTGAGATTTCCTCTTCACGGTGTGTATTTTATGTTGTTCATATTATATGATGTGGTTTACTTGATTTTTAGGTTGACAGGTACACGACATCGACTCCACCTGGTTTCACAGGTTTGAGCGTGTCCAATGTTCAACGGTATTCGATTGGGAGATAGTAGCTAGGTTTCTGTGCCAAGTCGTCACCCTAGTCCTAGTATGTCGTCAGGTGTTAGTCGGGTTGTGTTGCTGTGAATATTGCTCCCTCTCTTTGTTTATTTAATTGCAAGTTAAAATGGGTAATTAAATGGTTGTATGCATTTAATTTGTGAAATTGAAATTGTACTGGTATTATGCTAATAACGTAATTAATTTTATTAATTAATTTAATTTAATTAGTAAATAATTTAATCGTGGATTAGATTTATTAATTAATTAATTAAATTGATTTTGTTGAAATTGGATAAGTTCATTTTGAAATTATGAATTTTATTATGTGAAATTGAAAATTATGGAAAATGAGATTAAAAGTCAAATTAGAATTTGAAATTCAAAAAATTCAAAAGAAAGACTTTTGCTATTTTGTTTTCAAAAACTTATGAGGGTGGTTGTTGAATTTTAGGGTTTTATCCTTATGTTTGGATTTTGCATCAAAATTGGGGATTATGAAGTTTTTGAAAAAATGGAAAATGGAGGGAGGAAGTATTGTTGGATTTTGTGGGTTTTGGATTGAAGTTGTGAAAATGGCTAATCGGAAGAGGGGATCGAAGCAAGGATCCGTGCATCACCTAGATCTTCTCAAACATTTGAAAACCAGGTTCATGTCATTGTTTTGATTTTGATTTTGGAAAAAATTGATGGATTTAGTTATGTTGTTTACAAAAATCTATGTTTGGAAATGCATTGTTTCAAGAAATTTTTTGGTGTTCCTGGCTGGAAATTGCTATTTCCCTCAATTAAATTTGTAACTTTATTTTGGGAATATATGTATATGCATACATATATATGCATACATATTTAAATAATTATATGTATTTTAGAGTAATTTGATTTGGGGTTCAAATTGTTGAAACTCACCTTTTAAATTAGGCGAAATTGATTTTCGGATTGGTTAAAAATCCGCAGGTTTGAGTTTTTGTTTAAAAATAAAATATAAATATAAATATAAATTAAAAAAATTTTGGGGGGAGACGTTGGGGGCTCACCCCCACCATTCCCCCCATGGGAGACGCATTGGGGGGAGCCGCGCCCAGCGCAACCCCCCGGCTCCTCCCGACCACCACACAATGGTCGACTGTGTGGTTACACAGCCGATACCACACAGTGGTCGGCTGTGTTTACACAACCGCCCACTGTGTGGGGCTCAGCTGTGTCACCACTGCCGCCCCACCCTACCTCCACCGCCCTGCCTAATACACGTCATCGCCCTGGTAATATCTGTGGCCGACGCCCTCAACAATTCCCTCGCATTACGCATGCGACCTGAGACCTGCGCGGTCCAACCCTAAAGGTTGGCACATGGACCAAGGGAGGATTGGTTCTTTTACCAAAAAATATATATAATTTATATATATTTATTATTTTTATAATATATTAATTTAATATTAAAATATTAATATATTTTATATTATATTAATATATTATTAAGTAATAATATTTATATATAGTGGTTATGGTTATTTTTTTTTAACATATTCATATATATTATATTGGTTGAGAAAAATTATAGCATAATGTAACTGTAATTGAGAAAGAGGTTAGAGTATTATGTTATAGTTGAGTTTTTTTAAAATTTAAAAAAGAAAAAGAAAAAGTGGAGTTGATTTATATCATGATTTAATTGTAATTAAGAAAATTGTAGATCACCATGCAATAGTTAAATTAACGGATTTATTTTAAGGTATCATCTCAGATTTAACAAATATTGGATTTATAAGCAAAATATTTAATGACGAAAGTAATTGATTTCGTTTAAGATGATTTTGTTTGCAAGGTGGACCATTATTTATTTTTAATGATATATTCTGAAATTATAGAAGTATATGCTTTTTTATTTTTTTAAGGCAATTAGGTAATTAAGTGTTGGTTTAAATTTCATCTTGTCTGAAAGAGACGTATGTTTTAATCAGTTTTATTGAGCAATAGATTATTGATGTTAATAAGGGAAATGGATTTAGTGAACCCAAACTTAGTTTAATTCCTTGCAACTTGCCTTTGTGATTGTTTCCTCTGAGTTCATGTTTTGGGGAAAGGGGTTAAGTGTATTTAATCTGTAAGTCTTCCAGAAGACCCTAGAGGTTGGGGGTTGTCGTCTTGTGATGTCGACTGTTTGTTAATTCCCTTGGGTAGTGCATGGTGTATGGTTAGTGTTTACCCAATTTCCACGAACGGGAATGTTTTGTGCCTCCTGTGAAAGGAGAGAATTTTGAAATGTGTGCCTCCTTGTCAAGAGCAGTTTTATTATTGCTGTTACCTCTAGTGTTTGGAGATGGTTTTATCTTTGTCACCTGCAAAGAAAGGAGTGGACGTGTTATCTTGTTTGTGCACTTTGATACCCTTGGTGTTTGGATGGTATGTGTGTTGTCAAGTAGAAGAGTGGCTTCCGTAGGGGCCAGAGCCCGGAAGAGGTATCCAGGATAACCTTTGGAGGTAGTTAATCAAGTGATAACTAAAATAATACTTAGAAGATTAGGACTAACTTCTCACTAATCAAGTTATTAATGCCTTGCTCATGGACCCAAGTGCTCGGTTAGGCTTGGGATGGGTGGGAAGGCCTAGAATGGCAAGGTCATCTATCTTGTTTGTACGAAAGGTATTTGGCTCCGCATGAGTGAGTATGGGGGTTGAGATTTGGTAAAGGTCACCAAGATAACCTTTTCTTGTGGGGGCTAGAGCCTAGGAAAAATCCCAAGGATAACCCATGATGAGTTGTGTGATGACACTCTGTCTAGGACAACAGTCGGTTTTGTTTTATGGGTATGGTTTCCCTAACATACCTGATGTGACCATAGTTAGTATTCGATTATTATGTGTGTGGTTCTCATAACATACTTGATCTACTTTATTTCTAGAAGCAATGTGACCCTATAGAGTTGTACTTGTGTTTTACTTGCATGGTATTTGAGTTGTGCTTATGTTGTACTTGTTGTATTTGAGTTGTACCTTGGGATGTACTTGTGAGGTTCATGTGTTTGGTTGTTTTAGTTTGGTTCAGATTGTGTTAGCCTGTGTCTAGAGGTAGATGGTCTTGACTAGGATTCTTGGTTACTATCTCCTAGCATAGGGGGTGGGCCTTTGGGTTCCACTTAGTTGGGTGGCGTGCACCTAAATCCATTGGGTTATTTTTTCATGTTCGTGTGGACGAGAATTTCAGTTGGAGAGCTCGTTGGTTTCAGTATCAGTTCATGCTTTATTTCATTTCAGTTGTTCTTGTATTATTTACCCCTCAATTGTTATCGAGGTGGAAGTTGTAATTGTAATTATGATTTTTGATCTTGCCTCATTCGGGGAATGAGAGTTGTAATCTTATTATTTAATTTGGTTAAGTTAAAATTGGAAGTTATCTCTTGTGTTGATGTAATTATCTTTTGGAATGCATGTGCTTTAATTATTAAGTAATTGAATGGCATGGTTTAAATCATGTTTTTTGTTGAGGTTCTATATAACCTCTGTCTCATAACCTTATAGGTTGTTGGCATTAGTTAGCAAACTTACTCTTTAATTATACTTTAAAAAAAAAAATTATTCTGTTAAGTAGTTAAATGCAACTTCCTCTAGGGTTGTGTGGCGGGGTGTTACATAAGGGAATCAAATTTGGTGGAGTTGCCTAAGGCAACCAAATTTGATTATATGGTCCTAAGACAAAATGGATGCTTTAGTGTTGAGGGTTTAGATTTTAGAGTTCAAGGCTTAGGGTTTTTAATGAACTTAGGGTGAAGTTTGGGCGACCCTTGGAATAATGGACTTGCAAGTTAGTGCTTAGTTTATGAATATTTTTTTATTTTATGAATAGATTGACTATTTTTGTAATAGAAACACATAATTATGTGTGATTAAGATTGAGTTTGATGTATATATTAACTGGATGTTTTTTTAATTGAATATAAGATTATTTTATTTAATATTTTTTCATTAATATTGAACTCACTTAAATGAATTTTATGATATAAAACATGTATAATATAAAATTAGTTAATGTTGAATTGAAAGTATTTTATTTTAGATTGTTTGTAATTGAAAGAACCTAAAAGAACTTAGAAAACAAAAATATTTAGATTATTTAGTGTCTAGGTAACTAGTGCAAAAATTTAAATCCTAGACCAATACTCTAAGTACATATATATGGTAAATCCTAAACCATGGATTTAATCATTAAAATTTTAAAATTTAAATTCAAATTTTTTTCATCCCTTACACATTTAATAATACATTATGAACCAACTAAACTTGCTGAGTATTCAAAGGCATTCAATTGTCTTTATTTTATCATTTAATTGCACTTGATCATTATTCACAAATCATTTATGTTTTTGAAAGTACTATATGATAGGAACACTTCAATAGGAGGATCTAAATTTAATCTAATTATGCATCACCATTTCCAAGTTTGAATACTATTATCCTCAATCATTTCCATAATCATGAACTTGATCTTATCATTCAAGCTAACCTATGAGAACATGACAATTGAGATCCAACACTCAGTGCCCCTAGGTGTTTTTAAATGCCACTACTTAATAACTTAAATCTTCATTTTTAATAAAACTAATTTCTATGTGTCAAGTAACCCTCTCATTTAATTTCACAAAAAATAAATATTATGCATATGTCATAAACTCTATTCTTTAAATTAATATATATATTTCTTACCATTATTTTTCTCAAAAATGTATTTAAAAACTATATTTTTCTTCAAAATAGATTATAATTTAAATCTTAATTTCTAATAATTAATTGTTCAAAATCCTCATTTTTTCTCTAATAGAATAGACATCTATATTTTTTAAAGAGAGTTGATTTATTTACCATCCCTAATTTAATTTACATTTCATCAAAATACCACATTTCTTCTTAAGTAGTTCAACTTCAATTCAAGAACCCTAGATCCCTAGATGAAGCTAGATTTTGAATTTAATCCTCACTTAAGGTTTTGAATAGACCCTAGATGAAGCTAGATTTAGAATAGACTGATTATTTGACCTAAAATTAATTATCAAAATTCATATAAAAGATAGTTTTAAATGAAAATTCATATAGCAATAATGTACTCATTTCACAAAAAATGGAAAGTTTTTCTAGAATCTAATTATAATTTAACATTGAAACTAAATTTTAACATATCATTTTATCCATACAATGCAAATCAAATTTAAAACATTTAAGCAATGCAAAAGAATTTTCTTAAGCTCGAATATTAGGGTTTTCAAAATCAAAATGATTTGTTCGATTTCAATTTATGGTTTTAGCAATTTTTATTGTTTCAATTCAATTCAGGGTTTCAATTTCTAAGCAATTAGGGTTTTTAATACAATTTTTTAGTTTCAATTCAAACTAGAGTTTTGAAATTCTTTTTTTTTGCTTTGATTTGAATTTGAGATTTCAAAAAGCTTAATTAGGGTTTCTAAATGCAAATTTTCAATTTATTTCAATTTCTAGGGTTTTGAAATGCATTTTTTTTGTTTTGTTTCAATTAGGGTTTTGAAATTTTTATTTTTTTTGTTTCATCAAATAATTCAAGTTTCAAAAGTTAAATTTTGTGTCTAAAATACAATTCAAGTTATATTTTTTTGTTTCTATTGAAAATCTTCACAATTTGACCTATTTTTTAAATCTATTTCTAAAATTTCTTATGTCAAAAATAACATGAAATAAAATGCTTAAAATGGAAATAAAATTTGAAATTAACATTCTAGAAATAGTAAATTTATCAAGAATTTCAATTTCAAATGAAAAAATGCAAAAAAAAGAGGAAGAGTACAGGTACTTGGAGGTCATCTGGTAGTCACTGTCACTCTCAAACTGGGATCCCGTGTGCACTGGTGAAAATGAAGATTTCTTCATTTAAAAAAAAAAAATAGTCTTATGAAACGGGATCCTGGTTTGTAATAAATAGGATCCCAATTTCTACAAATCGAGATCCTGTTCTTTACAAACCGGGATCCCGTTTCCTCTCCATTGGTTCAGGACCCTCTAGCAAATGGGATTCCAATTTTTAAAAAGCAGGATCCCGAACCAAAATGAGATCCCAATTTGTAAAAATCAAGATCCCCTTATAAAAAATCAAGATCACGTTTTTGCTTAGCCGATTTTGTTTTTTCGGCTAAGGAAAAAACTTCCACGTTTCGTGGACCCAACTTCGTGCTTTCACCCTTATGCGACAAATTATGGATATTTGAAGCATACTAGAATTGATGTAATTTTGAGCGAATATGAAAGAGAAGATAAAAAAGTAAATACGTGATAAGAGTCGATTGAATCTGGCTTCTGAAGTCTAAATTAAACTATTGCTACCAAGAATTAGTCAACTATAGGGATATTTGACCTAATTAAAATTATTTATAATTTTGAAAGGTTAATGCATATTTATAAGGGATATTTGATTAGTTCTTCTAAAACTATTTGTTGATAGCCCATGCAAAAGATATTTTTCAGCCACGTGTCAACTATTGAGTCCATTAATATTTTTTTCTATGTGATTTTTGTAACCAACCTCTACCTTAGTTGTATAAAAGGAAACAAGCTATCTCATTTTAAGGATAAAAAATTATTGAGATAAATAAAAATTGAATTGGAGAATTGCCAATCTAGCTTCTATTTCATGTTTTTTATTCATCTTTAGTAAATAATTGTACATATTGTAAAGACTTGTAAAGCTAAAGTAATTCAAAGGTCATTCCTAATCATAAATTTTTCATGACTATAAGCTATTTATTCTAGTAAACTAATCAATTTTTTTGTGCCATATTTGTGTCCATTTTGAAGCTATTTTGCTGGTGGATGGTTAATTTCTTCAAACTCTTGCACTATTTTGTACGTAAATTTGAGAAAAATATGGTGAAGTACAAACTATCTTTACCTTATTTTACATTTCTTTCAATATGTATGTGTGTAATATCTAAAAATATCAATTCTCTTAGGCATCTTCTCTCTCTCTCTTTCTTTAATCTTTAATGATTTCTTTATTATAGATTGGATGAAATAATACATATGGAAAGCAATTGTGGTAGGAAGTGAGGTGCATTCAATATAATATCTTTAAAGTTTAGTGAATAATAATACTCAAACATAAGGTCCTTGTATGAAAATAGTACAAAAACAATGAACCCTGAGTAAACCTAGTGCATCAAGACCCGACATTCTCGAGTGTTAGGATAACTAATTTATAACATAATTAGTAATCTTTTAAGATAGATAGGTTTTATTGTTCAAAATCAATTTATGTGTTGTGTGACTAACATCATCATCAACATTAGAGATGTTGAGAGAGATAGGATGGTAGTCTAGGTAGAGAGGTGAGAGAGAGAGTGAAGGAAGGAGGGATAGAGAAAGGGAGGGAAGGGGAGGTAACAAGGGGAAGTATAAAGATGTGTGAGAGAGAAGAATATAGGGAGAGAGCGAGGTGAGATAGAGAGAAATACAAAGGGAGGGAGGGAGGAAGAGTTAGAGATATAGGTCTAAAGGGAGATGGAGATCTAAAGACGGAAAAAAAGAGAGGGAAGGAGATGTAGAAAAATAGTTCTAGAGCTCAAGGGAGGGAGGGAGAGAGAGGAGTGATAGGTTAGCGAGTTGGAGAGAGAGATAGAAAAGGTGAGGGAGAGATCATTTTTCCTCCAAAATAATGTGAGTGTGTTATAACACACTCACATGATGGAAACTAGGACAAACTAATAATGTGAGCACATTGTAATGTGATTGTGTTATAAAATACTCATGTTATTGTTTGCCTTGGGAATTTCCAAGCCTTAGGGTTGGATTTACCTTGGGATTCCAACCCAAAGTGTTGGACTGACATTTCAACGCCCAAAGAAGTATTTTTTGAAATTTTAAGAAAATTGACACAACCTTGAGTGTGCTCCCCAACAGGTTTGCACGTGTTTCAATGACAAATCAAAAAATGACAGTAACATTGAGCTCTTTGTTATATTTCTAACCATATATTTTTTCATGTTTCAAATATGTTAATGTTTTGATATTTAATTTATTTTTCTAAAGTCTCCATATTTTTTTCAAAAACCTACCTATGGTGTTTTTGGCTTCATTTTTTAGTCATTCGCCAAAATTTCAAATAAATCACATTTTTTAAAACTAGACTATTATATACATAGTAAAAAAAAAATCGATTAGTTTCCTATAAAATTTGGAGGGAGAACACTAATTTTTTTAATTTTTTTAGGATGTGTCCACTTTGAAAATTAGTAAAAAATCATATATTTATTAAAAAAAATTAGTAGAAAAATTGGGCATAAACTACATAGTGTTAACTAATTTCTCACCAAAGAAATTCTTTAAATACTACAAAAATTTAAAATTTTGTGGGGAGCAGACCAGATGCTATGTTATATTTTTTTGACAAAAATAGGAGCACTTTGTGTGCTCCCCCTTTTTGAACCTCTTAATCTCCACCATTTAAAAAAAATTGTTAGAAAGTAGATTTGGAGTAGTACAACTCTTATTCTTGTTGTGTCTTCAAATTTTGAGTGTAAATATCTTCAACAGTGATTTTTTTAGTGGCTAATATTTGCCAATTGGCTAATAGTTTGAGCTACAACGTGACTTGAATCGCCACATTTTTATAAAATTTTATTATAGTCTTATTTAAATCGCCAAATAATTTATTTTCTTAGAAATTTTAACTCAAAATTTTGCCACAATATTCGATAAATGATTAGATCAAATTCGTCTAAATTTTATAAACTATAGTAGAAATCTATATTAATTTTCCAATCGTATATAATAATTATTAGTTGCTTTAGGACTAGATTTATAATATAATCTAATGGCCCTTGTTGTATTCCACGAGGTAAAATGTACCCATGATCTATAATGCTTATGAAACACATAATTTTGGGTCTCATGAGCATTATAGATTGTGGGTAAATTTTACCTTACAAAGTACAATGAGGGTCGGTAGATCAATGATCTAAAAGCAATTTTGAGCCCCATGAGAATTACAGATCATGGGTATATTTTACCTTGCAAAATACAATGAGGGTCATTATATTATATTTTAAAACAATAGTGGAAAGTAAATATTATAGTCTACCCCTTCAACCCATCAATAATTTCCACCTTCGGGCCCTTACTTTTCCATGAGAAATATTTTTTGATTGGATAGATTCACCATCATAATTAATGCATTTTTGATTCACCAAAATTTTTTACAAAATTTTAGTGATGTAAAAAAATCGCTAGTAGATTTTTTTATTTTTTATTTTTAAAAGAAAAGATTCACCAATAGAAATTATATTTTTTTCTAAAAAAATGAAAGATTCACCAAGATTTTATATCTTTTTTTGAGGGGGGTTTCTTAAAGTTATCACTAATCTTCAATTTCTCATCCAAGATCAATTTTTCTCGATTAAAAAAAAAAGTGGCCAATTAAGACCCCCTTTTGGTCCCCCATCTCTATACACATACCTTGTGAGGTTTCAATATGGAATCAAAGGTGATAATTGGACATAGGTTTAAATGGCTATAATTCCATTAAAAATTCATAAATTAATGAAATGGATGTTGGTAAATCAAGTGGAACCAATGAAGGGAAGTGGATACAATACTTGAGAAAGTAAGAAGGTATGAAGGTATATAGGAATTTGGAAAGGAAGGAAGCTAGAAGAAATATGGGAATCAAGAGTGGAGAAGGATAAAAGGTTGGGAGGAAGAAGAGAATAAAATATTATGGATGAGATTTAAAATATTGCAAAGGGGAACCCAACATAAGGATGAAAGGTGGAACTTTACTATAGGTTGAGAGAATAGAAAAAAAAAAGTCTATTAGAACCTTCCAAATCTACAAATTGGAGGGAATGTAATATTTTGGGGATGCAAAGAAGGATGGGAGGTTACGATGAGGAAGGGAAAGGGAATATGTCTAGATGAACTATGGAAGTATATAAAAGAAAAAAAAGGAAAGGAGCAAGAGAATGGGAGAATATGGGGATGTGGGAGAGAATGGGAGGTAGAAACAAGTCCAAATATCCATTGAAATCTAACAAATAGAGGGCAAGTGAAAGAAGTCCAAATATAAGATCTTGAGTCTAGTTCTCAAATATATAATTTACTCTAATACTCAGATGACATGATTTAATTTTGTATAGGATGTACAAAAATAAATTTTTAAAACTAGCTTTTTTAGGGTCTTAACATGCATGTGTATGACAAGCATAATTTGACCTAAATAAAAGATTTTTTCTAATTCCTTTAAGGAAAATATATGTATTATGGTAATTTTTTTGATATGCAAGAGAGTTTATATTGATAAAATATAAGTGTTTGCAATCGTCTACCACACAAGAAAGCCAAAATTGTTGTAACTGTTAGCAATGCCAAAATATCAAAACCCGCCTGACCCTAAGCAAACCCCGCTGAAACAACCACATACCCAACAAAAATGCTCTGAGTAGAGAGCATGACTTTTGAAGATCAACACAATAAGTATATTTTTAAGAAAAAAGGCTCGGTCGAGGAAAACCATTACTATGCATATGACAAAAAGATAAAAGTAAATAGAAGCCCTTACCACCATAACATTTTTCGATAATTTTTTACCACCCAGGACACCATTAGTCATTGAAAAACCTCTGAAGTCAAGAAAATACTACTTGCATTGATCCTTAGGAAACTTGAGAACCTTCAGTAGATAGTTGACACCCACCGTCACCAAGTGATTGTGTTGCACCAACAGTAGCCCCTTCAAATCAAGAAGAAAAGGGTAATATTTTACCACCTCCTCGAGGATGTGAAGGGTGTGCATATCCCTAGAGTGAGGGATGCATACACCTAGGGAGGAATCATAAAAAATCTCCTTGATTCCCATAAGAAACTTCACTGGAAAGAGCCACTTGATAAAGCCTCCACTTCCACCTTCACCATTTTAATGCCCAAGATTAATGCCAAGAAATGGGATGCAATGCTTGAGCCCACATGATAGTCCTCATCATCCTCCATGAAATCATGCTCAAGAACCATCTTGACTGCAACTAGAATTAGAGAGTCATACCTCTTAAGGCATTGCTTGAGTCTCTTATCAGTAATGACTTCATAGAAGGCCATTTGAAAACCAGTGCTCTTAAGCTAAATTGGCATTGAAGCGCCAAAGAATATGAGTGTTTTTATTGACATCCTCACAAAAAATTTCGACCACTCTCCCATGGAAAAAACACTAGAGAATACCCTAAACTAGATACACACGCAAGGTTGAAGGCAACACAAAAAGCTCCGATGAGAGAAATGACCAAACTTGCCCAACACATGATAGGTAAATACAATGAGATGAGTGTTGGCATCAACAATTATTGAGGATTGTGCAATCCCACACTGCACCAGCCACTAGGTACAATGAGGATTCTACCTCAACCCATAAGGCATGGAGCACGAGCCAATAGTTCCTTTGATATGACTAGCAGACGTAATGAGATTCGACTATAAGACCTTCTTGGCAATATCCACATAAATTATAGGTTGTTTAATTGCTGCGAATGACAATCGATAATCGTTGCTATTACCTCCCCCACGCAAGCCAGCTTGAGGCCCAAACAAAAATGATACCCACATGACACCCCATAGGCAAACTGCAGGTGACCGGCCAAGTCAGCAAACCCTCTGCACCTTGCAGCTAACAACGTTGGGCTTTCCACAATACCTTGTGTGGAAAGCCGCCCAAACATCCGCCCACATGTATTATAGTAAATTTTGATGAGAATATTTTAGTATATTTTTTTAATTAATTTTTATTTACTTTAATTGCTATTTTTGAAAACT
Organism: Sequoiadendron giganteum; assembly: GCA_007115665.2. NCBI lineage: Eukaryota > Viridiplantae > Streptophyta > Pinopsida > Cupressales > Cupressaceae > Sequoiadendron > Sequoiadendron giganteum. The sequence goes on along the minus strand of CM021101.1, from coordinate 566,148,096 downwards.
CCTCATGTAAGAAAAAATATAGTGACCCTCCTGATGACATTTCTATTTCAGTTGTTTTGAGATACTATTAGTAGTTAGACATTTTAGATTATGTTACTTTGATGCTTTATGTCATGGTTTACATGACCAGTTGTGAAACTGAGTAGATGATACACTTTACCTTATGATGCTATGTTTACTTTCATGATATGAAATTATTATGTTGACCTATGATGCTCTGATTTATTCATGATGATTCTATGATGTGGTTGATGTTAGATGTTATGTTTTACGTCAGTTCGGTGAAGAAGATAGTTTAGTAGTACTCATTCGTGAGTGCCCTGCTACATCACGATTCTTCTTCACGGTGTGTTTTTATATATATACATGTTGTTTAATTGATTGTGTAGTGTGATGCAACTTTCAGGTATAGGCATCGACTCCACCTGCTTGTCAGGTCTGAGCGTGCCATGGCCCAATAGAATTGTTGAAGGGAGATAGACTTGTTCTCTATCATGAACCATCGTTCTAAAAATAACAAGTATCTGTTGTCACCTCTATGTCTTGTCATTCATTTTTTGTGCATTCGTTGTTGTCACATCATGTCGTATTTACTATGTTTTTATAGTGTTAATTTAGATTATTTAATATTTTAATGAATATAGTAATGTTGATTTGTTGATTAATTGAAATGTTTAAGTTGAAAAGTTATTTTTAGTTTATTGTGGTATTAAAGTGAATTATTAAAGTATCTTAATTGTAAAAGGTTAATTATTTTGTAAATTGATTTAATTGTGCAAGTTTGATGTTTTTGAAAAGTAATCAGTTAGTTGTGATTTAAGTTTCAAAATATCTTTCTTGATGATTGTTTTGAAAAAGCTAACTGATGGTTGAAATGCATGCATACCGATGAGTTAAAGTATTTTTGGCTTTGCAAATTGAGGAAAAGGGAAATAACATAGGAGAATCATTCTTTTTGGGAAGGGAGTTAATTTTCGAAAAGAAAAACATTACTTTCACGAGAAAAATAGTCTATGTAATTTCGCTGGGATTTTTGATTGAAAATCTGAAAACTATTGATTGGAGATGGTGTTTGCATTGTGAAATATTTTGGATTGATTTGTTGAGAATTACATTTCGATGTTGCTTGTATCCAGGAAAGCATTCTCAGGTTTTCTTCTTTCAGATTTCAAGTTTGTTCTAATAAAATCTTGTTGGAAAAACTCTATTTTAAATATTGTGAAAATCTGACTTGAAAACATGCATGCATAACAAAAAACTAAACTATTAATGTCAAAACTATTGGAATTGTAGTAAGGTAGATAAGAAAAGAAAACTACATAGAGGAATAAAAAAATTTAAAAAAATAACAATAATAGTATAATCTGTTTCAGAAAAATTAGCTTTGGAAATTTTTGGATCTTTGAAAGAAAATAGGTTTCTATCGATACCCAATTCTCTTGATGATTATTTATTTTTGATTATGTCCCGAGTTTTCCTAGGCTAAGATTAAGATTCTTGATTTATTCTTTCCTTTCAATTGTATCTTTGTTGTTCTTAATGCATGTGAGTAGTTGTGGTTACATACCACGAAGAGTCTAGTTAATCCTTACCTCAACACCTTCAGTATTGTGATTTTCCATTGCATCTTTCCATACTAGTATCTGTGTTTTTGCTTACATCACTCTGGTATAGCCAATTTATTGTGAAGGTGGTCGGTGGTGTATAGTAGTTTATGATTCAATCTTTTTCTTTGTATTCTTGGCACTTGTGAAATGGGTTATGCTATCTTTTGTGTTTCACCAAAGCGACTGTATTTCTTGTTTCTAATATGAATGGTTTTTTGGTATTTTTAACCTCTTCATTATGGCCAACACATGGTGTATGGATATCCACCTTTTGCATGTGTGACATGTTGTTTTGTTCTTGTATGTTTATTTTGTATCACTAATTTTCTCTACTCACCTTTCATTGTCCATTTTTTAGTTGGCTTTATACTTTAAGATACCATTGAAACTCTTAGGTTTGTTGTAGCAATGACTAGCCACAACCCCTATTGATAGTAATGGGCCATTGGCACTATGTGTGGCTCTTAGACTGAAATCATTGTGCACAGTGAGTTTTCGACATGCACCGATGAAGCTTACTGTTTCTATCATGTCATTCAAATGTCGACCAAATTCTTATACATCTGTGCTTTACTCAAACGTTGGTACTAAAGCTTCTCTTGGTACCAAGCATCTATCTATCATCCTTCAGGTCATGTACAACCTTTCTTAGGTTGTTTATCCTTTGTTTAGTATTAGTTATGATTCTTGAAGGCATATGGGGGTCGACAGTATGAAATAAAATTAATCACTGTGTTATATGTCTTTCGCCTTTTGTCTTTTTTCTCAAAATTATTGGATTACCTCTATGCGACCAGTGTAGTATCATCTCTATCTTGATTCAGAATCTCTGCTCTGGTTTGTAGTTCAAATCTAGGTTTTCTGAATATTTTTCTTAGCGGTTAACTTTGTTGCTTTTATCAAATTTGTTTTTGGGGCTAGATCTTCAGTTATTTCGATATTCTTATGGCAAGCATATTCAAGTTTTCAATCTGCATGCTAAGGCATGCTTAATTGTTACCTTAGGCGGATAGTCTTTTTGTTAAGTTGAAGTTAACCTTTGAACCGTCTTTGTTCGCCTTTCATAGAATTTAATGTACTTTGTTTCTATTGGGATTCGATGATTTTGTCATGAAACTTGTGTCAACATGTTGTGTTGTTGTCATTTCTACATTTTACTTCACTTCCTCTTCGGTTTTCACTTTCCTAGATCTTAGTCTTGCTATAAACAGTTATAAATAAAAATATTTAGAAAATTAAATAAAAATGTGATCTTGAATAGATGTAAATGTATTATTCTATTTATAATTAGCATCATTTATTAATTTAGTTTGTGCAATTTTATATATATATATATAAATAGATGATTAATTTAGATTGTATAGATACGTAATTGCATGGTAGGGTTTGAGACTATAATATATGGAGTTTTTCCATTTTGGTTATAAAATTTGGATAGCAAAATTATTATCGCATAGTGAATGTGTGTATTGGAAACTTGTATTACTATCTTTGAAAATATTATTGGTGTTGTAATCTTTTCTTAGTTTTACGATGATGGTTACATTAATTTAAGCTGCAATTCTTCTTTAGAATTAATAATGAATTCTTTCTCACACTTTGTTTAGTGTCTATGGGATACATGATTGAATCACGCATGTCACAGAGCTATTATTATTATTATCGTGAATTGTTTGATGTGTAGTTTTGGTTGTTCCTTAAACACATTGAAAATACACTCTTGTGCTAGTTTGCAAGGTTTCATTAGAATTTTTTTGATGAATTACTTTAATTGGAAATCTCCCAGAGGATTGTTTGAGTCTCTTCTTAAAGATGCTTGGATGTTGTGTATTGTTGAATGCACTATGAAATATTGGACTGTCATGAATGCCATCCTTTATCTATTTGATGTCTATGGGGATGTCATGTTATTTTTAGCCTTATGGGATGCCATTTACATACTTTTTGTCTATGTGATGATGGTCAGTTAGTGAATTGTACCTAGGAGGAGTGGCTTTCGTTAGGGGCCAAACCTGTAAGAGGTTGCATGGGTAACCTATCAGAAGTTGGTAACCAAGTGATAACCTTAATAATTCTTAAGGGTTTGGGTAGATAAATTTAACCATACAAATAATCTTTCCTCGCCTTGGACTTTAACGCATGTTTAGGTTAAAGTAGATTGAGAAGGCCTGGAATGGCAACTTGAACACTTTATCTTCTCGAGAAGTGATTTGAGGCCACATAGTTCGTATAGGGGCCAGAAGTTGTAAGAGGTTGCCAAGGTAACTCTGGTAGAGGGCCGGTAACCTAGGAAGGCTATCCAGGGTAACATACTACGTTTATGTGATGAAACTGCTATCCTAGTACACTTGTTGTTCACTTGTATTGTGAGTCACCTCTAGGATTATGTGATAGTCTTTTTATTGTGATGTCATGTATGTCGACCATGTATTTTGTGATGTTTATCTTATTGTCAGTTTGAATTGAGGACATGTTCTATCTCCTAGCACAAGGGGTGGGCTTTGGAGTTCCACATGGTTGGGAGGAACGTGCCACATCTTCCATTGGCCCCCCTAAAGGTGATTTTATGCTTGACATGTTTGTTCTTCACAGGATCTTGTTTCTACATCGTTGACAGAGTTTTTCGCCGGGTAGGTTCATGGACGTGGCTGTCATCTATTATGTTCTTATTCTTCATTGTTCACATGATGTTACATGAGGTTTCTTTGTATTAACACTTGTGATGTTTTGAGATTTGTCACAATCTGAATTATTGTTATGTAACTCTTGATGTAATGTATTTGGACATGACTTTTCTCATTAGTTGTTTTATGTATATAATTCTTGAGGTGTTATGATGTTTATTACTTTAGTAGCATAGTTGTGGAACCCTAAAACATTTATGCTGATTGTTATCATGTTTTTGTAAATGTCTTAAGAAAAAAATTATCCGGGTGTTAGAGTAATTGGAGTAATGTTTCTTGGATTCCACGGTAGGGCGTTACAGCTTGGCATCAGAGTGAAGGTTCTAACACTGGGTACTCTGGTTCTTGCAACCCCACTAGGTTGTCCTAAGTGTTAGATTATTTTGTGTATGTGTGTGTTTCTTTGGTTTCTTATGTCTTTAAACTGAGACTCAAATTTTTCCTTGTGTAGGATTATGCCGCCTAGGCTAGGTCACTTTAGAGGTTGTGGATGAGGCCGTGGTGATGGCCATGCAAGGAATTGTTAGAATACTCTGCCATAAAGTTCACATGAAAGTGAACATGGAGAGCAGCCTAATCCTTTGAGTAATCAGGGTAATGATAATCAAGTTCTGAATCAACCTAGTGTAGGAGATCTTCTACATCCATTACTTGAGCAGGCTCTTGCACATCTCAGGCCTAGACAGGGAAATGATCAAGAAGTGGACAGGGAGAGAGACAGGCCACCACATAGGAGGATAGTTCAGACTATACATTAGGATTTTTTAGCTGTAGGGCACATGAGGGACTTGTTGCGCCCTCCTATTTTTAATGGTACTAGCAAAGGTTTGGAGGTGGAGACATCGTTACTAGATTTAGGATGATGTTTTTCCATGCACCCATATGGTAGTAACACCTGTGCGAGATGCACCATCATGCATCTTAGAGGTTTCGTCTATACTTGGTGGAAATTGGAGGAGCAGAAGCTCCATTTGGAGATAGGATCAGTATCACGGGACATGTTTTTGGAGCATTTTAGAGCGTGCTTCTTATCTAATCACTGGAGGCAGGGCGATGCAGATGAATTTTATGACCTACGCCAGATGGCAATGTCTTTGGAGCAGTTTGAGTATAGATTCTATGAACTCAAACAATATGCAGGTATAGAAGATGATGAGGCAATGTTAGTTCAACATTTCATCCGAGGCTTGAATTCTCGTATTAATGGTGGAGTTAGAGTCTTTGAGTTGAAGAAAATGGAGGTAGCAGTTGAGAAATCTCAGATTATAGAGGAGAATATGTCCATGGTGTTAGGAGGATAGACAATTGTTTTGATTGGTAGTGCTTCTACTACAAGATTTGGTTTGTGCGGTGGTTAGATTCAAACATGTGGTTCCTTTCAAAACCAATAGGCACCCTCTAAGGGTGGACAAAAGTAGTAGAATTATTCACAGAAGATTAAGATTTCTCAGAAGTAGTCGAGTCGAATATCAGTTTGGAAGGAATCATAATTGGATGCGCAATAAGCGTAATCATCAGGATCAGCCTACTCAGAGTGCACATTCGACAGTCAACAGAGGCAGTTTCCAATAGTTGAATGCACCATTGGTGGTCGAGGTTTTGGCAGAGGATTTGGAAGGGGCACTAGATGCTTCTCATGTGGTCAATAGGGCCATATTGTGGGGTAGTGTCTGATGTGAGGTACTTCAAGGTTTGGTCAGCAACCGCCGCTTCGGAGCTGACGGTTGGTGATGCAGGATGTTCTCATAGAGTCTTTGCTGCAGTGGACAATCATCAAGAAGATCACCTGAATACTGTGGTTGAATCATCAGGTCAATTATAAGGTGTCAGAGTTTTTATTTTATTTGATTTTGGTGCATCTGATTCCTTTATCTCTCCTATTATTGAGCGATGCAGACTTGTGGCTGTTAAGCAAGGCATTAGGTGGTAGGTAGAATTGGCTTTTGGGACTAAGGTAGCGGTTGAATCCCTCATTCGTGATTGTGGACTTAGGATTGGATCGTTACTTACCTCAGTTGGTCTTCGAGTTACACCCCTTGGATCGTACGATATTGTTCTAGGAATAGATTGGCTAGAATCTCATAGTGCAATAATAGATTTTTGACAAAAGACTGTGAGTTGTCTAGATGACTCTGGTGTGGAGAATGAGATAGTTGGTGTGCAAAGATCCATCTCTTTGTGGATTATTTCTGCTATGCAATTAAGGAGGTGTATGCGACAGGGTTGTCTATTGTTTACAGCTACTATTAGGGATTTGGAGGTAGGGGACAGTCGAGAGACATCTCTTGAGGATTACCCTATTATCGAAGAATTTGCGGATGGTTTTCTTAGTGATATTTTGGGTATGCCACCGAAACGGGATATTGATTTTTGTATTGATCTAGTTCCTGGAGCTGAGCCTATATCTAAGGCTCCGTACATGATGACTACATAGGAGTTGGAAGAGCTTTGATTGCAGTTGGAGGAGATCTTGGCTAAGGGTTTCATTCGACCGAGTGTTTCGCCTTGGGGAGCACCTGTCATCTTTGTGAAGAAGAAGGACGAATCCCTCAAGTTATGCATTTATTACCGATAATTGAATAAGGTGACGGTTAAGAATCGATATCCTTTGCCTAGAATCGATGACCTTTTCGACCAGGTTAAGGGAGAAAATGTGTTCTCTAAGATTGATTTGAAATCTGGATATCATCAGTTACGTATTTCAGAAGTGGATATACATAAGACTACATTCTGAACTCGTTATGGGCACTACAAATTTACTGTGGTACCATTCAGGTTAATGAATGCACTGTCAGTTTTCATGAGCCTGATGAATGGTGTTTTTCACATGTACCTAGATCACTTTGTGTTAGTGTTTCTCGATGAAATTTTGGTTTATTCTAGGAATATGAAGGAGCATGAGGAACACATGAGATAGGTCTTGCAGTGTTTGAGGGAGAACCAGTTGTTTGTGAATCTATAGAAGTGCTAGTTTTTCTAAACTGAGGTGAAATAACTTGGTCATGTTATCTCTAGAGAGGGGATTGTAGTGGATCCTTCAAAAATCCAAGCCATTATGGATTAGCCCGTGCCTACCAATATTTCTGAGGTTCATAGTTTTATGGGTCTAGCAGGGTATTACAGGCGGTTTTTTAAAGGGTTCTCTAGAATTGCTCATCCTATTAATTCTCTTCAGAGGAAAGGGAAGAAGTTAATTTGGTCAGATCGTTATCAGTTGGCCTTCAAGACACTCAAGGAGAAGTTGACAAGTGCACCTATATTAGTTTTTCTTGATCCTATGAAGGACTTTGTAGTTTTTACTAATGCATCCTTGGAGGGTCTAGGAGCCGTTTTGATGCACAAAGGTCATGTGATAGCCTATGAGTCTTGCAAACTCAAGGATCACGAATTGAACTACCCCAATCATGATATGGAGTTAGCGTAATTTGTTCATGCTTTGGTTCATTGGCAACATTTTCTGTTGGGGAATCGTTTTGAGTTACATAGTGATCACCATAGTTTGCAGTACATATTTACTAATCATTACCTTAATGCTAGGTAGAGATGGTAGATGGAGTTCTTGTGCGAATATTATTTTGAGGTCAAATTAATTCAGGGGAAAGAGAACATGGTAGAAGATGCTCTTAGCCGATGTAGACATGAGATATCTGTAGTGACTCTAGGTGTTGATTTGAGGAGTCAGATACTGGAAGCACTTTCTATGGACAGATTGTACTGGGAAGTAAAGGCAGAGATGGATTGAGGTAGACCTTTGCAGGGTAGGTTTGAAGATTATACACTTGATTCTGATGGATTTTTGCATCATTTGGGTTGCATTTACGTGCCACTTGCAGAGTGACTTCGTACCTTGATATTATCTGAGGCACATCGAGCGCCATATTCAGCTCATCCTGGTGTCAAGAAGATGCATGCGGATCTTCGTGAGTTGTAATTTTGGCCTGGGATGAAGCGTGACCTTGCCGATGTTGTTGCAAGATGTCTTGAGTGCTAGAGGGTTTAGGCTAAGCATCAACATCCCGTAGGTTTATTATAGCCTCACCTTGTTCCTGAATGGAAGTGGGACATCATATCAGTTGATTTTATTCTTGGGTTTCCTATATCGTATCATCGACATGATGCCATCATGGTTAATGTCGACAGGTTGACTAAGGTAGCTCATTTCTCTCTGCTTCATTCATCATATAATGCCTCTTATGTGGCAAAGATCTTCATGGAGGATATTGTACGTTTGCACAAAATCCCACATAGAATCATATCTGATAAATATACTATTTTCACATCAGCTTTGTAGACATCTCTTTAGCATGCTTTAGGAACACAGTTGAACTTCAATTCATCTTATCACCCTAAGATAGATGATCAGACTGAGAGGGTTAATCAGGTGCTTGAGGATATGCTTAGGATGTATCTCATGGATTAGCAGTCGTGATGGGAAGAATATATTTACTTGGTGGAGTTCATGTATAATAATGGGTATCATAGCTCCATAGGTATGCCTCATTTTTAGGCATTATATGGATGCCCATGCAGGACTCCGCTAAGTTGGGATAGACTTGAGGATAGGGTACTTCTTGGACCTAATATGTTGCAAGATATGGAGCAGCAGGTAGATCATATCAAAGATCATTTGATTGCAGCACATGATATATAGAAGAAGTATGCCGATGCTCATCATGTGGATCACCAATTTTCTATTGGTGATAGAGTTTTTCTTAAAGAGCGTCCACGAAAGTGTCCAATCCACTATGGAAAAGGCTCTAAGCTCATGCCTTGATTTGTTGGGTCGTTTGAGATTCTGGAGAGGATTGGTCCTATAGCTTATCGACTTCCCTTTTTGCCTAGTTTGTCATGCATCCATGATGTCTTTCATGTATCTATTCTTAGAGCTCATCATCCTAATGTTTCACATGTACTTGATTGGAATGCTCTACAATTCGAGGATGGGCAGCTAGGTTTGGAGCCCGTGGGCGTTCTACAGCATAGGAGACTCACCCTCAGGGGTTGAGATGTTGATAAGGTAAGGGTCTAGTGGGACCCTAGTGACGAGGCTTCTGCTACTTGGGAGGATGCAACATGCATGAGGGAGTTGTATCCCTATCTATTTGCTAGCTTCTAGGAGTAAGCCTCACCCTAGGGGGGACAAATGTAGTGACCCTCCTCATGACATTTCTATTTTAGCTATTTTGAGATACTATTAGTAGTTAGACATTTTAGATTATGTTACTTTGATGCTTTGTGTCATGGTTTACATGACCGGTTGTGAAACTCAGTGGATGATACACTTTGCCTTATGATGTTATGTTTACTTTCATGAGATGGCATTATTATGATGACTTATGATGCTTTGTTATATTCATGATGATTCTATGATGTGGTTGATGTTAGATGTTATATTTTACGTCAGTTCGGTAAAGGAGACTGTTTAGCAGTACTCATCCATGAGTGTCCTACTACATCATGATTTTTCTTCCTGGTGTGTTTTTATATATATACATTTTGTTTAATTAACTATGCAGTGTGATGCAACTTCAAGGTACGGGATTCGACTCCACCTGCTTGTTAGGTCTGAGCGTGTTATGGCCCAATAGAATTGTTGAAGGGAGACAGACTTGTCCCTATCATGAACCATCATTCTTAAAAGAATGAGTATTTGTTGTCACCTTTATTTCTTTTCGTTTGTTTTTTGTGTGATTTACTATGTTTTTATAGTGTTACTTTAGATTATTTAATGTTTTAATTTATATAGTAATGTTGATTTGTTGATTAATTGAAATGTTTAAGTTTAAAAGTTATTTTTAGTTTATTGTGGTATTAAAGTGAATTATTAAAGTATCTTAATTGTAAAAGGTTATATATTTTGTAAATTGATTTAATTGTGCAAGTTTGATGTTTTCGAAAAGTAATCAGTTAGTTGTGATTTAAGTTTCAAAATATCTTTCTTGATGATTGTTTTGAAAAAGCTAATTGATGGTTGAAATGCATGCATAAAAATGAGTTAAAGTATTGTTGGCTTTGAAAATTGAGGAAAAGGGATATAACATAGGAGAATCTTTCTTTTTGGGAAGGGAGTTGATTTTCGAAAAGAAAAATATTGCTTTCACAGGAAAAATAGTCTCTATAATTTCGCTAGGATTTTTGATTGAAAAGCTGAAAACTGTTGATTGGAGACGGTGTTTGCATTGTGAAAGATTTGGGATTGAGTTGTTGAGACTTACGTTTCGACATTGCTTGTATCTAGGAAAGTGTTCTTAGGTTTTCTTCTTTTAGATTTCAAGTTTGTTCTAATAAAATCTTGCTGGAAAAACTCTGTTTGAAATATTGTGAAAATCTGACATGAAAACATGCATGCACAACAAAAAACTGAAATATTAATGTCAAAACTATTGGAATTGTAGTAAGGTAGATAAGAAAATAAAACTACATAGAGGAATAAAAAAAAAAAAAAATAAGAATAATAGTATAATCTGTTTCAGAAAAATTAGCTTTGGGAATTTCCAGATCTTTGAAAGAAAATAGATTTATGTCGATACCCAATTCTCTTGATGATTATTTATTTCTAATTATGTCTCGAGTTTGTCCAGGCTAAGATTAAGATTCCTGATTTATTCTTTCCTTTCAATCTTATTTCTATTGTTCTTAATGCATGTGAGTAGTTGTGGTTACATACCACGAAGAGTCTAGTTAATCCTTACCTCAACACCTTCAATATTGTGATCTGCTATTGCATCTTTCCATACGAGTATCTATATGGTTTCTTACATCTCTCTGGTATAGCTAGTTTATTGTGAAGGTGGTCGGTGGTGTATAGTAGTTTATGATTCAATCTTTTTCTCTATATTCTTGGTGCTTGTGAAATGGGTTATGCTATCTTTTGTGTTTCACTAGTGCGAGTGTATTTCTTGTTTCTGATATGAATGATTTTCGGTCTTTTTAACCTCTTGATCATGGCCAACACATGGTGTATGGATTTTCACCTTTTTCATGCACGACATGTTGTTTTGTTCTTGTATGTTGATTTTGTATCACTAATTTTCTCTACTCGCCTTTCATTGTCTATTTGTTACCTGGCTTCATACTTTAAGGTCCCATTGAAACTCTTAGGTTTGTTGTAGCAGTGACTAGCCACAACCCCTATTGATATCAATGGGCCACTAGAACTAAGTTTGGCTCTTAGACTAAAATCATTGTGCACAATGAGTTTCCGATGTGCACCAGTGAATCTTACTATTTCTGTCATGCCATTCAAATGTTGACCGAATTCTTATATATCTGCACTTTACTGAAATGATGTTACTAAAGCTTCTCTTGGTACCAAGCATCTATCTATCATCCTTTAGGTCATGTATATTCTTGCTCAGGTGGTTTATCCTTTGGTTAGTATTAACTATGATTCTTGAAGGCATATGGGGGTCGGCGGTATGAAATAAACTTAATCGATGTGTTATATATATTTCGCCTTTCGTCTTTTTTTTCAAAATTTTTGGATTACCTCTGTTCGACCAGTGTAGTATCATCTCTGTCTTGATTTAGAATTTCTAATCTGGTTCATGGTTTGAATCTACGTTTTCTAAAGATTTTGCTCAGTGGTTAACTTTGATGCTTTATCAAATTTGTTTTTGGGGCTGGATCTTCAGCTATTTTGATATTCTTCGGGGCGAGCATAACCGAGTTTTCAATCTGCATGCTAAGGCATGCTTAATTTTAACCTTCGATGGTTGGTCTTTTTGTTAAGTCGAAGTTAACCTCTGAACTATCTTTATTCGCCTTTCATAGACTTTAACGTCACTTTGTTTCTATTGGGATTCAATGAGTTTGTCATGAAACTTGTGTCAACATGTTGTGTTTTTGTCCTTTATTCTTTTTACTTCACTTCCTCTTTTTTTTTCGCTTTCCTAGATCTGAGTCTTGCTGTAAACAGTTGTAAATAGAAATATTTAGAAAATTAAATAAATTTGTGATCTTGAATAGATGTAAATGTATTATTCTCTTTATAATTAGAATTGTTTATTAATTTAGTTTGTGCAATTTTATATATATATATAAATAGATGATTAATTTGGATTGTATAGATACGTAATTGCATGGTAGGTTTTGAGACTATAATATATGGAATTTTGTCATTTTGGTTATAAAATTTGGATAGCAAAATTATTATGTCATAGTGAATGTGTTTATTGGAAACTTGTATTACTATCTTTGAAGGAATTATTGGTGATGTAATCTTTTCTTAGTTTTATGATGATGGTTATATTAATTTAAGTTGCAATTCTTGCTTAGAATTAATAATGAATTCTTTGTCGCACTTTGTTTAGTGTCTATGGGATACATGATTGAATCACACATGTCATAGAGTTATTATTATTATTATCATAAATTGTTTGATGTGTAGTTTTGGTTGTTCCTTAAACACATTGAAAATACACTCTTGTGCTAGTTTGCAAGGTTTCATTAGGACATTTTTGATGAATTACTTTAATTGGAAATCTCCTAGAGGATTGTTTGAGTCTCTTCTTAAAGATGCCTGGATGTTGTGAATTGTTGAGTGCACTATGAAATATTGGACTATCATGAATGCCATCCTTTATCTATTTGATGTCTATGGGGATGTCATGTTATTTTTAGCCTTATGGGATGCCATTTACATACTTGTTGTCTATGTGACTATGGTCAGTTAGTGAATTGTACCTAGGAGGAGTGGCTTCTGTTAGGGGCCAGACCCGAAAGAGGTTGCATGGGTAACCTATCGAAAGTTTGTAACCAAGTGATAACCTTAATAATTCTTAGGGGTTTGGGTAGATAACTTTAAGCATACAGATAATATTGCCTCACCTTGGACTTTAACGCATGTTTAGGTTAAAGTAGGTTGATAAGGCCTGGAATGGCAACTTGAACACTTCATCTTCTCGAGAAGTGATTCGAGGACACATAGTTCGTATAGGGGCTGAAAGTCATAAGAGGTTGCTAGGGTAACTCTAGTAGAGGGCCAGTAACCTAGGAAGGCTATCCAGGGTAACCTACTGCATTTATGTGATGAAAATTTTGTCCTAGTACACTTTTTGTTCACTTGTATTGTAAGTCGCCTCTAGGAGTATGTGATAGTCTTGTTATTGTGATGTCATGTATGTTAACCATGTATTGTGTGATGTTCATCTTATTGTCAGTTTGACTTGAGGACCTTTTTTATCTTCTAGCACGGGGGGTGGGCTTTGGAGTTCCACATAGTTGGGAGGAATGTGCCACATCTTCCATTGGGTCCCCTATAGCTGATTTCGTTCTTGACATGTTTGTTCTTCCCACGATCTTGTTTACACATCGTTGATAGAGTTGTTCATTGGGAAAGTTTGTGGACATGGTTGTCATCTATTCTACTCTTATTCTTCATTGTTCACATGATGTTACATGAGGTTTCTTTGTATTGACACTTGTGATGTTTTGAGATTTGTCACAATCTCACTTATTGTTATGTAACTCTTGATGTAATGTCTCTGGAAATTACTTTTCTCGTGATTTGTTTTATGTATATAATTCTTGAGGTTTTATGATGTTTATTACTTTAGTAGCATAGTTTTTGAGCCCTAAAATGTTTATGTTGATTTATTATCATGTTGTTGTAAATTTTTAAAAAAAATATTTATCCGGGTGTTAGAGTAATTGGCATAACGTTTCCTGGGTTCCACAAAGGGGCATTATAGCTTGGTATCAAAGCGACGGTTCTAATACTAGGTACTCTAGTTCTTGCAAGCCCACTAGGTTGTCCTAAGTATTAGATTATTTTTTTATGTGTGTGTTTCTTTGGTTTCTTATGTCTTTAAAATGAGACTTGAATTTGGCCTTATGTAGGATTATGCTGCCTAGGAGAGGTCACTTTAGAGGCCGTGGATGAGGCTGTGGTGGTGGTCATGCGGTGAATCATTAGAATACTCCACCGCAAAGTTCACATGAAAGTGAACATGGAGAGCAGCCTAATCCTCCGAGTAATTAGGGTAATGATAATCAAGTTTTGAATCAACCTAGTGTAGGATGTCTTCTACATTCATTACTTGAGCAGGTTCTTGCACATCTTAGGCCTAGATAGGGAAATGATCAGGAAGTGAATAGTGAGAGAGATAGGACACCACCTAGGAGGATAGTTTAGACTGCAGAGTAGGATGTTTTAGTTGTAGGGCACATGAGGGATTTGTTGAGGGAATGCCCTCCTATTTTTAATGGTACTAGTAGAGGTTTGGAGGTAGATACATGGTTACTAGATTTAGGAGGGTTTATTTCCATGCACCTGTATGGTAGTAACACCCATGTGAGATGTGCCATCATGCATCTTAGAGGGTTCGCCTCTACTTGGTGGAAATTGGAGGAGAAAAAGCTCCATTTGGAGATAGGATCAATATCATGGGACATGTTCTAGAGTGTTTTAGAGCACGCTTCTTATCTGATCACTGGAGGTAGCGTCATGCAGATGAATTTCATGACCTGTGCCAGATGGCAATGTTTGTGGAGCAGTTTGAGTGTAGATTCTACAAACTCAAACAATATGCAGGTATAGTTGATGATGAGGCAATGTTAGTTCAACATTTCATCTGGAGCTTGAACACTCACATCAGTGGTAAAGTTAGAATCTTTGAGCTGAAGAAAATGGAGGTAGCAATTGAGAAAGATCAGATTTTAGAGGAGAATATTTCCATGGTGTTAAGAGGACATATAGGTGTTTTGATTGGCAATGCTTCTACTACAGGATTTTGTCCGCATGGTTGTCAGATTCATATAGGTGGTTCCTTACGGAAC
Organism: Sequoiadendron giganteum; assembly: GCA_007115665.2. Taxonomy (NCBI): domain Eukaryota; kingdom Viridiplantae; phylum Streptophyta; class Pinopsida; order Cupressales; family Cupressaceae; genus Sequoiadendron; species Sequoiadendron giganteum. Next base: position 566,133,026 of record CM021101.1, on the reverse strand, counting down.
CAACAAGCACCCTCTAAGGGTGGATAACAGTAGTAGAATTAGTCATAGAAGATTAAGGGTTCTCAGAAGCAGTCGGGTCAGTTCTCAATTTGGAAGGAATCATAATTGGATATGCAATAAGTGTAATCGCCAGGATCAGCCTACTCAGAGTGCATAATCGACAATCAACAGAGGTAGTTTCTTGTAGTCGAATGCACCATCGGGTGGTTGAGGTTTTGGCAGAGGCTTTCGAAGGGGCATTGGATGCTTCTCATGTGGTCAAAAGTACCATATTGTGAGGCAATGCCTGATGCGAGGTACTTCATGATTTGGTCAGCAACCCACAGCTTTGAAGCTAATGGTTGGCAATAAATGACCTTCTCATAGAGTCTTTGTTGCAATGGATAATCATCAGGTAGATCACCAGAGTATTGTGGTTGAATCATCAGGTCAGTTATAGGGTGTTAGAGTTTCTATTTTATTTGATTCTGGTGCATCTGATTCCTTTATCTCTCCTTCTATTGTTGAGTGATGTGGACTTGTGGTGGTTAAACAAGGCATTAGGTGGTAGGTAGAATTGGCTTCTAGGACTAAGGTAGCAATTGAATCCCTCATTCATGATTAGATCGTTACTTACCTTATTTGGTCTTTGAGTTACACCCCTTGGATTGTGCGATATTGTTCTAGGAATGGATTGGCTAGAATCTCATACTACAGTGATATATTGCTGACGGAAGACTGTGAGTTGTCTAGATCACTCTGGTGTGGAGAATGAGATAGTTGGTGTGCAAAGACCCATCTCTTTGTGGATTATTCCCACTATGCAGTTAAGGAGGTGTATGCGATAGGGTTGTCTGCTATTTGTAGCTATTGTTAGTGATTTGGAGGTAGGGGACAGTCGAGAGACATCTCTTGAGGATTATCCTATTCTCGAAGAATTTACAGATGCGTTTCCTAGTGATATTTCGGGTATGCCGCCAAAACAGGATATTGATTTCTGTATTGATCTAGTTCCTAGAGTTGAGCCTATATCTCAGGCTCCGTACAAGATCACTACACAGGAGTTGGAAGAGCTTTGATTTCAGTTGGAGGATCTTTTGGCGAAGAGTTTCATTCGACCAAGTGTTTCACCTTTGGGAGCACCTGTCATCTTTGTGAAGAAGAAGTACAGATCCCTTAGGTTATGCATTTATTACCAACAATTGAATAAGGTGGCGGTCAAGAATCGATATCCTTTGCTTAGAATCGATGACCTTTTTGACCAGGCTAAGGGAGAAAATGTGCTCTCTAAGACTGATTTGAAATCTGGATATCATCAATTGTGTATTTCAGAAGTGGATATACATAAGACTAGATTATGAACTTGTTACGGGCACTACGAATTTACTGTGGTACTGTATGGGTTAACGAATGCACCATCAATTTTCATGAGCTTGATGAATGGTGTTTTTCGCACATACTTGGATTGCTTTGTGTTAGTGTTTCTCGATGAAATTTGTATTTTTTCTAGGAATATGAAGGAGAACGAGGAACACATGAGATAGGTCTTGCAGTGTTTGAGGGAGAACTAGTTTGTGAATCTATGGAAGTGCGAGTTTTTCTAGACTGAGGTGAAATACCTTGGTCATGTTATCTCTGGAGAGGGGATTGCAGTGGATCCTTTGAAAATCCAAGCTATTATGGATTGGCCCATGCCTACCAATGTTTCTGAGGTTCATAGTGTTATGGGTCTAGCAGGGTATTACAAGTAGTTTGTTGAAGGGTTCTCCAGAATTTCTCATCCTATTACTTCTCTTCAGAGGAAAGGGAAGAATTTCATTTGGTCAGATCATTGTCAATTGGCCTTCGAGACACTCAAGGAGAATTTGACAAGTGCACCTATATTAGTTGTTCTTGATCCTACAAAGGACTTTGTAGTTTTTACTGATGCATCCTTGGAGGGTCTAGGAGCCATTTTGATGCAGGAAGGTCGTGTGATAGCCTATGAGTCTTGAAAAATCAAGGATCATGAACTAAAATACCCCACTCATGATCTGGAGTTAGTGGCAATCATTCATGCTTTGGTTTGTTAGTGACATTCTCTATTGGACCATCGTTTTGAGTTACACAATGATCATTGTAGTCTGCAGTACATATTTACTCAGCCTAACCTTATTGCTAGGAAAAGATGATGGATGGAGTTCTTGTGAGAATATGATTTTGAGGTCAAATTTATTCAGGGGAAAGAGAAACTGGTAGAAGATGCTCTTAGCCGATGTAGACATGAGATATCTGTAGTGACTCTAGGAGCTGATTTGAGGAGTCAGATAGTGGCAACACTTCCTACAGATAGATTGTACTAGGAGGTAAAGGTAGAGATGGATTCAGGTAGACCTTTGGAGGGTAGGTTTATATATTATATGCTTGAGTTTGATGGATTTTTGCATCATTTGGGTCGCATTTACGTGCCACTTGCAAACTGACTTCGTACCTTGATATTGTCTGAAGCACATCGAGAGCCATATTCAGCTCATCTTGGTGTCAAGAAGATGCATGCGAATCTTCGCCAGTTGTAATTTTGGCCTGCGATGAAGTGTGGCATTGCCAATTTTGTTGTGAGATGTCTTGAGTGCCAGAGGGTTAAGGCCAAGCATCAACATCCCATAGTTTTATTACAGGCTCACCTTGTTTCTGAATGGAACTGGGACATCATATCAATTGATTTTATTTTTGGGTTGCTTATGTCATATCGTCAACATGATGCTATCATGGTTACTATCGACAGGTTGAATAAGGTACCTCATTTCTCTCCTATTCATTCATCATATAATGCCTCTTCCATGTCAAATATTTTAATGGAGGATATTATACATTTGCACAAAATCCCATGCAGAATCATATCTGATAGAGATCCTATTTTCACATTAGCTTTGTGGATGTCTCTTCAACATGCTTTAGGAACATAGTTGAACTTCAGTTCAGCTTATCACCTTGAGACAGACAATCAGACTGTGAGGGTTAATCAGGTTTTTGAGGATATTCTTAGGATGTATGTCATGGATCAGCAATCGCGATGGGAATAATATCTTTACTTGGTGGAGTTCGCGTATAATAATGGGTATCATAGCTCCATAGGTATGCCACCTTTTTAGGCATTGTATGGATGCCCATGTAGAACTCCACTGAGTTGGGATAGACTTGAGGATAGGGTACTTCTTGGACCTGATATGTTGCAAGATATGGATCAGCAGGTAGATCGTATCAGAGAGCATTTGATTGTCACACATGATAGATAGAAGAAGTACATCAATTCTCTGAAGGGAAAAGAATGCGGATCTAATGACCCAATAGTGCGGAATACATTCCCTTAACACCTTTACTATAGGGGAGAGAAGCAAAAAATGAAAAACTAACAGTTTCTAAAACATATAGAGATGCATACAACCATGGCAATGAGAAACCAGAAAGATAAGCAAACAAAGATGACACAGTATTTACGTGGGAAAACCCTTTCAGGCAAAAAACCCACCACACAAAATCAAATCAATTGTATTACAGTAATGAATCAATTACATACAATATCCAGACTCCTTTGCTCAGCTCACAGTCACCCAGAGAGATTCAGATCCACTGTTACAATGTTTTCACAACATACAGTTCAAAACCCTCTTCAAGAACTCACGTCCTTTCTGTTCTTCAGCACGCGACTTCAACTTGCTCTGCACCTTCACGACTCAACTCAACTTGTCTAACTTATGAGAAATAACACATCTCTCATCCAAATGTAACTGACTCAGAAGAGCAATGAAGTCCATCCTCAAATCATGCATTTGGTCAGATCTGACAGATCTCCTGCGACAAGTCGTCATTGCATTCAAAGCCATTGCTCAAAATGGTTTAGCTCGCCACCCTTCGTTGACAAATGCAACTGCCACAATAACTATCTTGGTATCCGTCCAATCATTATTCAACTAGGCACCACACATCCAAGACCCATCAGCAATCACAGCTGATAGAGCAACCAAAACGGTCAGCAGACATCGGGCGTGACCAAGACTTCAAGTCATAAATAGCACTGCCAAAGTCGGAGTTGGAACAGGAGTCGAAACAGGACTCCACCAAAAATACACACTGTTAGAGTCGGAGTCAGAACTGGAGTCAAAACATGACTCCACCAAAATTACAGGTTCGGGAACCAATTTGGTTCCGTGTCCGCCCACGGCAAAGAGGAACTCATCGAAAATAGTTTTGATTAGGTAAAGTCAACCCAGGGTCAAACCAAACAGGAACATAAAAGACCGGAGTCGGAGTTAGGGACAGAACTGGAATAGAAATAGGACTTTACCAAAAGTCCAAGATCAGGAACCAATCTAGTTCTGGTTCTGCCTCCGCCAACTGCAAGAAACAACAATTTAGAACCAGGACAAGGTGGAGGAAAACACCCCGAGTAGAATCCAAACATCCAGAAGAACCAGATCGTAAAAGCACGAGTCGGGATCGGATTCGGAACAAGAACTAAAATAGGAACCTAGAAAACGGACATTGCCAACTTCCAAAACTGGTTCCACCTCCGCCAGAACCTGCGAAGCGAAACAGACGGTAGGAAGTGGAGTTAGAGCAAGAACGAGAACCGAAACTCATAACTTAGGCAAACAGAACAATGCCAAGTTACATCCTGGTTCTACCTCCACCAGAGACTCAGAACTTAGGCAAATAGAACAATGCCAAGTTCCATCCAGGCTCCGCCTCCACAAGAACTTTGTAAACAACACAAAATCACCAAGGCATGAAAATGAGGACTTCAAGCTGGAAGTTGAGACATAATTTTTCAATAATCTCCCACTTGGTGAACACTTCCAGCTTCCTCAAAACATCATACCTTACTGTCTATCATAGGCCCCAAGGCCCATCGATTCTGTGCACCATCTGAACTTGTTTGTGCTAACCAGCTTTGTCAAGGCATCTGCAACATTCTTCAAGGTGTTAACCTTATCCATACTGACCTTGCCATCTTCAACCATATCCCTCACGAAGTGATATTGCACATTTATGTGCTTGGTCCTTGCATGAAAGGTCGGATTCTTTGCCAAACAAATGGCACTTTGACTGTCACAGCAGATTGAAATCTGCTTAGCATTAAATCCAATGTCTGAACACAAATGCCTCAGCCACACTACCTCCTTGCAAGCATGAGTTGCTGCCATGTACTCTACCTCTGTCATGGATAAAGCAACTACAACTTGTCACTTGCTCATCCAACTGATTGCTCCACCATTAAGCATGAAAGTGTATCCATTGGTGGATCTTCTGCTGTTAATGTCCCCTGCCCAATCAGAATCAACATATCCCTAAATGCTAAGAGTCCTTTGTGATGCAACCATACTACCATGGTAACACAAAGCATAGTCTGAAGTACCCTTCAAATACCTGAACACTCTCTTTACAACATCCCAATGTGATCTCCTTGGATTTGTCATGAAACGGCTTAGAACTCCTAATGCTTGGGCAATGTCTAGTCTTGTGCAGACCATGGCATACATCAAACTGCCTATTGCCCTTGCATAAGGCACACTGGTCATGTCCTCCATCTCAATAGCAAACTTTGGATAGTCTTTAGCAGATAGTTTCAATCCTTGCATGATTGGAACAAATAGTTGCTTGCAATCAATCATGCTAAACCTCTCTAGAACGGTTTTCACATACTTACTCTGGCTGAGCCAAAGCTTTCTACTTGTTTTATCCCTAGTTATCTCTATTCCAAGAATGTACCTTGCTACTCCAAGATCTTTCATTTCGAACTTAGTAGACAACTGAGTTTTAAGATTAGAAATTATTGCCTTGCTATTACCAATGAATAACATGTCATCCACATACAGAGTAATAACAAGCACATGATCATTTTCATATTTATAATAGATGCAATGATTAGATTTTGATCTAACAAACCCAATTGACAACACAAATGTGTCAAATTTCTGGTACCACATTCTAGAAGATTGTTTTAGACCATAGAGAGATTCATTTAACTTGCAAACCAGATTTTGTTTGCCTCTATCAACAAAATGCTCACGCTGGGACATGTAGATTTCTTCTTCCAGCTCACCATGGAGAAACGTTGTCTTCACATCCATTTGCTCAATTTCATAGTCATACACAGCTGCCAATGACAACAAAAATCTGATGGATGTCAGCTTTGGTACAGGGGAAAAGATCTCTCCATAATCAATTCCCTCAACTTGGGAAAATCCCTTTGCAACCAGTCATGCCTTATACTTCTCCACACTTCCATCAAGGCCTGTCTTCCTTTTGAATATCCACTTGCATCCAATAGGCTTTCGCCCTTTAGGCAGTGGTACCAACTTCCAGGTATCATTCTTTTTCAAGGAATCCATCTCCTCATTCATGGCTTCTAGCCAAGACTTTGAATTAGCCATGCTAATTGTTTCTTTCATAGTCCTAGGCTCATCAGTGCTGGTAATTAAGACATAAGCACAATTTGAATCTAACATAGAGAAACCATACCTTTTTGGTTGCCTTCTTTCTCGTGTAGATCTCCTTAGAGGCTGAGGTTGTTCTTCATCATCAGAACTTCCAAAGCTGCTTGAGCTCTCCTCAATCTCATGTACATCATGCAACTCTTCCCTTTCTGGAGTTTGGGGAATCTCAACTGCATCCTTCTTCTTATCACTCTGATTTGTCTCAAGCTGTTGATCACTTACTAAAAGTTTCAACTCACGAAATATCACGCTTCTACTATACAAAACCTTCTCAGTAACAGGGTTCCAAAGCTTGTATCCTTTCACACCAACTCCATAGCCAATAAGAATACATTTCATAGCCTTGTTATCCAACTTTGATCTCTTTTCATTCGGCACATGAACATATGCCTCACAGCCAAATACTTGAACATGCCTTAATGAGGGTTTCTTACCTGACCATGCTTCCAAAGGTGTCATGTCAATAAGAGCTGAACAAGGAGATCTATTTATCAAATAACATGCTATAACAACAGCCTCAGCCCAGAACTTCTGCTCCAGACCAGCACCACTCAGCATACTCCTTGCCTTTTCCATCAGTGTCCTATTCAACCTTTCAGCAACTCCATTTTGTTGTGGAGTGTAGGGGGTTGTCTTATTCCTTTTAATTCCATGATCAGCGTAGTACCTTTCAAAATCTGTAGAACAAAACTCACCTCCATTGTCTGTCCTTAAACACTTTATTTTCCTTTCAGTCTAATTTTCTACCAAATATTTGAACTCCTTAAACCGACTGAACACTTCTGATTTACTTTTAAGAAAGTATACAGATGCCCTTCTCGAACAATCATCAATAAAAGAAACATAATATCTAGACTTTGATAATGAAGGAACATCAACTGGACCAAACACATCAGAATAAATATAATCCAGTATACCAAAAGATTTGTGAGGACTAGAGGAGAAAGAAACACGGTGTTGCTTTCCATAAATACAATGTTCACAGAAATCGAAGTCAAGGTTACAATCATCAAGCCCTTCTACAAGGTTTTTGTTCTTCAAGGTTTTTAAACCTTTCTCACCAATGTGACCAAGTCTATGATGCCATAACATAGTCTTCTTTGCTGGGAGTTTTACCTCCAAAGCATTTGCAGATAGTGAAGAGTCTTCATCTTTCTCTATAGGTGCAGAATTGCATGAATTTACAGAGGCACTGTTACAAAGAATAGGTCGTGCATCTAGCTTGTACAAAGTGCTAGTACGAACACCCTTAGCTAACACCATTGCACCTCTAGCTATTTTACATCCCTTACTAGAAAAAGAAACTTCTACACCAGCATCATTTAACTTACTAACAAAAAGAAGATTTCAAGCCAAACTTGGGATGTGAAGAACACCACCAATTCCTTTGACTCTCCCATCAGGAAACTGAATTTTGACCCTTCCTCTGCCAACAATCTCCAGCGTTGAATCACTTGCCAAGTATACCTTTCCACCATCATACTTCTCATACTTTGAGAACCAATCTCTATTAGATGTCATGTGAAAAGAGGCACCTGAATCAACTAACCAAACATCATCTGATGCCTGAGTTGTCAAGGCTGCTACAATGAAGGCATCAACATCACTTTGAGAAGATTCGTTGTCAGAATTCTTCTTCTTCTTCTTCTCCTTGCAGTCCTTCGTGATATGACCAGGTTGCCCACAGTTCCAGCACTTTACCTTGGAATTTTTACCAAGAGACTTTGATCTCCCTTTAGACTTGGATTTCGACTTGTTGTCTTTCTTCTTGCCTTTCTCCTTTGTTCTACCTCGAACAAAAAGAGCATCTTTGGCCATCTCAGAAGATTTCCTTCGCATTTATTCAGACAGAAGCAAAGCAACCACATCATCAATCTTGAAAGCAGTGGTTGTGCTTCTAATAGCCATCACAAGATGATCCCAACTGTCAGGTAATGAACACAACAGGAGCATGCAATGATCCTCCTCCTCAACTTTTACACTGACAAATGCCAGCTGAGTAACACTCATATTAAATGAGTTCAGATGATCTGCAACAGATGGACCTTCATCCATCTTCAAGGAGTACAACTTCTTCCTCAGGAATAACTTGTTTACTAGAGATTTTCTTTGGTAAATATCACCAAGCTTCTTCCACAAAACAACTGCAGACGTCTCCTCATGAACATTCAAGAGCACAGAATCAGCTAGACTCAGTCTTATCAATCCTCTTGCTTTTCTATCAGCAAGATCCCAAGCTTCTTGGCTCGTAGTTTGTGGCTTAGTTCCAGACACTACAATCCAGAGGTCTCTATCCACAAGCAAGTCTTCTATCTTGAGTTTCCATAACTCAAAGTTGTTGTAATTAAACTTCTCAATATCTATTCTACCAGATGTACTCGCCATCTCACAACAGAAACAAGTTTAACAATGCAAGTCTCTCACTGAAACAATATTAGTGCAAAAAACTAATTTTCCCTAACAAGGATAACACAAACTGGCCAAGCTCTGATACCACTTTGAAGAGAAAAGAATGCGGATCTAATGACTCAACATTGCGGAATACATTCCCTTAACACCTTTACTATAGGGGAGAGAAGCAAAAAATAAAAAACTAATAGTTTCTAAAACATATAGAGATGCATACAACCATGACAATGAGAAATCATAAAGATAAGCGAACAAAGATGACATAGTATTTATGTGGGAAAACCCTTTCAGGAAAAAAACCCACCACACAAAGTCAAATCAATTGTATTATAGTAATGAATCGATTACATACAATATCCAGACTTCTTTGCTCAGCTCACAATCACCCAGAGAGATTCAGATCCACTGTAACAATGTTTTCACAACATACAGTTCAAAACCCTCTTCAAGAACTCATGTCCTTCTTGTTCTTTAGCACGTGACTTCAACTTGCTCTACAACTTCATGACTCAACTCAACTTGTCTAACTTATGAGAAATAACACATCTCTCATCCAAATGTAACCGACTCAGAAGAGCGATGAAGTCCATCATCAAATCACGCATCTGGTCGGATCTGAAAAATCTCTTGCAACAAGCCGTCATTGCATTCAAAGCCATTACTCAAAATGGTTGAGCTCGCCACCCTTCATTCACAAATCCAACTACCACAATAACTATCTTGGTATCCGTCCAATCACTATTCAACCAGGTGCCATGCGTCCAAGACCCATCAACAATCGTAGCTAACAGAGCAACCAAAATGGTCAAACAGACATTGGGCGCGACCAAGACTTCAAGTCATAAATAGCACTGCCGGAGTCGGAGTTGGAACAGGAGTTGAAACAAGACTCCGTCGAAAATACACACTGCTGAAGTTGGTGTCAGAGTCAGAGTCAGAACTGGAGTCAAAACATGACTCCACCAAAATTACAGGTTCAGGAACCAATTCGGTTCCGCGTCCGCCCACGGCAAAGAGGAATTCAGCGGAAACAGTTCTGATTGGATAAAGTCAACCTAGGGTCAAAGCAAGATGGGAACAAAAAAGACCGGAGTCAGAGTCGGGGATGGAACAAGAACAGAAACAGGACTTTACCAAAAGTCCAAGATCAGGAACCAATCCGGTTCCGGTTCCGCCTCCGCCAACTGTAAGAAACAACAATCCAGAACTAGGACAAGGTAGAGGAAAACACTTTGAGTAGAATCCAAACATCCAGAAGAACCAGATCATAAAAGCAGGAGTTGGGATCGGAGTTGGAACAGGAACTGAAACAGGAACCTGGCAAACGGACATTGCCAACTTCCAAAACTGGTTCCGCCTCCACCAGAACTTGCGAAGCAAAACAGACGGTAGGAAGTGGAGTCAGAGTAGGAATAAGAACTGAAACCCAGAACTTAGGCAAATAGAACAATGCCAAGTTCCATCCCGGTTCTGCCTCCGCTAGAGACTCAGAACTTAGGCAAACAAAACAATGCCAAGTTCCATCCTGGCTCCGCCTCCGCCAGAAATTTGTAAACAACACAAAATCACCAAGGCATGAAAACGAGGACTTCAAGCTAGAAGTTGAGACATAATTTCTCAACATTCTCATCATGTGGATCACTAGTTTTTTGTTGGTGATAGAGTGTTTCTTCGAGTGTGTCTACGAAAGAGTGCAATCTGCTATGGAAAAGGCTCTAAGCTCGTGCCTCGATTTTTTGGGCCGTTTGATAGTCTGGATAGGATTGGTCCTGTAGCTTACCAACTTGCCACGTTATTTCATATTTACTATGTTTTTACAGTGTTAATTTAGATTATTTAATGTTTTAATGAATATAGTAATGTTGATTTGTTGATTAATTGAAATGTTTAAGTTGAAAAGTTATTTTAAGTTTATTGTGGTATTAAAGTGAATTATTAAAGTATGTTAATTGTAAAAGGTTAATTATTTTGTAAATTGATTTAATTGTGCAAGTTTGATGTTTTCAAAAAGTAATCAGTTAGTTGTGATTTAAGTTTCAAAATATCTTTCTTGATGATTGTTTATATAATGCCTCTTCCATGGCAAAGATTTTAATGGAGGATATTGTACATTTGCATAGAATCCCACGAAGAATAATATCTAATAGAGATCCTATTTTCACATCAGCATTGTGGATGTCTCTTCAACATGCTTTAGGAACATAGTTGAACTTCAGTTCAGCTTATCACCCTGAGACAAATGATCGGACTGAGAGGGTTAATCAGGTGCTTAAGGATATGCTTAGGATGTATTTCATGAATCAACAGTCGTGATGGAAGAATATCTTTACTTGGTGGAGTTTGTGTATAATAATGGGTATCATAGCTCCATAGGTATGCCTCATTTTTAGGCATTCTATGGATGCCCATGTAGGAATCTACTAAGTTGGGATAGACTTGAGGATAGGGTACTTCTTGGACCTAATATGTTGCAAGATATGGAGCAACAGGTAGATAATATCAGAGAGCATTTGATTGTGGCATAGGATAGACAAAAGAAGTATGCCGATGCTCATCATGTGGATCGCCAGTTTTCTATTGGTGATAGAGTGTTTCTTTGAGTGCGTCCAAAAAAGAGTCCAATCCACTATGGAAAAGGCTCTAAGCTCGCACCACGATTTTTTGGGTCATTTGAGATTCTGGAGAGGATTGGTCCTGTAGCTTACCGACTTGCCTTGTCACCTAGTTTGTCATGCATCCATGATGCCTTTCATGTATTTGTTCTTAGACCTAATCATCCTGATGTTTCGCATGTACTTGATTGGAATGATCTATAGGTCGAGAATGGGTACCTAGCTTTGGAGCCCATGGGCGTTCTACAGCATAAGAGACTCACCCTCAGCGGTTGGGACATTGATCAGGTAAGGGTCTAGTGGGACCCTAGTGACAAGGCTTCTGCTACTTGGGATGATGCAACACGTATGAGGGAGTTGTATCCCTATCTATTCGCATGCTTCCAGGAGTAAGCCTCACCCTAGGGGGGGAGGATGTAGTGACCTTCCTGATGACATTTCTATTTCAGCTATTTTGAGATACTATTAGTAGTTAGACATTTTAGATTATGTTACTTTGATGCTTTGTGTCATGGTTTACATGACCAGTTGTGAAACTCAGTGGATGATACACTTTACCTTATGATGTTATGTTTACTTTCATGATATTACATTATTATGATTACCTATGATGCTTTGTTATATTCATGATGATTCTATGATGTGGTTGATGTCATATGTTATGTTTTACGTTAGTTCGGTGAAGGAGAAGGTTTAGCAGTACTCATCTGTGAGTTCCCTGCTACATTGCGATTCTTCTTCACGGTGTGTTTATATATATATACATGTTGCTAAATTAACCATGCAGTGTGATGCAACTTCCAGGTATAGGCATCGACTCCACCTGCTTGTCAGGTCTGAGCATGCTATGGCCCAATAGAATTGTTGAAGGGAGATAGACTTGTTCTTTGTCATGAACCATTGTTCTGAAAAGAACGAGTATCTATTGTCACCTTTATGTCCTGTCATTCATTTTTTGTGCGTTCGTTGTTGTCACGTCATGTCGTATTTACTATGTTTTTATATTGTTAATTTAGATTATTTAATGTTTTAATGAATATAATAATGTTGATTTGTTGATTAATTGAAATGTTTAAGTTGAAAAGCTATTTTTAGGTTATTGTGGTATTAAAGTGAATTATTAAAGTATCTTAATTGTAAAAGTTTATATATTTTGTAAATAGATTTAATTGTGCAAGTTTAATTTTTTCGAAAAGTAATCAGTTAGTTGTGATTTAAGTTTCAAAATATCTTTCTTGATGATTGTTTTGAAAAAGCTAACTGATGGTTGAAATGCATGCATAACGATGAGTTAAAGTATTGTTGGCTTTGCAAATTGAGGAAAAGGGATATAACATACAAGAATCATTCTTTTTGGGAAGGGAGTTGATTTTCAAAAAGAAAAACATTGCTTTCATGGGAAAAATAGTCTATGTAATTTCGCTGGGATTTTTGATTGAAAAGCTGAAAATTGTTGATTGGAGATGGTGTTCGCATTGTGAAAGATTTGGGATTGAGTTGTTGAGAATTATGTTTCGACATTGCTTGTATCCAAGAAAGCATTCTCAGGTTTTCTTCTTTCATATTTCAAGTTTGTTCTAATAAAATATTGCTGGAAAAACTCTATTTGACATATTGTTAAAATCTGACTTGAAAACCTGCATGCATAACAAAAACCTGAAATATTAATGTCAAAAATATTGGAATTTTAGTAAGGTAGATAAGAAAAGAAAACTACATAGAGGAATCAAAATAATAATAATAATAATAATAATAGTATAATCTGTTTTAGAAAAATTAGCTTTGGGAATTTTCGGATGTTTGAAAGAAAATAGGTTTCTGTCAATACCCAATTCTCTTGATGATTATTTCTTTCTGATTATGTCTCAAGTTTGTCCAGGCTAAGATTAAGATTCCTGATTTATTCTTTCCTTTCAATCTTATCTCTATTGTTCTTAATGCATGTGAGTAGTTGTGGTTACATACCATGAAGAGTCTAGTTAATCCTTACCTCAACACCTTCAGTATTGTGATCTGTCATTGCATCTTTCCATACTGGTATTTTTTGTTGTTGCTTACATCACTCTAGTTTAGCCTATTTATTGTGAAGGTTGTCGGCGATGTATAGTAGTTTATGATTCAATATTTTTCTTTGTATTCTTGGTGCTTGTTAAATGGGTTATGCTATCTTTTGTGTTTCACCAGTGCGAGTGTATTTCTTGTTTCTGATATGAATGATTTTCGGTCTTTTTAACCTCTTGATCATGACCAACACATGGTGTATGGATGTCCGCCTTTTGCATGCAGGACATGTCTTTTTGTTCTTGTATGTTTATTTTCTATCACTAATTTTCTTTGCTCGCCTTTCATTGTCTATTTGTTACCTAGCTTCATACTTTAAGATCCCATCGAAACTCTTAGGTTTCTCATAGCAGTGACTAGCCACAACCCCTATCGATAGTAATGGGCCACTGGCACTAAGTGTGGCTCTTAGACTAAAATCATTGTGCACAGTGAGTTTTCGACATGCATTGATGAAGCTTACTATTTTTGTCATGCCATTCAAATGTTGGCCGAATTCTTATATATTCGTACTTTACTCAAACGTTGGTACTAAAGCTTCTCTTGGTACGAAACGTCTATCTATCATCCTTCAGGTCATGTATAGCCTTTCTCGGGTCATTTATCCTTTGTTTAGTATTAGCTATGATTCTTGAAGGCATATGGGGGTCGGCGGTATGAAATAAACTTAATCGTTGTGTTGTATGTCTTTCTCCTTTTGCCTTTTTTGAATTTTTTTTTGGATTACCTCTATTCGACCAGTGTAGTATCATCTCTGTCTTGATTCAGAATCTTTTCTCTAGTTCATGGTTCAAATCTACATTCTCTAAATATTTTTCTCAGTGGTTGTCTTTGTTGATTTTATCAAATTTGTTTTTGGGGCTGGATCTTCGGTTATTTCTATATTCTTATGGGTGAGCATAACCAAGTTTTCAATTTGCATGCTAAGGCGTGCTTAATTGTAGCCTTAGGTGGTTGGTCTTTTTGTTAAGTCGAAGTTAGCCTTTGAACTTTCTTTATTCGCATTTGATAGACTTTAACATCACTTTGTTTCTATTGGGATTCGATGAGTCTATCATGAAACTTTTGTCAACATTCTTTGTTGTTTTCCTTTATTCTTTTTACTTCACTTCCTCTTTGGTTTTTTCTTTCCTAGATCTTAGTCTTGCTGTAAATAGTTGTAAATAAAAATATTTAGAAAATTAAATAAAGTTGTGATCTTGAATAGATGTAAATGTTTTATTCTATTTATAATTAGAATCATTTATTAATTTAGTTTGTGCAATTTTATATATATATATATATATATATAGAAGATTAATTTGGATTGTATAGATATGTAATTGCATGGTAGGTTTTGAGGCTATAATATATGGAGTTTTGTCATTTTGGTTATAAAATTTGGATAGCAAAATTATTATGCCATAGTGAATGTGTTTATTGGAAACTTGTATTACTATCTTCGAAGGCATTATTGGTGATGTAATCTTTCCTTAGTTTTACGATGATGGTTACATTAATTTAAGTTGCAATTCTTGTTTAGAATTAATAATGAATTATTTCTCACACTTTGTTTAGTGTCTATGGGATACATGATTGAATTACACATGTCACAAAGTTATTATTATTATTATCATGAATTTTTCTATGTGTAGTTTTGGTTGTTCCTTAAAACACATTGATAATACACTCTTGTGCTAGTTTGAAAGGTTTCATTAGGACATTTTTGATGAATTAATTTAAATGGAAATATCCCAGAGAATTGTTTAAGTCTCTTCTTAAAGATGCTTAGATGTTGTGTATTGTTGAATGCACTATGAAATATTGGACTTTCATGAATGCCATCCTTTATCTATTTGATGTCTATGGGGATGTCATGTTATTTTTAGCCTTATGGGATGCCATTTACATACTTGTTGTCTATGTGAATATGGTCAGTTAGTGAATTGTACCTAGGAGGAATGGCTTTTGTTAGGGGCCAGACCCAGAAGAGGTTGCATGGGTAACCTATCATAAGTTGGTAACCAAGTGATAACCTTAATAATTATTAGGGGTTTGGGTAGATAAATTTAACCATACAAATAATATTTCCTTGCCTTGGACTTTAACGCTTGTTTAGGTTAAAGTAGGTTGAGAAGGCCTAGAATGGTAACTTGAACACTTCGTCTTCTCGAGAAGTGATTCGAGGCCACATAGTTCACATAGGGGTTGGAAGTCGTAAGAGGTTGCCAGGGTAACTCTAGTAGAGGGTCGATAACCTAGGAAGGCTATCTACGTTAACCTACTACGTTTATGTGATGAAACTCTTGTCCTAGTACACTTGTTGTTCACTTGTATTGTAAGTCACCTTTGGGAGTATGTGATAGTCTTGTTATTGTGATGTCATTTATGTCGACCATGTATTGTGTGACGTTCATCTTATTGTTAGTTTGACTTGAGGACCTATTCTATCTCCTAGAATGGGGGGTGGGCTTTCGAGTTCCACATGGTTGGGAGGAACATGCCACATCTTCCATTGGGTCCCATGCAGGTGATTTTTTTCTTGACATGTTTGTTCTTGGCAGGATCCTGTTTGCAAATCGGTCATGAAGTTTTTCGTCGGGCGAGTTCATGGACGTGATCTTCATCTATTATGTTCTTATTCTTCATTGTTCACACTCATGATGTTACATGAGGTTTATTTGTATTGACACTTGTCATGTTTTGAGATTTGTCACAATCTCACTTATTGTTATGTAACTCTTGATGTAATGTATCTGGACATGACTTTTCTCATGAGTTGTTTTATGTATATAATTCTTGAGGTTTTATGATGTTTATTACTTTAGTAGCATAGTTGTGGAACCCTAAAATGTTTATTTTGATTGTTATAATGTTGTTGTAAATGTTTTAAAAAAAAAATTATTCGGGTGTTAGAGTAATTGGTGTAACGTTTCATGGGTTCCACGGCGGGGCATTACAAAAAACATAATTTGAGTTAAACTAATCATATAAAATGATTATTTATTTTTCATTGTGTAAATAATGATGTCTATATTGATGCCACATGTTTTAACTTTAAAAATTAAAAGTTATTAAAAAATATTAATACTTGACATTTCAAGATTATGGACTAGTTTGCTCAAACATTAATTAATAAATAGACAAATAATTCCAATTACTAAAAAACAATATTTGAAAACTAAACATCATCATATATAATGGGTTTTAATTTCATCAAAAAATAAAATTTTTTTTGCCAAATCTGGCTAAGTTAGTTTTTCTCTTGTTTTCATGGTATTATAATTGCAGGTCCAATGCTAAGGGTTGGATTTCGAAGCTTTGAACAAAAGCAAAGTCACGTGCTTCAAATTTTAAATTTTAGGAAATGTGTACCCACTCCAAAATGTGTACTTATTTTAAAAAGGAATGAGAATGTGATGTAATTAGAAATGGGTGCCAATTTTAGAATGGGTACTTGTTTTTTTAAGGGTAACCATTTTAGAATAGGTACCTATTTTAAAAATCAAAATTAGTACTCATTTCATATGAGTATAAATTTAGGTTTGAGAGTTCGATCGTAAACAGGTACCCATTTCTGTCAAGATGATTTTCAAGCCCGATACTTCCATTAAAATTGGATTCAACTTCTTGCACTTATCCTAGATGAAAAAAATGATTATAAAGGAACAAAAGGACCCAATTGACCTTTTAGAAATCCTATGTGGGTAAACTGACAATAGTGAGTCCCAATCTTGGGACATCATATTTTTTAATTTAGATGGAGGTGAAAAGTGAAAAATACCTTCATTTAAAGGTGTTTGTTTCAATGAAGGTACCTTCATTCGAAGACCTTTGAATGAAGGTCCCTTAATACCTTCATAAGAAGGTACCTTTGTTGGAAGGTCCTTTGTACAAAGGCCCTAAAAGTGACATTTCCACCTTAGGCCTCAAATTTTCCTCAATTTCTTTGTTTCCAAATTTATGTTGGACCAACAAATGGAATGAATATGAAGAGATAATTTACAGGATTGTAGCACTCGAAATAAGATTTCCAATGAGTATAATTTTGAATACATTTAGTTTGATTATTATATTTATTTTATTTTTATAGTGAATATAAGTTTTTCAATAATTGTTAAGGTCTTTGTTCCACACACATATAAAATAGTAAACCAATTGTCAAGGTCTATACACTAGGTGTTGATTTTATGATTTTAACAAAAAAAGTTAATTTAGATGCATACAAAAAAGTTATGCATTACCGAAGTAACCTATTTTTGAATTATAGTTAATCTCACTTCAAAAAGTTATTAAAAACTATGCAACAAAAAGTATGGAAAGATATATGTGCACTAGATAGTGGTTTACAAATCTATATTTAAAAATTTATAATTTTATCCTTTCTTCAAATAAGGTTATGTTTTACCAAAGTAATGTCACTTTTTTTAAAACTATTAACTATAAAAAATAAGTAATTAAAATTTACATTAAAAAAATCACAATTTATTTCCTAAACATTTTAAAAATATATACTTATAATCTATAGAAAAAAATCTCAAAATCACTACTTCACATCATTTTCAAATTATTAATGGTTTAGTTTATATAGGTTCCATAAAGTGAAAAATTGGTGAAAATGTTGATTTCAATGCCCCACTTTGGCTAAAAAGTGTGACACTATTGTGAGGTCACCCATGAGGGATAAACGGTGAGAATAGGATACTAGATTATTGAAGGAAGTCCAATATTGCATAGAAACTTTGTAACTCCACAAAAATAAAAGAAAATAACTATAAATGCTCTAGACATAGAAAATATTAGATTCTTGCAACTTCCAATGACTAGGAACATGGGGGAGTGATGGGGAACAATATATGCAAGTTTGATCAAGGACAACCCATTCCATTATTTCTCAATTTGGTTATAAATTAAGTGGAAAATGAGGCCTAATACACTAAGGAGGAGTGACTCAAGCAATCAATTTGTAGTATCTAGTTGAGCTCTAACATTAGCTCTTGTTAGGGATGTGTTCCTCTTGTAGGAATAGAAATAATTGGCTCTCTCAAATATTAGATAATAAAAAAGGGACAACAAGGAGGTGTTAGGACAAATACACATATGTGACCAATAGGGATCACAATTGCATAAGGACAACACACACACACAATAAAATATATATAGGGAAAAATATCATTACTTATAAGAAGTAATATTGAATCTATAATTTCATGAACTAGTATGTTCATGAGATATGTGGCAATACTCTTGAGGTAGAATTCACTATGACTGTACTCATCAAATTTATATGGCCATGCCACAAGCCATACTCTTCTCTATTTTAAGCATTTTATTGGTAGCCCACTATGACCTATCCATGCCAAATCATTCTGGATGAGCATTTATCTTTAGATATACAACTTCAATGCTCTATGATAATGAGCATTCATTCTATTGGACACTTCATGTTCTCAAGATGAAATAAAACATCTCTACATCTTGAATCAACCTTGAGGTGATAATAGGTGGATGCACACTTGGAATTTATCTCATAGACCTTTGTTCCATCTAGAATTTCATCTTGAGCAAACCCAAGCCACAAGCCATTAAACAAGTCCCAATTTTTCCTTTAGAAAACATGCCTTCCAATTATATATCATTTGGTATGCTTGGCCTCATAGGGACTTCAACATCATGTAGTATCATATGCACCAATAGTTATAAGTTGATTGACATATTATGTTTTAATTTAACAACTAATTCAAAAAAGTTCTCAACAATATCTTCCTTGGATTCTATTCTATTATTCCATGATGAATGCCTTTGCTTATCATCATGTAAATATTTTTTGATAATTGTGATGGATTGTTCATACCCATCATTGTTTTCATGAAATAAAATAGCATCAATAATATAGACTGAGCAAAGAGTTAGAACTAGAAAGGTTTAGAAAAATCTAGAATTTCCTTGAGGTTGGTCATTCTTGAAGGCTACCTTGATTTTCCATACTTATGTATTAGATAGCTCCAAACTCTAGGATTATTATGCACCACAAAGTGGGGGGAAAAGGTAATCATGGAATTTACATACTAATATCATTTCACATTTAATTTTGTATCTGTTTTGAGGAGAGTGATTCTATACATAGAAATATTGATCTTTGTGTAGTTCTACACAACCAATGTAACTATGCTTCAACTTTAGTTTACTCTTCTCATGCAACATAATTTACTTGTGCACATAGATTTGATAGCATCAATATATTTTGTGCATAGTTGAGAATCTAGTAGAATGGATTCATGACTATTTGTATGAGCATTATTTCCATTGATTCTCTATAAGAAGATATTGAAAGTGAATGATGCATTACTACCTAGTCATTCTTGTGTTGGAATATGATGTTGTTGATTTTTGTCATTAATGGTTATCATTGATGTCAACATATCTTGGTTGATTGATTAAGGTTTGGTTTTGATGCTTTGGTGATCCAGATTGGCGTGCTCCAGACATTGTGCCATGATGATCTATCTTTGGTCATGATTGTCCTGGTCCCATTCATTTTGCAACATAATGAGATACACTCTTATGGGTCCAGACCGATCTAGAAATTGGTTAACGTGCCCCATAACATTCTTTGGTTCCAAATATCATAGTTAATATGTAGTTGTAGACACAAAAAATATACAGATTGATCCTATACACCTAATCCTGATCTTACTAACATCATTTCTTCCTGAATCATCTCCTTTACTAATCAATTTAATTGAATAATATTTATTTGATTAAATTCATCATATTTCCTCTCTTAATTAAATAAATCAATTTTATCTGATTAAGTCATCATCTTCTATTAATTAAATGAATCATTTTGTGTAGTTAATCCTATAGTCGCCCTTTTAATTAAATAATTCATTTTGTTTAATTAAGATCTAAATTCATCTTTATTTGATTTAAAACTAACACCATTCCCTTTAATTAAATAAATTAAACTTTATTTAATTAAGTCTAAATTCATTTTCCTCTCAACTTTGATTTAAATTAATCCAAAAATCTAAATCAAATTGTCAAATCAGCTAAATTCTATCTAAATTAATCAAATCCTGATTAATGTTAATCTTAATCCATCAAATCCTCTAGATTTTTCAACTTGCACAATAAATCATTTTATTTGATTTATTAAATCTTCAATTGCTTTCAAAAAGGCATCAATGAGGGAATATTCCTCAAATTCAAAAATCTCTCCAAAAGGGATGATACATCCAACAA
This sequence comes from Sequoiadendron giganteum, assembly GCA_007115665.2. Taxonomy (NCBI): domain Eukaryota; kingdom Viridiplantae; phylum Streptophyta; class Pinopsida; order Cupressales; family Cupressaceae; genus Sequoiadendron; species Sequoiadendron giganteum. The sequence goes on along the minus strand of CM021101.1, from coordinate 566,112,265 downwards.
GGCATTAAATGCCTCTTACATGTCCTTTTCCTTGAGCCAAGTGGCATTTACTCCATTCCTCTCTCCCTCCAACTTGTCATTTCACAAATTTCAAATTCCACCTAACCATATTTATGTGCACATTCATCAAAATGTGTTCATTCCTCCTCCAATCACATGTGGACAAGTGGCCTTCTCTCATTGGTTGGTATTTTTTCCCACATTCATCCATTTTTCCTCTTCCTCCATCATTCTCTTCTATAAATAGAGAGTTTCTCTATTTGATTGAAGATCCATCAACTAAGAGCACAATCATTATAGGCATTTAGCATTTGAGTTCATAGCATTTTTTATATTTTGCAATCAATTTAGCTAGGTTATTGGTAAATTTCATCAAGGAAGCAACAATCATCACCAAAGATCATCACTTTGCATCAAGGAATTGGGAAAGGGCCATTTTCCACATCAAAATGACATCAATTCCCCCATGGGATTGAGAGTTTTCTCATTAGAATAGGATCTGATAGCTTTGTTCTTTTTTTCTTCATTTCATTTCTTGTTTTTATGTTTCAAACTAATTTCATGGGGAATGTTGATCTAACTTGCATAATGATCTAACTATATGTTTGTTCTCTTGTGTTTGTGTAGGTATAGATTCACCATTCATAGTAGCATGTTGATTTGAGCGAGGAGGTTATGTGTGGCCCAAGTTTCATTCCTTTCCACCGCATGAATATTTTGTGGTGACCTAATTCAAATTGTGTTTGGCCGACTTAGGAAATTATGAAGGCATGGAATGGTATAAGTAAAAGTTGATTTTTTTCGATGAAATAAAGTGTGGTGAATGCGAATCTGAAAATCCCAGATATTGTGAAGTATGTGAAATTATATGATTGAAGGTAGAAGATAGTGAGGTTCTTCTGGTGTGACTATTGGTGACAGTTATTTTCAGCAGTGGATTCCCTTTCATCATTCTTCTAACAGTGAGCCTTTTTCTTTTGGTAGTGAGCCCTTTTCTTTTGGTAGTGAGCCTTTTTACTTTTGGCTGTAATAGCCGAGCAGTGAGCCTTACCTATAGTGAGCATTTTGGTAGTGATCCCTTGTAAAAATCACCTTAACCGGTGTTCTATAATTGAGAATTAGTGTTCTTCGTGGCTTTTCCCATCTTGTGTTTCCACGTAATTTATGGTATTCATTGCACATGTTGTTGTTATGTGCTTTCATGCTCATATCTATTTTAATTATTATTTGATTGACTTAAGTTTGCTTTGGATTAATTAAAGTCAAGAAAATTGTTTTATGATAACCAATTCACCCCGCTCTCAATTATCTAGATTGTTCAATAATTGGTATTAGAGCCTTGGTTTATTGAAGAAGAGCTTAACCACTTGAGGTATATCTGATGGAACACAAATTGACAATCCTTATGTTTGATGGATTTGACTACAATTTCTGGAAAGTGCAGATGAGAGATTTCTAGATTTCTCTAGGTTGCAATACTTGGAAAGTTGTTGAGACAAAATATGTTGTATCGACAAATGGTCCTAATATTGCGGATGAGATTTTAGCCTATGAAGAAAATGAAAAAGAAAGGTATGCAATCTATATTTTTTTGTCTAAGACTGAGTTAACAAAAATTATTTCATTGAGCATTGCTTATGAAGTTTGGGAAAAGTTGAAAGAAATCTATGAAGGAAATGATAGAGTCAAATTATCAAAGAAGTTGGCAGCTAAGCACATATATGAAAACTTGAGGATAGAGGAAGGTGAAGATATAGCAAGATACTTTTAGAGAGTTGACAGTGCAATAAAAGAAGTCAAAAATCAAGGAGGCACTCTGATAGACGAAGATGTTATGGAGAAGATTCTGATGACCCTACTAGAGAGCTATGATGACAAGATCTCAGCTGTTGAATAATTTTATGATCCAAAGAAATTCACTAGAGAGAAACTATTTGGCAACTTGACCACATTTGAGATGAGGAAATTTGGGAAAGAAAAGGAGAAATTTGAAATAGCCTTGAAAGCCACAGAACAAAAGAAGATCCAAATAGTGAAAGTTCAGATGAATTGGGAGAAAACTTCATAAGAAATTTAAAGAAAGGTACCGACAAGTACAAAGGTATGTTACCTCTTAAATGTTTTAGATGTGGAAAGATTGGTCATTTAGAAACTAGGTGTCTAGAAAATAGAACATGACAAAATTTTAAAGAATCAATATGAAGGCCTATTATGTTTATGAAAATGCTAGTATTTTAGATGATGAATCAAATCAAGAGGATTGTTTTTTTGGTGGAAAAGGATCAACCTAGATTTGATATCTCTAATATTTATCTGAAATATAATGATAACATCAAAGTTGCATTATATGTTAAAAGAAACATAGATGAATGGTTGATTGATAGTGGATGTTTGAATCATATGGCAGGTGATACAAGTAAGTTTGTGAAGCTTGAGAAATATAATGGAGGTTCTATTAGATTTGGAGATGATAAAATGACATAGATTGTTGGAATTGGTTCTATTACCTTTGATGGAAAATATAACACTAACAATGTTTACTATGTGAAGGGTTTATATCATAATATTTTGAGTGTTGGACAAATGTGCAAGAATGGCTATAATTTTGTATTTCAGGATGATGGTTGTGAGATCTGGAAGAGTTTCAAAATTGTTATTGTATTAGGAAAAAGAACAAGTGGGAATATGTATCAACTATAAGGAGCTAAAAATAGATGCTTATTATCTTAGTGCAATGACAGTTGACTCTGGAACTAGAGGATGTGTCACATCAACTTCGACTTGATATGGTAAGGATAAGTTCAACAAGAGCAGTCAAAGACTTTCCAAGACTGACCAAACTAGAAAGCATTATCTACAAAGGATGTCAAGAAGGAAAATAAACCAGAGGAACATTCTAAGGAAAATAAGAATCATCTACCAGATTGTTGGACCTAGTACACACTGACCTATGTGGTCCAACCAAAAAAAGAAGCTTACAAGGTGAGAAATATTTCATGATTTTAATAGATTATTATTCTAGACTAACTTGGGTTATATTTTTAAGAGAAAAATCAGAGGCTTTAGAAAAATTCAATATTTTCAAGGCAAGAGTTGAGAATGAAGTTGACAAGAGAATCAAGTTTTTAATATCCGATAGAGGAGGAGAGCTTACTTCTGATGAATTCAAAAATTTATGTGAGAAATATGACATTAAAAGATAAATATCTACCCCTAGAACACCACAAAAAAATGGTGCAGTGGAAAGATTGAACTGAATAGTTCAAGAAGCAACTAGAACAATGATCAAGGAAGTAGGTTTTACCAGAGGTCTACTGGAGAGAAGCGATACACACAACAATTTACACTCTTAATCTAGAGTATTGTTCTAGAGGAGGTATGGAAAGAAATCATATGAGCTATGGCATGGAAGAGCTCCCCCAGTAAATTTCTTCAAAAAATTTGGAAGTAAATGCTACATTCGGAGAGATGAGGACAATCTTGTAAAGTTCAACAGTAGAGCTAATGAAGGCATATTTTCGGGTTACTCTACAAGAAGCAAAGTATTGGTGTTACAACAAGAGACTGAACAAGATAGTTGAAAGTGCGAATGTGGAAGTGGATGAAGATGTTCAAACAAATCCTGAAGGCATATTGAATCTGAATTAGATGAATCAAATGACAAAGGAAAGAAGGATAAAAAGGAAGAAGAAACAAAGGAGGCTTTGACATCTACAGCTAAAACCCCAAGGTATGTACAAAGAAACCACTCAAAAAATTATATTATTGGAGATAAGAATAAATGAATCATCACAAGAATAAAAGTAGCTCAGGGACAAGTATTACTATGTTTACTTTCAGAAACTAAGCCAAAGACTATGGAAGAAGCATGCAATGATCAAAATTGGGTGAAGGAAATGAAAGAAGAGCTTGCTTAGATAGAGAAAAATTAGACTCGGGAACTTGTGCCCAGATCAGCAAAAAAAAAAATGTAATTGGAACAAAGTGGGTGTTTCGAAACAAGCTGGATGAAAATGGAAAAGTAATAAGAAACAAGGAAAGATTAGTTTGCAAAGGTTACACTCACATCAAAGGTATTGATTTTGAAGAGACATATTCCCCTGTTTCCTAGATGGAAGTGATCCTGATATTCTTAGCTTTTGCAACTTTTAAGGATTTCAAAGTCTATCAAATGGATGTAAAAATCAACATTCTTAAATGGAGAACTGAAGGAAGAAGTCTACATTGAGAAACCAGAGGGATTTAAGTTTGGAAATGACCCAAATGTTGCTTGCAGGTTGAAGAAATATTTATATAGATTGAAGCACACACTTAGAGCCTAGTATGGTAGATTAGACAAGTATTTGATTGGACAAGGATTTCAAAAGGGATCCGCTGATAGTAATTTATACTACAAAACTTACTCAGATCAAATGTTGATTGTTGTGGTTTATGTTGATGACATAATCTTTAGAGGAAATGATGATTTGTACATAAAATTTGTAGATGAAATGTAGAAGGAATTCAAAATGTCTATGATAGGTGAGTTAAATTTATTCCTTGGGTTACAAGTAAATCAAAATATCAAAGGAATTTTCATATCTCAATCCAAGTATACCAAATAATTATTGAAGAAGTTTGGATTGGAGAACTCCAAACTAGTTTGTACACCTATTGTTATAGGATGTAAGTTGACAAAAGAAGATGATTCACCTAAATCTGATGCAAGTATGTATAGGTCAATGATTAGAGGATTGCTATATTTGACTACTACTAGACCAAAAAATTTGTATGTTGTTTGTTTAGCAACTAGATTTTAGCAAGAACCAAAGGAATCGCATGTTGTTGTAGTAAAAATGATCTTTAGATATTTGAAGGGTACAAAAGATATCGGGTTATTGTATCCAAAGGATTTAGATTTCACTTTGATAGCTTATACTGATGTTGATTGGGCTGAGTGTGTTGGTAATAGGTGGAGTACAAGTGATGGAGCTTATTTCCTTGGCTCCCGGTTGGTTTCTTGGTCAAGCAAGAAACAATATTCTATATCTTTATCTATTGTTGAAGCTGAATACATTACAACATCCTCATGTTACACTTAGGTATTGTGGATGGAACAAATGTTGAAAGACATTGGCATATCATTTGATGAACCGGTCTCAATTATGTATGATAATACCAGTGCAATAAACATTTCTAAGAATCTAGTACAACACTCTAGATCAAAACATATATCCATTAGATATCACTTCTTGAGAGAGGATGTATTGGACAATGAGGTAAGACTTGAATATGTACCTACAAAAGAGCAGATTGCAGACATTTTCACAAAACCGTTGAGCAAATATACTTTTGAGTATCTCTGGTAGAAGTTAGGGGTTTTTCTCCCTCCTAGTCTACAATAATTTGAGCCAGGGTGTCCATTGGTCTAGGGTATTATATGCTCACTCTTATCTAGATCAATGCTTGGTGGCTTCCTCATAGGGGGAGCAGAGTAATTTTTTCAGGGGGAATTTTTTCCCTTTGTCTTTGATGTCAAAGGGGGAAAAGAAAAGGAGGTCATTGATGTTGTTGATGCTAACATTGAGTTGTTTGGTTTATAATTGATGAATGTTGGAATCAAAGACAAAGGGGAAGATTTTTGGAATGTGATATTGTTGATTGTTGTCATTAATGGTTGTCATTAATGTCAACATATCTTGGTTGATTGATTAAGGTTCGATTTTGATGCTTAGGTGATCCAAATTGGAATGCTTTGAATGTTGTGTTGTGATGATCTATCTTTAGTCATGCTTGTCCTGGTCCCATTCATTTTGCAACATAATGAGATACACTCTTATGGGTCTAGACTAATATGGAAATTGGTTAACGTGCTCTAAAACATTATTTGCATTGTAACATGTACATTCTATTCTTTGGTTCTGAATATCATGGTTAATATTTAGCACGTTGATTTGAGTGAGGAGGTTATGTGTGACCCACGTTTCATTCCTTTCCACTATGGGAATGTTTTGTGGTGACCTAATTCAAATTGTGTTTGGCTGACTTAGGAAATTATGAAGGCATGGAATGGTATAAGTAAAAGTTGATTCTGTTCGATGAAAGCAAGTGTGGTGAATGTGAATATGAAAATCTAGATATTTTGAAGTATGCAAAAGTATATGACCAGAGGCAACAGACAGTGAGGTTCTTTTGGTGTGATTGTTGGTGAAAGTTATTTTCAGTGGTGGATTCCCTTTCATCATTCTTTTGGCAGTGATCCTTTTTCTTCTCACAGTGAGCCCTTTTCTTTTGGTAGTGAGCCTTTTTTAATTTTGGTTGTAATAGTCGGGCAGTGAGCCCACCGGTAGTGAGCCTTACCTATAGTGAGCCCTTGTAAAAATCACCTTAACTGGTGTCACCTTAACCGGTGTTTTATAATTGAGAATTGGCATTCTTTGTGGTTTTTCCCATCTTGGGTTTTCATGTAATTTTTGGTGTTCATTATGCATGGTGTTGTTATGTGCTTTCATGTTCATATCTATTTTAATTATTATCTGATTGACTTAAGTTTTCTTCAGATTAATTAAAGTGAAGAAAATTGTTTTATGATAATTGATTCACCCCCCTCTTAGTTATTTAGACAGTTCAATAGCCTGTTGGCTAGTCAAACTATGATTAACAACCTTAGGAGTCAAGAAATCAACTCCTCTCTTGAAATAAAATTAAAAGCCTCCCTAAGGTCTCAACATACTAGGTACATTACTATTATATTATAGTGGTTATGTGCATGTTGTTTGATCAAGTTTCCTATTTAGTTTCTCAATTAAATGATTAGGTGATCAAGTTTCAAGCTCAAACTTATAGGTTTTCTAATAAAGAACTTGGGTAAACATAATTTTAATCTATTGAGTATTCCTTCATTATAAACATAAAAATATACATATTAATGAAATTAAATTTGTGTTCTCATTTACATGAAGACAATACAATAGAAATAAACTTGCCAAAACAATTTTTTCTTTACATTCACAAAATATGTTTATTTCTTTCAAAAAATAAAACTAAATTGGAAATGATTAAAATCTATTCTAGTTGATTGTGAAAAAGAGAGAAAAGTATTAAAAGGGGAGAAGGAAAGAATGACCCATTTTATCTTTAAAAAATGAACTTTTGATATAATTTGAAACAAACAAATTGGAACCAATATTTGCTCAATCTATTGTTGCACAATTAGCACATGAGAATGTGTTATCTCAAATGGGCTGACATAATTCATAAGAAGTTGGTGATTGATATTAAATTTATAAGATTCAATTTACTATTTGAAAACTAATTTGATATATTCACAAATACAAGCAACTTATGAAGAACACACACTAAAATACAAATTTAATTTACAAATATAAAAATTACAACAAAAAAGAGAATTGCAACTATCAACATCTTCTCTATGCACATGTCCCTTAGACTATGAACATCTCCTCATATGACCCTTTGTACAATATTCAAATTTAAATCTTTGACATACATATCTATCTAAATCAATTAGCACCTGAGAACATGTTATCTCAAAAGGACTGTCATTCAATTTATAATTTGTTGGTGAATGAAATGGAATTTATAAGATGTTGGTGATTGACATGGAATTTATAAGATTCAACTTGCAATCTATGAAAACCTAGTTTGATACATTCACAAATACAAACAATTTACCTAGAACACACACTAAAATATAAATTTTATTTACAAAGATAAAAATTATAACAAAAGAGATAATTGCAACTATCAACATCTTCTATATACACAACTCCCTTAAACTATGAAAATATCCTCATATGACCTTTTGTACAATATTCAAAGATAAATATTTGGCATACATAACAGATCTATCAATATATATATTAATCATTTTTAAATTTTAAAAATCTTATATATATTAATCATTTTTACATTTATAAATCTCTTGATATGATATACATATCTCCATATCTAAAAAGATATGTGCAAAATTTTCATTTTCAAATTAAATAAAAATATCCCTTAATTTAATATATATATCTATAAATCAAATTAAAAAGTCTTCTTATAAATATGCAAATCTCAATTACACACATTTATATTTTTTTCAAATTAAAAATTCAATTATGTACCCTCATATGATTCTTTGTACAATTTTCAAAGATAAATCTTTGACATAGTAATCGATCTATCTAAGTCCATCTATCAATATATATTTGATCATTTTAAAATTTTAAAATCTTTTGGTATGATACACATATCTCCATATCTATAAAGATATGTTCACATTTTTCATTTTCAAATTAAATAAAAACCTCCCTTAATTTAATATGCATATCTATAAATCAAATAAAAAAGTCTTTTTATAAGATATGCAAATTTCAACCACATACACATTTATATTATTTTCAAATTAAAAATTCAATTCAATCTTCTCATGACCTTTCATACAATTTTCAAAGATAAATCTTTGACACACAATCTCCTCATATGACCTTTCATACAATTTTCAAAGATAAATATTTGACACACATAACAGATCTATCTAAATTCATATATATAATTAATTTGAAAATCTCTTGATATGATATACATATCTCTATATCTATAAAAATCTATACAAATTTTCCATTTTCAAATCAAATAAAAATCTATAAATCGAATTAAAAAGTCTCAAATCTCATTTTACACGCACTTATATTCTTTGAAATTGAAAAAAAATCACTTCCCAAAATACTTCCACATGCAAAATTTTTGATGTATGTCACAACTTAGATCAATCAAATATTTTTTATTATTTTTATATCCATTCCAATGACTGAACTTTCCCGTATGCGTGATTTCCACGTGGATGTCTTAGCCTAAGCTTAGGTATTTTAATCTATCATATCATTGTCCTAATTTCCCCTTTCCTTATTTTTACATGTGAATAAACTTTCACAAGTGCGCTTAAGTCTTTCATTAAAGGGCACGTACCCCTTAAAAATGTCTCTTCTTTATGACATGAAATGGGCACGGTTTTTTTTCACTTGGGTTGGGTTCCACCTTATATCTTTCACATGATTTTAAAGTCATTTTTCTTGTTCATGACAGTTTTTTGGGTGTTTGTGTGTTAAATAGTTATCTTAGATCAGTTCTCAACTAGACTAAAAATTTGAGATAAGACAAGAGGACATGCCTAGGTTTGACTATAATGTTGCAAGCACATGGTTCAAAAAAGAGGCTACAATTTTTTGATGAAACATTGGGTGTGTTGTGCAAGTGGAAAAAATATTGAACTATACATTCTTTAGCCACACCATGCTATTTCTTAGGAACCCAATGATATCATTTCTAGATTGTATAACATTTTCTCATTATGTAGGACTTGCACATGCATTTGCTTCAACACACAGTTTGGCACCATATAGTTCAAATGTGTGGCATCACACACAACCACGTCATATAGTGATCCAAATAGCACCATACATGTCTAATAGTTGTCACTCAATCATCCATATATAAATTGCACCATACACATATGGCATATATATGCTTTCTATTGATGTGCTACTTTTATTAACCATGACCTTTATTTATTCTTTGTGCATTCATGTAGTGCCTCTCATGTTACTGATAAATTTTGATACTGCTTTGTGTGTGTTTTGATTCTATTTGGTTTTTGGTTATGTTCTGATGCAAAGTTGATACTTTGTTAGACATCTATTTTGTCATGTTGTTTCGTTGACGAACAATTATGTTTCTTTGCTTATGATATTTGGACACATGTGTTGGATACTTATGCTTATGGTAATGTTACTGATTGTTTTATGATGATGTTGTTTAGGTTTTGATTACTGTGTATGATTCGGGTGAGAGAGACGGTGTTGCATCACTCATCCATGAGCGCCCTGCCTCACCGCAATTCTCTTTCACAATGAGTTTGATTATGAGTTTATATGTATATGTTGTTCGACATTTGGGTGTTATGCAGGAATGTAGGTACTAGGTGCCAACTCCACCCACATTGTCGGGTCTGAGTGCGCCTTACATGCCCAATGGTTTGATGTGGTTAAGGAGTTGATAAAAATGGACCCCCCATCTGTGTCAGTGGTTGGGTCAGTGTTTTTTCATGTCTTATAGCCGTACTTCATTCATGTGGGTATGATTGTTAATTTGAGTTATTTACTTTCATGGTTTTAGTAATGTTTATTAAAGTTTTTCGCTTATGGCTATGTTAATGAATAATTGTTTTAAATTAAAATGTAATTCTTCAATGTGAATAGTTAAATAAATTAAATTACATATGTAGTGGAAGACATTAAAGGTTTTATTATTATTGCAAAGTTTAAATTATCTTAGAAAATCATTTAATTTTAAAAAATATTAATTAATAAATTATTTTATTGAATATTTAAATTAAGTCGTTTAAAATTATTTCTATGATGACTCATTTTATTATCAAGTAGTTAATTTAATATTCTATTTTTAAATTTAAATGTTGTTGGAGTGAAAATGCTGATTTATTTATTTTAATGATATTTATTTATTTTTGAAAGTTAATTATATTTTAAAGTGATACATAATGTTTAAATTTTGGGAAGAAATAGTTAGTTTAGTAGTTTGGAAGAAAATGCCTATTCAAAAATTAGTAAAACTGAAATTGAAGGCAAGTGGCTATTTTCCATGTGCAGTGTAATTGAGAGAATTTTAGTAATGTTTGGATTTTTTCCTTCTTGGGATTTTATATCCAATCTGGTCTTTTTCGAAAAATCAGAGAAAGAAGGAAAGCAAAATTTTGTTTGAAATTCGTAAATTTTGAAGTTTTGCTGGAAATTGAAATCTTTGTATCTTTCTTTCAAAAATAAGTTAAAAATTTAGAATTTGTAAATTGTGTTGGATATTGTTCTTCAAAAATTTCTTCTAGAGGTTGTGGATCTCTGGATCTAGTGAAGAGTGTGGTTGGATGGATACGCACGATGCAACAAATCGTCTCTAAATCAACTTCAAGTGAAGGACTCTAGGTAACTCTGTAATCCTTGAATATCCCTTGTAATTTTCTGTTGAAAAGAAAATGATTGTAAATTTCAAAATTTCAATATGTTTTTTGTGAAGCTTGAAATTATTGTTTTGTGATATCATTGTTGTGTAATTGTCATCTCCAGCCTTTAGTTTTCACTTCCCCTTTGTTTCCTATCCATTGTCATTAATTAATATTTTAGATTTCTGATAATGGTTGGCAAAGCGTCTGAGAATTTAATCTTATTCTGGATTAAATTATCTAAGCTTTGATCTTTCCATTGTTATTTCTTTGTAATTTTTATTTGGCCAGAGATCCTCTTCTTCTTTATTTCAGTTGTATTTTTCGTTCAGGCTATTGTATTTCGCTAGTCTGGTTCATGGATTTCTTTTTTGATATCATCATATGTTGGGTTGTGCTAGCATTCCTTTATTTGGATGAATATTTGATATATATATTTTTATATAGATATATATACAAATTTATCTTGTTCATCTGTAATTGTTAATGGCATGTTGCATTTTATATTCGTATGGTTCTTGGCTGTGTTTATGCCTGGGGCATTTCTTCCCCCAATCGGTCGACACCCTTTGCACAACCATCCCTCCTTGGATGGTTGCGCAATAGCCTATGGTTGTTGTGTGCAACCATCCAGGAAGGGGGTTGCGCCATTGTTTACTTTTTGTGTGCTTTAAATAGTTTCTTTATATATATGTGTGTGTGGGGTTGTGGACATAAATTTGTATAAGTCCTCTGTATTTTGTTTATTTGCATAGTGATTTACAATGAATTTTAATTCAATTTTTAGATAATTATAATATATATGTATATACATTAGATAGATATTCATTTAATTATGTTTTGATATACAATAATAATTTTAAATTTAATATTCTTTTATGGTAGGCATATATATATGGGTAAAAGCACAAACCTGTGTCACACTTTATAAAGGAATCGGCCAACAACAAAAAAATTTCTGAACTTCGGGCACATAAAAGTAGTCTTTATGTTTTGAATTTCAAAATGGTGTAAACTAATGAAATGTAGAACTTTTGATGAAGATTAAACCTATAATTTTTTAAATTTAAAAAAAAATCATTTTCATTATTTTTTTTCAATTTAAGGACAAATTTTGGAATGCTGAAATTTTTTTAAAATAGTGACTTCGCGGGTCGTCAAGAAACAAACTGAAAAAAACATTATTTTTCTCTAAATTTTTTTTCCCTAAACAGGTAACTTCACTATCTATTGCATGAATTTTTTTTTCCAAATTTTGATGTATATTTTACTCGTAATAATGTTTTAAAGTTGAACATGTCAGAATTTGACAGTTTTTGCGGACCGTCAACTATTTTCAATTTTTTTAATCATTTTCAATAAAAAGATTATACCCTTTTGAAGAAGACTCTCTGCTCTACTGCACCATATAATTTTTAAAAAAAATTAATATGTTTTACTATTTTTTTTTATTTCTAATCAACCTTTCTTTTCATTTTAACAACCTACTTTCATTATTTTAAAAATAACATATATTAAAACTAATCAAAATATTAAAAAAATTATATATTTGGATTCACCACTCCGAGCTCTACAAAAGGGTATTTTTGTTTTCTAAAAAATAATAATTCTGAGAGGAGAAACACTCTGCCGAAGTTGAATGTTTCAGAAAAGGGTGAGTATGCTGCCATGTAGGATGCCACCTAGACATGTTCGATCGAGTACTGTTCGGTTGAAATAGTTTCGGCCGAAACTATTTCGACCGATATCCTTTCGCCCGAAAATGTTTCAATCTAAAGTGATTCGACCGAAATTGGGCAGTATATAATATATTTTATTTTATTTTAGATTTTTCAACTCAAGTAATTCAATAAAATATATTTGATCTCGACTAAGGAAAGCTTATTGACTCAACCAAAACCCACTCGATCGATATACTATTGTCTGAAAACTTATTTCGAAAAAATAATGTTTATATCAACAAGTTAGAAGGTTAATTTCAACAAAAGAAGGTTTATTTCGACAAAAGAAAACGTATTTAAACAATAGGAGAGCTATATTCGAAAGTACATTGATCTTGAACTTATTTAATTGATTATGTTTTTTATTTTCATTAATATATTTGAATTTTGTTTTCACTATTTATATTCTTAGATTTCATTATTATTGATCACCAATTAGATATATGTTATTCCATTGTTTTTTTAAGTCTTAGATATTTAAATGCAATATTAATCAAGTACATGTTTCATTGAAAGATCATGTGTGTACAAAATTGTATGCAGGTGAATTCAAATTTGAGTGCAATTTGTGATGGCATGTAAAAGGAATAGATCAAGGAAGTATGAACAAACATGAACAAGACAGAGGAAGAGAAGAGCAGGTGAAGGAACATCTCATGAAGAACAACCCATGGAAAATATCAATGATGAAGGTGACGTATAGGTACAAGAACAAACTAAACCTAATAATAGTTTTTATTTGGACAATCGTATTGAAAATCTGATGGAGATGGATGAGGATTATCTTTTCAATAATTTTTCATTTTAAGATATGTTATCTAAAAGCACATTAAAATTACACTCAAAAAGAATATGGGATGATTTTTTTGAAGAAAAATCTCTAATTGGAAGAGCACAGTTAGTTGCAAAGTTATTTAGACAAAAAGAAATGACCCCTGTTTTGGAATTGTTAGGGGTTGATAATAGGAAAAATTCATTAGATTTAAAACACACAATTGTTGAAAACTTGCAAGAAGCATTATAATGTATTAAAAAAAAGAGTCGATCTAGTGATTTAAGTGTTACATGTAGAGTGTTGATGACTGTAATTTCTAGTAAGAAATTATCACATAGAAGACAAGTTCAAGCAATTTCTGAATTACTAAATGTTTCTAGGAGAACTGTTCAAAGGTATATTGAAAAGAGAAATCAAATAGATGAAAAACTTGAGAAAAATTGGGTAAATATTTATAGGGTTCCCTGAAAAGATAGAATTTCAGAAGATGTAAAGAAACGGGTGGTTGAATATTGGAATACTCACTCTCATGTTTCATCCAATAGAAGGGATACTATACAAATAATAACTAACGATGGTACAAAAATTTCTCATCCAAAACATTTTATAGATACAACACAAAGTGAACTTTTTGAAGAATTCAAGCAAGATTTTTCAAATGTGAAGATTTGTCAAAGGATGTTTGAGAAACTCCGACCATCATTTGTACGTATAAATAAAGTACTTGAAACTTGTTGTTGTCGAAATCATGTTGAATTTGATTTACATCTACAATCATATAGAAAATTTATGACAACAATTGATCGAAATTTAGCCATCCCTAGAAGTACAACACAATTTGTGAAGTCTCTTGTATGCGAAAAATCAGAAGATTCAGAAGAATTCAATGTTCTGTGTATAAAAAATGTATGTAATGATTGTGGAGATTTGAAGAATCTTTCACATGTTGACAATAATGAAATGCAAGTTATTTGGAAGAGATATGAATATGAGACATACTTAACGAAGTCAGGAGTTGAGGCCAAAAAAATTGTTCTCAAAGAGAGTGGACTGCCTTACAATGAATTCGTGAGTAAATTTCACAATATCATATATCCACATATCCAACATTGTCATGGTGCAAGATGGCAAGCTAAACAATTACGTGATTCAAAGAATTGTTTTCCACTAGGTTGTATTCTCTCTATTGTAGATTTCTTTGAGAACTATACATTTAGTCCTCAAATTAGATTCAAAGTCAATATTATCATTCAGAGCAAGTTGCAATCTTTGTGCAAGTTTTCTATAGGCATGCCGAATTAGAGGTCAATGGAATACAAAGTAGCAAAGATGGTCAAATTATCATCAAAGAGGTTCACTTTTATATCAGTGATGGTACAAATCATGATAGAAGCTATGCAACTCATTGTTTCAAAATGCTTTTTGAAGACCTGAGACAACGTGCCATAAATCAAGAACAACACTGGATATGGTCTGATGGATGTGCTGGTAAGTTTACATGTCATTTTTAAAAAAAATTATTTATTTATATTTACTTATGATTTTGAGACTTAAATCAAGTCTAATTGCAAGTTATATATATATATAATTACTTTTTTGACTTGAGCTAATTTGGTTTTAGTGTACAATTATTTGTAACTTCGTGCAGGACAATTTAAGTCTTCAAAAGCTTTTGTTTGGTTAAGCCATCAACATGCTAGACACAACACCGAATTTTTGTTGAATTTTTATGAGAGTGGACATGGAAAAGGACAGCACGATGGAGCAGGAGCATGTGTGAAGCGTGCACTTTTTCAACATGAACTTGCTGGTAACTTTCACCATATATATATATGGAACATGTAGATATATTTTTGAAAAGATTATAGATATATATATATATTTAAATTAAATTTAAAATTATTATAAGTTCCTTGAAAGTAATAGGTGGCAAATTGTGCCAACACATGTGTACTTGCAGGTAATGCCACATGGAATGCAAATGAAATTGTTGAATGGTGTAAAAGTCATTTTTCTACTCGCAACTCAACATACAACACATTATTTTTGGGAAGTTACAGGTACATCTAGTCAAAATTTGTTAAAAAATCAAGAATTTCAAAGTTCAAGTGTACATGATTTTTAATTGAATTTTCAAATTTGAATTTACAGATATTGAGTGACCAAATCCTTATAATTGTCAAGCAATTCATGGTATTAGAAGTTTACATCAAATCATGACAATGGGAAGTAGTAAGCCTCATGTAATTAATGTGAGAGAAAAATCATGTTTTTGTGATGATTGCATTGAGAACAATGCAAATATTGTTCAATGTGAGAATATTAGAGATGGGTATGTTTCACAATGGGAAATGAAACAATTAATATCAATGCCTCCTTTTGTTGAAGATGACAATGTCGATGTCTATGATCCTCTCTATTCAGCTGATTACAAACGTGTATCTGATTTAGTTGTTACATGTATGGAAATTGATCTTAATTTAGTTTAAATTTGATTTAAATATCTTCCATGTTTAAGTAAGTTTTAAGGGCATGTGTTTAATTTAGTTAAAATTGATTAAAAATATATGATGTGTACAGGAGATATTTTCGTTGTTGTTGCAAATCCTAACAATGCAGAAGGTGTAGATTACTATCTACTAAGATGTACGCAACCAAAAAGAAAATTGGTGGAATCCATGACAGATGGTGATGGACAAGAGTATCCCATTGGATCGGTCATTATTGAAGGCACGTATTATCAACAAATAAAGACAGATAAAAATGGTATTTATTTTGTTGATTATATTCTAGGACAAAAGGTTCTACATTACAGTCACCTAGTTATAGCAACAAAAATAAATTTAGAAACTTTACCTAAAAAAGGACGTTCCAAACAAAAGTGGAGGTTGCCTATTTAAGATCATGAAATTTTTTTAGAGATAATTAAAGATAGAGAGGATCCAAATTTTATGTAACAGGAGCTTTAAGTTGTTTTTTGGATACCCACATGTGTACATACTCAAACGTTTTATAGATTGAGCTAGATCTATATATATAATTTATAAATTGATTGGAACATGTGGCATGATTTAGAATGGGTTTTTCAAAGGCTTGGTCATAAATTTTTGAAAGTTAATATGACCTTACTTTTTCACCTTCAAATTTTCAAGATCATCCATTTTCATATCCTAGTATGCATGTCACGTCCTATAAAATTATTATTTTCATCCTAAGCACCCCCCTTCATCCTAATCATTCATTAAAGATCGCATGTTCTATCTAATAATCACCATTCTAATCCTAATCACATGTGAACTCATGTATAATCATGAACTCATTCTAATCCTAATATGAATAATCACCATTCTAATAGAAAATTATGTAGGCATCTATAGAGAAAAGGTCATTAGTATATATACATAAGAGAGGAGAAAAATAGAACTAATAAAAATAATTCTAACCACCAAAAATAGGTGTTAATTGTACACTAATGGAAGATGTCATCCACCCTCATAAAGGATCCTATCCTAACAACATAAAAAATCCTAAAAAATATATATATATGAAAAATGCAATAACCCCAATAAAGGAAAATATAAACCTACAAGTTAACAAATGAGATCACAAAAGTTCACATAGAAAAGAGTCAAGGACAAAGTAAAGAATGAATTCAATCTGTCTTAAGGTTTAGAATTATTTTGATAAAGTAAATTATAAAATTTATGTATGATTATCCTTTAAATCCTTTAAGGAGATCAATTCATCCTAAGCTTTGTAGAGATTGAAGTGTAAAGGATATTTAAAGTTACTCTTGTTAATTGGCCCAAGTAACATGTTTCATTAAATTAGGCACACAATCTAAATAAGAATCATAACCCTAGGACAAGTTTTTAATATTTTATCTAGAATCACAATAAACATTTCCAACAATAATAGAACCCTTCCTAAGTGACCATTTTGTGCTAAATTGAAGCATGAAAAACTTTATTTACGCCCTTTGTATTTTTATTTAAAAAGAATAATCCAAATTTGTTTTAATAGAATATTTTAATATCATCCAAGAGATCTTATTGTTGGCACAAAATGGTATTTTAATCCATTTGATAGTTAATCTTATTCATTTAATTTATTTACCTATGTTTTACCCCTCTCTTAAATTACAAGTTCAATGCTTGTATAGGAAGGATTTGGAGTGCAACATGTCTAGGAATTATTTTATCCTAACAACATGGTTTGCAAAAGATCTAGTATTATTTGTGTAAAGGTTACATTGCTATTTTTAGATGAAGTAGATTAGTGATTTATATACATACATGTATAACTTACTATTTAATTTTTATGATTTATTTTATTTAGTTTTGAATCTCTATAAAATAGTTGCTCATTCCAGATTATTATGATGTAAACTAGAGAACATTCAAAATCAATAAAAAGTAAATAGTGACCTAGATTCCATTTTTAGCAAAGTGCCTAAAGTTTGTAATATGGTATTTATATAGCTATAAGATCATTTTGATCTAAATATTTTCAATATGATTAGCTAGAGATTGTACCATACAACTATATATATATCATGCATGATAATTCAATACAAATTGTGTACATCATAATTATACATGATCTAACTCAGTTGAAAGTTAAAAGTAGTTAACTTGTCAATATAGATGTGTGTAACACTTCTGTGAACAAACCATAATTTAAATTTAAGTTTAAACCTGTACAAACTTGCTAAATAAATAAAACCATGTAAGAATTTGCACAATGTAAATATATAATTTTAACAAGTGTTTGAAAACCATAATAATGCACAATAACAAATCTATGAACAAACCATAAAACATTTACAAACATTTGTGAATGTGATCTGTAAATCATAACAAGTGTACAAATATATACCATAAAATGTATAAACATGTAATGTACATAAATCATAAGAAGTGTCTGGACAACATAATAATCTAATCTCAAAGAGAGGGAAATCTACTGTGAATAGAATCATTAAATCTATGGTCCGATCTCTCCCTCGATCTCTCCCTCGATCCATGGACTAATCCCTCTCTTGATCCAAGATGTGTGGATCCATGTCTCGATCCAAGCTCTCTGGATGCGTGTCCTGAGCCTCGTCCCAAAACTTGCATGTGTTCAAGTACGTGCACATGGAATTATCTAAACTTACGTATATATACATGTACATACAAACTTTCAACGTGTTCAAACTTACAAATCGAGTACAATTAATTTTAAAAATTATATTTAAAATTATTTAAATGTACCTCAGGTATGTGCTGCATGGGACCAAGATCATGTGTGGATCCATGTCCTGATCCAAGCTCTCTGGATGCGTGTCCTGAGCCCTGCATGTGTTCAAGTACATGCACACATGTATGAACTTTTAAAATTTAATTTAATTTAAGTGTGTGTACATGTACAACTTATATATATATATATGTTTTAAAAAAATTATATAAATGTACCTCATTTGTGTGTTGAATGGGATCACCATCATGTGCCGAATTTCCAAACTCTGACAAATCACCATATTGCTTAAAAAAATTCACTTGTACGTGTCAATTTCAATCAATAGTTAAACATGTTAAACATGTATCGTACATATTTTTTTAGAACACAATTAAATGTATATATATATTGTAAATTATTCAAGTACCTAGCATGCCTGATTAAGGGCTCTACCAATGTCACTAAGCTCATTAGAATGCAAGGACATCATAGGGGGATTTGTAGCATGTACAGTATCAGTGCCAAAAAGAAGTTGAGTATATGTACCATGGACAACATCAGCTACTGTAGTAACCTGAGCAACATGATTTGTAACATCTTGATGACCTAGACAAGCTAAAGGATCGATAGGCTACTTTGGAATATCCCCTGGAGTTGCCACCCCATGGCTCAAATGTGTACCAGGATATCGCTCTCTAATAAATTCCTGTACACGGTTGAGAGAGATCCCATGGTCCTTGCTGATGATCTGATATGCTGCTAGTAAATCTGAAACTGAGACTCTACACACATTATGCAAAGTCATGTGGTTCATATGCTCGATATCTAAAGGGGTAGGTAGATCGACACAAATAAATGGATCATAAGATGTTGATGTAGCCTCTATGGGAGGAATGCTGATCCGCGGGCGTAATAAGTATCTACCAACTCGATCAGATGAAATCTGATCAATCTGTGTCGTAATAGAGGCAATGTTATCAATAATTTGGGATCGAGTAGAGCATGTTGCTGACTCCCTAGATGCTACCAATTCCACACATTTTGGTAAAACCAAAAGGTTTGAGCCAACTAATGCCCTCTTATCCATAGGTGGTGAAAAATATGGACGTCTAAATTGTGGTTTGTCATAAAAATGACCTTTACCTTGGCTAGCATGCTCAGGATGAGATGTGTAGTCCACATCTATCTATAAATGAAATTTTGCATATAACTATTTCACAAAATATCCTAGCAAATCATCATTGTGAGGCCATCTATGATACGCTGCCAACCATCTAGGGTATATGAATGGCACAACAAGAGGATCTACACACCTCGTAACCACATATCCTCTAATTCTATTTTGTCCTCTATAATGAGGGAACATGGTTAACACATTTTCAGCTGAAACTAATTTGGCAACTTCTCTATAATTCATTGTGCTAATAACACTCCTAGCAAGAGATAAATAAAATTGCTCAATGTTGATCTCATCATAAGGGTTGAATGAATGAATCATCTCAATCATTCGATGAATCTCATCTCTAATAGTGACTAATCTATCTTGATTAGCCAAATCGGGGGAGTTGTGAATTGTTTGCTCTAAACATTTTAGAGCATTGTTTAATCTAACAATACTATCTCAATATAAATTTGATCTATTTTGAGCCTCTTCACTAGAATGAGGGGAATGGTGAGATCCCTTATCGGCCATGATATATGTATCTATGTAAATCTAGAGATCTGCATATCATTAAAATAAAATGTGTACATGAATAACACATAAAAGATCTAGATAGGGAAAGAAAATTATAAATTTCTACCATCAATTCATTCTAGAGATAAAAAAACATAAAATTAACCATTAATTATATTAAAAAATCTCACAATAACAATCAAGTAAATGTATATATATATATACATGTGTGTACATAAACATGTGTGTCTGTACATTTGTATGTGTGTATATATACACACATACATGTGCATGTGTATGTATGTATGTGTATGTGTGTGTATATATACGTACATGTATATGTGTATATATGCATGTACGCATGTGTATATACATGTGTATATGTGTATGTGTAATGCCCCGCCAAGTAACCTTAAAGGAAGTTGCAATTAACATCATAAGCGAGCCAATTTTTTTTTATAAAGTGCATTTAACATACACATTCACTTACTAATTAACAACCTCTAAGGCTACAAGGTTAGGATTACTTAAACCCACACATACATATTACATATAACCATATCATTATGAACCTTATGATATAAACATCATACATCATAAGAATACCACATAACATCATAAGATAATCAACTAAGATACAATCTCATAAACATTATCTTAAACCAATAGATACATTACTCATTTCCAGAATGAGGCAATAGTACTCAAGGTTACAATTACAAAATTCCACCTCATAATCATAAGAGGGATAAAATAACTTATACAAGCTAAAATATTACAATGCAAGAAATTACAACAAGAACCGTGAGCCTTCTAGATGTCTTGCCACCAAGTACTTAAAATCGATGGGGACCCAACGGTTTTGGTGCATGTTCCACCCAACCAATGTGGTACTCGAAGGCCCACCCCCCATGCTAGGAGATAGTAACAAAGTAACATGGACTAATATTTACAACCACTAACCAAAGGCAGACTCATACTGACTCATACTATTATAACCAACCAAATGAATTAACAAGTACAACTCATTCACTATACAAGTACGAATCAAATACAACTCATTCACCATACAAGTACGAATCAAATACAATACATGTACAAATCTAGTACAATACAAGTACAAATCAAATACAATACATGTACAAATCAAGTACAATACAAGTACAACTCCAACATCACTGACATAGGTCACATTGCTTCCAGACATAAAGTAGATCAAGTATGTTCAAATAATCATACACATAAAACAATTAATAATAGTTGTCATAGATAGAGTGTCATCACAAGGTTTGTCATGAGATCTCCTCTGGGCATTCTTCATAGGCTCCAGTACAAGTAATCCTGGTGGCCTCAACCGAATCCCGACACTCATACTCACTCATGCGGAATCAACTACCTCTCGCAAGAACAAGATAGTTGATCTTGCCATTCCAGGCTTTCTCACTCATCCCAAGTCTAAACAAACCCTTGTGTCTATGAGTGAGAATTAAATTATCTTGATTAGTGTGAACTGCATCTTAATCATCTAAGTACATTAATTTAATTATCACTTGATTAACTCAATTTTGAAGGTTACTCGGTTTACCACTTTGGGCTCCGGCCCCTAACAAAAGCCACTCTTCTAATGGACAACACACACCCAAACAATCCACCAAGGGAAACACAAGTGCATACCAACTGGGCATCATAATCCACTCCAACACAAAAAGGATACAAATAATAGAACTCACTCCAACATCTTGGAGGAAACAACACATAGTCCACTCCTTTCATAGGAGGTACAAAAGATCCCACTCCAAACATCTTGGAGGCAATAAGTCCACTCCTTTCACAGGAGGCAACAAGATAAAACCACATAACAAGGTCACTCCATACAAGGAGACACGGATCCCATAATCCGCTCCTAAACCAAGGAGGTGCAAACATCCCCGTTCATGAAAACCGAGTAAAACTGAAAAGATGCCATGCACTACCCAAGGGAAAACAATAGGATGACATAAAGATTCAACAACCCTTATCCTCTAAGTTCTTCTGGAAGACTTATAATTTAGGATTAACACTAAATCCCAAAACCAACAATGCAACTTGACGACATAGCAACAAAAGCATTCAAGTCATCAATCAAATCTAATATTTGGATTTCCTAAATCCATACTCATTCAATAGGTAGTGTTGACAAAGTCAAAGACACATTAACTAGATCATCTAAAAATAATCATAACCTCTATTTCCCTTTTCATTATTGGAATCTAAAACAATTAAACTTACTTCCCTTTACTGAATACAAAGGATTAAATCCTTTAAGATAATCATGAGGAAGATACTACTTTTGGATATACTAAATCCATACATTTTTCATAATCCAATCACAATGATTCAATTAATCTAAATAGAAATTAATAAATAACATAATTGATTGCCTCATCAATAAAACAACTTCTTAATTTATTTTTAAATTGACACAAATCCATGCAAGTAAACTCTTTCCATTTCCTAACCAAATCTTATGTCTCATTCACTTTTCTATTTAAAACATTCAATCACAACATATTGTTTTTTTATCCATTTAAAAACATGCAATTTCATCAATGTATAAAAATATCTTTTGGCTTGTCTATTTGGCTACGCATTCATATTGTTTCTAATTAAATCTCATTAATTAAAACAAACATTTAAATATAACTATTTCTATAATTCTTCAACATATTTAAATATCTTTTTCCTTATCAATTTTGACCATACATTCAAAACTTATCTTTTAAACTCTACATGCAAAGCTAAATTACACGCACTTAAATAAAATAAGGTAAATACTGATTGAAAATACTCATGGATATATATATATATACATTTCAATATATTTTCTTCAATCATATTAACAAAATAAATATTTCCTTTTAAAATCAAATAATTATTTCTATTAAAAAATATCTTTCTCTATACATTTTCTACACATACCAATTATTTTTTTTAGAACACTAATAATACCCAATTTACAAACAACGGGATAAAATAATATAAAATATTATTTATTCTCTCAAATGGATATATACTTTCAATATATATATACTAAATATAAATTAATATATTTAAATATATTTAATCATTAACATTTCTTCTATTCTTTACAGAATATTAAATTGTTTAATTCAAAATAAAATATCCCTTATCACTAATTTTCCAAAATATAAATATATATTTTTCCAATTAAATCAAATTAATAATTGGACCTTTTACATATGCATTTAAATTCTACAATTAAATTTTAAATTATGCATTCTTTAAATCAAATATTTAACTCCTTCAATTAAACTTTAACATGCCATTTTAAAATAAACAATAATTTTCCCATATGTTTATAATTTTAATTCCACTAATCTAATATACAAATTTTATTTAAAATAATATATAAATATAATACTTTAGTATTATAAATTATAGTATAAAATATTATTAAATAATATTTTAATATTATAATACAATACATAAAATATTAATATTTATAAATATCAATTTATCATTATTTTATTTTCAGCAAAGCCATGGGAAAATATCTTAATAATAGTATCATGTTTTAATCATAACTCAAAAAATACGATCTGGGTATTTGAGATTTTTGGACAAGGGTTAGAAAATTGCAAAATGAAAAAACCCTTTAAATTTCTTGGAAACCCAGTTTCTGAAAGTGAGGTTATAGGCAACGCAATCAGACCATTTTACCATGAAAATATAACTATACTGCAGATTTTAAAATCCGTTTTTTGATAATAAACAGAAAGTTTCATTTTCTAAAAAACATTCTAAATGCATTGTTCAATCTCTATGTTTGATTTCAATAACAATAAAATCAATTTCTCTAAATAATTTAAATTCAACTAAGGTTTTCACAAGCAAAGGCTGTAACTTTGTTCAATTGTTTTCTTCTAATATCAAATTTATTTTCTAAAACAGATTTAACAAACAAATCTTTAATCATTACTATTTTAAAGAAACAATCAAGAACAATAAAACACAAAGAGGAAAACCTGGTACAAGAAACTACAGGAAGAGATGAATTTTTTGATGCAACCCTCCTTCAAAGATTTTTTGAATTTTCTTCAATCCTCCAATTAATCCAATCCAAAATCCAACAAATGCAAACAATCTTTCCTTCAATCAATTCTACAATCAAACTTTCTTCAAACCCTTGTGCAAATTTTTCAAAATTTCTTTCCTGCTGTAAAAATGTATTTTTCTCAAAACTTTCTTCCCCTAAAATTAAAACATATATTCTTATAAATCAAAAATACCTAATTCAACCCTAATTCACATTACATGCAAATTAGATATTTCAATTTCAATTTCAATTTCAATATTTACAACCCTAATTCACATTACATGCAAATTAGATTTTTCAATTTCAATTTCAATTTTTTAATTTCAATTTCACTTTCAATTCCCAATTTCAATTTCAATTTCACTTTTCAAAAACCCACTTTCAATTTAATGCAATTTCAAATAATAAATTAATTTTCAAAGTTGCAACTAATTTTTCAAATAAACATTTAATTACAATTTCTAATTTAATTCCTACACATTGGAATTAAATTCCAAAATTAATTCTAATTCTTTTATTTCCTTTCATTCTCTTGCATCACATTTAATTAATTAATTTAATTATTTAATAACTAAATTCAACCCTTTGGATCAAATTTAATTAATTAAATAAACTAAATATAATTAATTAATTTAAGTATAAACTTTTATCCACATTGCATTATTTAAATTAAATAACCATCAACATGATTTAAATGCAATTATTCTAAATATCTATTTCCAAATCAAGAATGCTTCAGAATTAAATAACATCAAAACAAGACAGACAATGACTCGACACACACAACTGACGACACACTAAGGCTAGGGCATAGACTTGACACATGTTACCTAGCTACTATCTCCCGTTCAACTTAACCGTTGGATCGACACGCTCAAACCTGTGAAACCAGGTGGAGTCGATGTCATGTACCTACAATCCTGCAACCAAGTAAACAACATCATACGATATATCCAACATATAATACACACCGTGAAGAAGGAATTACGGATTCGTAGGGCGCTTACAAACGAGTGATGCGAAACCGTCCTCTTCACCAATACACTCATTGAAACTGACACTTCCATCATAATCCAGTAATCTCATAATAACATCTCATGTTAACTCTATAACATCATTAATCCATAATGCATGTGAAACAATAATCAGATAACTACATCCCACAATAATAGTTGTCGCTCAATAGTAACGATCAAAACATCATAACAAAATGTATCCAGTATCAAAGTAATTGCAACCAAACATAACATAAAGCAACTTGAACAAGAAACAAAACGAAGGGGTATTACAGTATGTGTGTATGTATACATATATGCACATATAATTTGCATATATACATGTGTATGTGTGTATGCATGTACATATGCATGTACATACATACATGTATGTACAAGTACATATACATATAGATGTATGTACACATATATATGCAAATTATACACATATATGTATACATACACACACACATATACACATATACACACATGCGTATATGCACATATACACATATACATGTGCGTATATATACATACACACATACACATACATACATACACACATGCACATGTATGTACATGTATATATATATATATGCATACATGTACATACATACACACATATATATATATGTATACATATACATGTAATCTATAGATATATACATACACACATACAATTAAATATACACACACATGTACATATATATGCATGTACATACATGTGTACATACACACATATGTATGCATATGTGCATATATGCATATATGTATACATGCATACACACATATGTATACACATGTACATATAAGACAAACATACATATATTGTACATGTGTACACACATATGTGCATATATGTACATGTACATGTACACACATACACATATATGTACACACATGTACATACACATATATGTATACATACACATGTACGTGCATGGATGGTGAATTTGAAATTTGGGGTTTATAAATAATTTTCAATCCCTTACGTGCATATTCTCTTAGAATGCTCTTATGAATCCAAATTCCTTTTAGTGCAACTATGAAAGTTTTGTAATGCAAATGATATGAAAATAGTTCAAATGGTGAAAAGATTAATCAATGATTAAAATGAATGCATAGAATGTCTTTAAATACAAAGACATGATAATAAATCACATAAATTTGTGTTTAGTCAATCTTTCGAGAGAATATTTTAACAAAAATAAACTAATTTTGAATTTGAAAGGTCGAGTTTGGGGTCTAGGGTCAACCCTACAACCACAAACTTGACCTGAGACCAAAAAGTGTATGGACCATAGGTACATGAAAGTATATGTAGGGATGGATATAGTAAATACACAAATATGACACATGTGATCCTAAAAATGAAGGACTAGGTGTAAGGGAATGTATGTAAAGGATAAGTATATAACATAAGATAAGACAAGGTACTTAACATTGTTTAAAATTAAATCATTTGTCAATATATCAATGTATAAGACAATGCTCAAAATAAATATGAAAATAAATAAAAAATTGACAAAAATAAATAAATAAATCTACCATTACAATTTATGTCTTGTTATAATATTATCAAAAATTAACCAAGTCAAATTTATAATTACAACGAAAATACATTTTATATAAAGTTTTTCTAATTCCTTTGCCTAAAGGTTGTCCACCACATTGAATCCTCTCAAATGAAGAGCGTGAAGCAAAATAAAACATTCAATACTAAGGTCATCCCTCTCTCAATCAGCGAGAAAGAAAAAATATCACATCGAATACTAATCAAACTGATTAAAGTATGCCTTAGATCGACTCAGAGTAGGGAAAAAAATTCCCAAACTAGAGGTTTAGTATAGCTATGCGAAAAATAGAGATGGAAATTGGAATTTGGAAAAACTTCTCGGAAAAAGTTGCATTGACGGTCATAGCAAGGGTGCTCCCACAAAGACGCCTTGTCACTTTGAGGACTCTTTGGAAAGCTTGGAATAAGATGATGTCGTCATATGCTGCCATGCAAAAAATATATCCAAACATGCATCTTTCATACAACGCAACTTTTCTATTTCAATTCGCCAATTTTGGGTCTGATAATGTATAGTCATGGGTTATGGTAGGAAATGGAGATATTTACAAAGTTCCACTTGTTAAATCAAGTGAGTATTCTTATTACATTGAATTTGCATGCAACACTATGTTTTGTTTGTCATCTGGTTTCAATTTTTCTATCTACGATGAAAGAAACAGGGCTTGAAAGCGCATCCCCTACAGCTATGAATCTATAGGCATCCCCTACAGATATGAGTTTATAGGAAAAACATTTGAATCTTCCAATAACCAATTCACTATTGTAATGGGTGAGGACCCATAGTGTATTGATGTCTATGATTCATCATCTAATTCCTAGAATAGAATAAAAATAAGTTTGGAAGATTTAGGTTATATTTGGGCTTCAGGAAGAGGGGTTTACTACATGGGAAGATCTTACTGGTTGGATCGTGAATCCCACAATGGAGTGGTTGTAGAACTGAATCTTTTTTAAAGATGCTGGACAAAAAATTTACCCCCATCAAATGCTATTGACAAAGATTACAATTCCTGTGAGTTATATTCAGAGGATTCAAATATTGAGTTTTATGCAAAAGTATTGTATACTAGGACACAGTGGCGCAGTTCTACTTTCTATATGGATTTAGCTGGGAGTGATGGGCAACTAATTTTGGTTGGCAGGGTATGTGGGGTTATGTGGAAGTTAGAGAATGGAGAAGAAAAATGAAATTCCAAGAGGTGGTGTCGAGTGGATATTAGTTTACCTAAAGAAATTGATCAGATTTCAGTAAACAACAGCCGATGGACTTTAGTTGTTGGAGAAGAAATAAATATATATTATGGAAGCAACAGACTGGTGAGAAAAATTTCAATGGATGACATTGATCCACAACTTTGGATACAAGTAAAGAAACCTGGAATGAGATATGTGGGTTTGTCATCGACTTTCTTATTGCCTTTTGAGTGCACCTACTTATGGTGGCCTTGGAAATAGAAATTTCTGACCTAATTTATCTTTTATTGCAGTTTTTGCTTCAGATATTTGTTTTTTTTTTTGTAAATAATATAGGGGAGTTTATTATTGAGTTCACTTTGAGATGAAATAAGACATTTGAAAAACTATGTATTAGAATAGTCTTATAGAAAATTTTGACGGTTGTTTGAAGCCTTTACTCTCATTTGATATAATCTTTCTTAAATTTTGGTTATATTTTACAGCAAATAAGCCCAAATACAGCTATATGGCCATCAAATTTAGGCCCCAAATTTTTTCTATTCCTTTGAAATTTCTTCAACATTTATTTATGTAGGTGGTGCATTTTCATATTTCTCTTGTTTTCTACTATTTAGAGGACACCCCCTTGTATGGAGTCCATGCTCGTGACAGGTGCAGCATCTCAGTGAATGGAACTTTTTCAAAACCTCCCATCTCTAGTAAATATACTATAAGGAAAGGGTTATTTGAAAGCTACATTCACAAAAAATCCTAACATGGTTCATTGCTCTTGGGCACTTGAACTAAGATATCATGATGTATTCTTCAATTGCCCAACCTATTTTTATTAGCTTAAATTCTTGCCAAACTTCACTAGGGTTTAGTCTGACCAATACAGGCACCATGCTAGGGAAATCCTCCCATCCGGTGCCAAAGTGGTAGCATTAAAACAAGGTATTTTCCTCCATCAATAGATAGTGGATTTTTGTCAGATGTTGTAGTTGCAAGTTCCTTAATAGACATGTATGCAAAATGTGGAAGCATATAGAAGGCACATCAACTGTTCAACTATTTCGACCGATTTTATTTCACCATTTTTCTTCAAACCCTAACCGAAAACAACATATTACTCATTCCTTTAATGAAAAAAACTCATAACCCAAAATTACAAATTCACTACAATAACAAAACTTGCTAAAATTGAAACCCTTCACTATGACTTGGAAATGCCCAAATTCAAAACGTTTTCCAAATAACCCTGATTTGAACCCATTTGGTAAACTAGTTACAGAGGAGAACCTAGGAGCTGAAGTGGGTCGTTTTGGGAATCCAACAAAACAGGTTGCTGTCCAAACTTTGTAGTTCCTCCCTCCAGCAGGTGCATTCGGCCGACCTTGTTTCAATCAAACAACATTTGACCGAACGTCCAAAATGCGGGCCTTTTTTTTATTTATTTATTTTCCTTGTTCCGGCCGAAAGTCTTTCGGCCGAATATGTTCCATCCGAAAGACTTTCAGCCGAATATGTTTTGGCCGAAACACTTTCAGGCGAAAAGGGGGTGCCATGTACACGCCACATCACTGACACTTTGTTTCGGCCAAAACCTATTCACCTGAACAACATTCGACCGAAATCTGTTCTACCGAAATTATTTGCTAGGCCAAAAGTGTGACACACTATTGTGCTTTTACCCATATATATATATATATGTATGTATCTATGTATGTATATATATATACGCACATATATATTTTGATAGGAATATATTATGGAAATGTAAAAGTAATTTTAATTATGGAAAATTTAGAACAAAATTACTTTGATTAGATTCAAATTTAAATATTATTTTATTAAATTTGTATTTAGAAATGATTTTTGCAAATTAGATATAGCAATTAGGGAAAAAACAGATTTAGAAGAATATTTTGTTTGGAAAAAGAAACAAAGCTAGAAAATAGATATTGTTTAAGATTAAAATATATACTTGTTAATTATAATTGGTTTTAATAGTGTAAGTTAAATATTTTATTTTTCGAAGTATAGTTATGTGTTTGAGCAATTGTAGAAAATGTAGTTATTATTAAATTTGATGAGATAGTTAATGTTATATAGATTAAGTTTAGAAATTAGATATTAAATGTGAATGATTATTCCATAGATTAAGTTGGAATGTTTAATTCCTTAATGAATTTTATGAGTAGGACTGGAGTTTAAAATGATGGAAATTTGTTTTTGATGTTCCATATGTTGAATTTAGGTTAAACTTTATATAGTTTGAAAAGATGTTTTTAATTGAATTAATGTGTTATTTTGGTTCTTGGGTAGATGGGTAATAATCTCCAGAGGCTAGGGTAAATTGTGCATATGTGCTTTGTTGTTTCACCTTTTTGTCCATCTTGTTACCTTGTGAAAAATTGTGTGGGTGGTACCTCCTAGTTTTATGGGTTTTTAATACTTTTTGTAGTCATGAGATGGTCATTCCTTGTGTGCCTTGCTATGAAATAAGATCCTTTATGTTTGTGTATTGAGGTGCACCCATTTCTTGTCTTCGGTTTTGGGGTAACTATATGGGAGAGTGGCTCTTCTTGGGGCCAGTGTACAAGTGGTCACCCATGAAAGAGTTTCCTTAAATAAGTGATAACCTAATTAATGTATCTAGTGGGTTGGGTTAGTTAACACATAACAAGATAAAACCTTGCCCCTCACTACTACTATTAGTGCTCTCAAAGGCTAAGGATGGGTGGGAAGACCTAGTTGGTAAGGTCACTACCTTGTTTTCACGAAAGGTAAGTGGCTTTGCAAGAGTCACCCTATGGGGTGACACCTTGAGATAGGATGTCTGGTTAACCATAGATGGAGGTGGATCCTTGAGATAGGTAGTTTGGTGAATCCATGTAAGGCCAAGCGATGACACTCTCCCACTATGCCAGTTTTTTTCCCTCATTCTTGGTGCCTCTAGTGTTGTTTTTATTTATGTTGTTAAGTGGTCTTGAGTTTTATGGTGTTAGTCCTTATGTGTTATTGACTTTGTAGACGATGGTTTTTTCTTATCGGCTCCTTGCATGGGGGTGTTCCTTTAGGTTCACAAGGCTGGGTGGAAATGTGCAATGCACCCATTGGGTCCCTAGG
This sequence comes from Sequoiadendron giganteum, assembly GCA_007115665.2. NCBI lineage: Eukaryota > Viridiplantae > Streptophyta > Pinopsida > Cupressales > Cupressaceae > Sequoiadendron > Sequoiadendron giganteum. The sequence continues at coordinate 566,080,900 of CM021101.1, read as the reverse complement.
TAATGATCATGGTGTGAAATAAAATGTTGTGATTCCAGAACTTCATACGAAGAAGATTGTACTTTATCTTGTAATTCAGATCTCATTATTTTACTCTTCCCAATGTTATAAGGGAAGAAAATTTGTAATGTAATATGGGTTTTTCATTGTGTTGTATCTATGGAAATATGCTCCACGAATGTAACCTTGAACTCAAAATTTGAATGTAATAATAGGCTATTCATGCATTGATTTATTTATCTTATTCATGTTAGATGAATGTTATATATTTATATTATGTTTTATTCACTCTTCTATCATTTGTTTAGTTGCTATCATTTATCGTTCTAGTTGGGTTGGGTTCGTTCGAGTAGCGCATTATGTTACCCCATGGGACTAGGTTAATGCTATATGATATAGTTATGTTGTTTAATTAATTATTTTTGTTTAATGTAATTGTTGTTATAAAAAAAATATTGTTTTCTTTTGTTATAGTTGTGTCTTATGGGGTTTGTGTGGTGGGGTGTTACAACATGGTATTAGAGCCAAGTTAACAACACTATGTATTGTAGGTTAATTAAGCCTATTATGTTAACCCTTATGTGTAACTTTGAACTTATGTACTTCCTCTCTTGTTGTGCAAAAGCATGCCTAGGGGTTGGGGACGTGGACATGGATGTGGTCGTGGTCATGGCCATGGTGGTCACGGAGCTGGCCATCATAACTCACCACCTTAGAAATCTTAGGATTTTGAATAGGAGGGAAATCAGGTTTCTCAAAACAATCCTCTAGGTGGAGGCCCAAATCTAGAACAACCGATTTATGGTGGTGGTCAGTTGTGACAGTTGTTGGAAGAGGCTCTTGGTCGTCTAGGTCCTAGGTAGGAAGAGTAGCGGGTGATCAAAGAGAGAGTGGTCACTGAGGAGGAATGAGATACTGGAAGATCAAGATGTTGTGGCCGCTGGTCATATGAGTGACCTCCTCAAGGCATGTCCTCCCATTTATGATTTCTCTAGTGGAGGATTGGAAGTTGAAACTTGGCTAATTGATCTAGATCAATGCTTTTCTATGCATCCCTATGACAATAATACTAGGGCAAGGTGTGGCATCATGCACCTCAGAGGATTCACATCCACATTGTGGTGACTGGAAGAAAAAAAATTACACCTTAACATCGACTCAGTGACATGGGATTTGTTCTTGGAGTGGTTCAGGGCTTGTTTCTTATCTGATCATTGGAGGAAGTGTTAGGTAGATGAATTTCATGATTTGACACAAATGGCAATGTTCGTAGATCAGTACGAGCGTCGCTTCTTTGAGCTTAAGTAGTACGCAAGGATTGCTAATGATGAGGCTATGCTAGTACAACATTTTTTTAGAGGTCTGAATGCTATAATTAGTTGAGGTGTCTAAGTATTTGAGTCGAAGACTATGGAGGTTGGTGTTGAGAAAGCTCATCTTGTGGAGGAGAATTTGACTTTAGCTTTAGGCGGTCACACTAGAGTTTAGATTGGTGGTACTCCTACTTCTGGTTCTGGTTCCCATGGTGGGTAGTATCAGGCTGCAAGCCCTTGCAGGGGTCATTCTACACCCGCTAAGGGTGGATAGTAGCAATAGCAGCAACAAATTCACTCAAAGAATAAGTCCTCTTAGTCTCATCAGGGCAACAAATTTCCATCAAGGAGAAACCACCATTGGAAGAGATCACAATGTAACCATGTTGAGCAGCCAGCATAGCCTTCATAGCCTGCACCTAGCCATGGTAACTATCAACAGTCTAATGTTTCGATGGGTGTTAGAGGTTTTGGCCATGGTACGATGTGTTTTAGTTGCAGTCAACAGGGACATATTACCAGACAGTTTCCATAGAGGAGCACTACAGGGTTTAGTCAGAGGTCAACAACATCTAAGCTGATGGTTGGAGATACTGGTAGGTCACATTGATTTTTCACCGCAGTAGACAATCATCAAGCCGATCACTAGGGTATTGTGGTGGAGGTATCAGGTTTGTTGCAGGGTGGTGCATTAGATTCCTTTATTTCCCCATCAGTAGTTAAGTGTTGTAGTTTAGTTGCAGAAAAAACAAGGTGTTAAGTGGCAAGTCGAGTTGGCTTCTGGGGAAAAGGTGTCAGTGGAGTCTCTTTTTCCAGGATGTAGGTTGGAGTTTGGTTCAGTTGTGACTTCAATGGATCTTCAGATTCTTCCCTTGGGTTCTTATGATGTTGTATAGGGGATGGATTGGCTAAGTGCACACCAGGTAATAGTTGACTGTCATCATAAGTCTATTTGTTGTCTGGATGACTCTAGAGGTGAGGTTAAAATTGTGGGCATTCAAAAGCCTATCTCCTTATGGATTATCTCCACAATGTAGTTGAAGAAGTGTTTTTGTCAAGGGTGTTAGTTGTTTGGTATCTCAATTAGTGACCTATATATGGAGGAGAGTCAAGAAGTGACTTTAGAGGATTATCCTCTCCTTAAGGATTTTTTTGATGTGTTTCCAAGCAAGATACTAGGGATTCCACCTAAGCATGACATCGAATTCCAAATTGATCTCATATTGGGAGTTGAGCCTATCTGTATGGCTCCTTATAGGATGAAAAATGAAGAGATTCAAGAGCTCCATTTATAGTTGGAAGAATTGCTTGAAAAAGGGTTTGTCCATCCTAGTATTTCCCCTTGGGGAGACCTGGTCATATTTGTAAAGAATAAGGATGGTTCACTCTATCTATGTATTGATTACAAGCAGTTGAACAAGGTGACAGTGAAGAATCGCTACCCCTTGCGGAGGATTGATGATCTGTTTGACTAGATCAAAGGAGCAAAGGTGTTCTCTAAATTTGACCTCAAATCAGGATACCATCAGTTGCGGATTGTTGTGGAGGATATTCACAAAACTGCATTTTTTATTCGGTATGGACATTATGAATTTACTATCATACCTTTCGGGTTAACAAATGCACCCTCAATTTTCATGAGCCTAATGAATGGTGTTTTCTGGACCTATCTAGACTAATTTGTGCTTGTTTTTTCTCAATGACATACTCATCTACTCTAGAACTATGGAGGAGCATGAGAAACATTTGAAGCTGGTGTTGCAATGTTTGAGGGAAAACTAGTTGTTTGCAAACTTGGCAAAGTGCAAAGTTTATAAGTCAGAAGTGAAATACTTGGGGCATGTGATTTTAGGAGAAGGCATCACCATGGATCCCTTAAAGATCCAAGCTATTATAGATTGGTTTGCTCCCAAAAATGTTCCAAAAATTCATATCTTTATGGGATTGGTAGGCTATTACTAGTGGTTTGTACATGGTTTCTCAAAGGTTGCACATCCCATCACCTCTCTAGAGAGGAAAGGAAAGAAGTATGATTGGTCTGAAAAGTGTCAGTCAACTTTTCAAAATTTTAAAGAGAATATGACTAATGCACCTATTCTTGTTGTTCCTGATCTAACTCAGGACTTTGTGGTTTGCAAAGATGCGTCCTTGGAAGGGTTAGGGGTTGTTTTGATGCAAGATGGTAAGGTGATAGCATACGAGTCACGTAAGATCAAGGACCATGAGCTAAATTAATCTACTCATGACTTAGGGTTGGCCACAGTTGTTCATGATCTAGTAAGGTGGAGGCATTTCTTGTTGGGGCATAGGTTTGAGCTACACAATGACCATCACAGTTTGGAATATATTTTCACGTAGCCGAATTTGAATGCTAGGAAGAGAAGATGGATGGAGTTCCTTTGTGAGTGCGATTTTGAGGTAAAGTATATCAAGGGCAAGGAGAATGTGGTAGAAGATGCTCTAAGTCGTCACCATCATGAGTTATCCTCTGTGATTCTTGAGGTAGATCTAAAAATTCAGATTCTTACCGCACTTCCTTCGGACAACTGGTTCCAAGAGGTGAAGTCAGAGATTGAGTCAGGTAAAGTGCTAGAAGGAAGGTTTACCGGTTATAATCTTGAGTCTGATGGACTTTTGCAATGTCCGAGCTACATATATGTTCCTTCCTCAGAGGGTCTTCATACCCTAATCATGATTGAAGCACATTAGGCTCCTTATTCGGTTCATCCAGGAGTTAAAAAGATGTATGGAGATCTTCATCTGTTGTACTTTTGGGTAGGGATGAAGAGAGATATAGGAGATATTGTGGCAAGATGCTTGGAGTTTCAGAGGGTAAAAGTAGAGCACCATCATCCCACAGGTCTTCTACAGCCCAATCTCATTCCTAAATGGAAATGGGATATTATATCCATAGACTTCATTTTTGGGTTGCCGATGACTACATGTTGGCATGATACTATCATAGTCACCGTTGACAGTTTGAATGAGGTGGCACATTTCTCTCCTATTCGGTCTTCCTATACTGCATCGTTTGTGGCCAAAATTTTCATGGATGATATTGTGAGGATGCACAAAATCCCATGAAGAATCATTTCTAATAGAGATCTAGTGTTCACTTCCACTTTGTGGACATCATTGCAATGTGCCTTAGGAACATAATTGAACTTCATTTTTTCTTACCATCCAAAAACAGATGGTCAAATCGAGAAGTTCAATCAAGTTCTTGAGGAAATTCTTTGTATCTATGTTATGGATCAACAGTCTTGATGGGAAGACTATCTGAATTTAGTTGAGTTTTCCTACAATAACAGTTACCATAGTTTGATTGGGATTCCACCATTTCAGGCTTTGTACGGTTGCCAGTGTCGAACTCCTTTGAATTGGGACCGTTTGGAGGACATGGTTCTTCTTGGGCTAGAGATGCTACAGGAAACGGAACAGCAAGTCGCTTGCATCAGAGAACACTTGGTAGTGACTCAAGATAGACATAAGAAGTATGCCAATGCTCATAGGGTTGATCATCAATTTTCTATGGGTGGTCAAGTGTTTCTTCGAGTGCATCCACAAAAGAGCCTTATCCATTACAGAAAATGCTCCAAGATAGAACCTCATTTTGTGGGTCCGTTTGAGGTTCTTGAGAGGATTGGGCCCATTTCTTACCATTTAGCCTTGCCACCTAGCCTTGCATGCATTCATGATGTGTTCCATGTTTCGATTCTTAGGCCTTATTTTCCTGATTTATCTCATGTACTAGATTGGAATACTTTACATGTCGAGGACATGCAACTCGCAGTGGAGCCCATGGCCATTCTATAGCACAGGAGGCTCATTCTCAGGGGCAAAGAGATTGATTAGGTTCTGATCCAATGGGACTTGAATTATGAGTCTTCAACAACATGGGAGGATGCATCCTGTATCCAAGAATATTTTCCTTATTTATTTCTAGGCTTCCAGGAGTAAGTCAAGTTCTAGGGGGGAGGATGTAGTGCCTCTCATGTTACTCATACATTTTGATACTAATTTGTGGATTATGTTTGGTTTCTAGTTATATTTTTATGTATACTTGATACTTTGTTAGACATTTATTTCACCGTGTTATTTAGTTGGCGGACAATTATGTTTCTTTTCTTATGCTATTTGGACAAATGTGCTAGATACTTATGCTTATGATTATGTTACTGATTGCTTTATGATGATGTTGTTTAGGTTTTGATTACTATATATGATTCAAGTGAGAGAGACGGTGTTGCAACGCTCATTCATGAGTGCCCTGCCTCACCACAATTCTCTTTCACAATGAGTTTGATTATGAGTGTATATGTATATGTATATGTTTTTCAACATTTGGTGTTACGCAAGAATGCAAGTATCGGGTGTCAACTCCACCCACATTGTCAAGTCTGAGCATGCCCTACATGCCCAATGGTTTGATGTGGCTAGAGAGTTGATAAGAAAGGACCCCCCCATTTGTGTCAGTGGTTGGGTCAATGTTTGTTCATGTTTATAGTTGTACTTCATTTGTGTGGGTATGATTGATAATTTGAGTTATTTACTTTCATGGTTTTAGTAATGTTTATTAAAGTTTTCGATTATGGCTATGTTAATGAATAATTTCTTTAAATTAAAATGTTATTCTTCGATGTGAATAGTTAAATAAATTAAATTACATATGTAGTGGAAGACATTAATGGTTTTATTATTATTACAAAGTTTAAATTATCTTAGAAAATTATTTAATTTAAATAAATATTAATTAATAAATTGTTTTATTGAATATTTAAATTAAGTTGTTTAAAATTATTTCAATGATGATATATTTTATTATCAAGTAGTTAATTTAATATTCTATTTTTAAATTTAAATGTTGTTGGAGTTAAAATGCTGATTTATTTATTTAATGATATTTATTTGTTTCGAAAGTTAATTATATTTTAAATGGAAACATAATGTTTAAATTTTGGGAAGAAATATTTGGTTTAGTAATTTTGGAAGAAAATTCCTATTCGAAAATTAGTAAAACTGAAATTGAAGGCAAGTGGCTATTTTCCATGTGTAGTGTAATTGAGAGAATTTTAGTAATCTTTGGGTTTTTTCCTTCTTGGGATTTTATATCCAATCTGGTCTTTTTCAAAAAATCAAAGAAAGAAGGAAAGCAAAATTTTGTCTGTATTTTGTAAATTTTGAAGTTTTATTGGAAATTGAAATCTTTGTATCTTTCTTTCAAAATAAGTTAAAAGTTTAGAATTTGTAAATTGTGTTGGATATTGTTCTAAAAAAAATTCTTCTAGAGGTTGCGGATCTCTGAATCTGGTGAAGAGTGTGGTTGGTTGGATACGCACGACGCAACAAATCGCCTCCAAATCAACTTCAAGTGAAGGACTCTAGGTAGCTCTATAATCCTTGAATATCCCTTGTAATTTTCTATTGAAAAGAAAAGGATTGCAAATTTCAATATGTTTTATGTAAAGCTTGAAATTATTGTTTTGTGATATCATTGTTGTGTAATTGTCATCTCTAGCCTTTAGTTTTCACTTCCCCTTCGTTTCTTGTCCAGTGTCATTAATTAATATTTTAGATTTGTGATAATGGCTGGCAAAGCATCTGAGAATTTAATCTTATTATAGATTAAATTGTCTATGCTTTGATCTTTCCATAATTATTTATGTGTAGTTTTTATTTGGCTAGAGATCGTCTTTTTCTTTATTTTGGTTGTATTTTTCATTCAGGCTATTTTATTTCGCTAGTCTGGTTCGTGGATTTATTTTTTGATATTATCATATGTTGGGTTGTGCCAACATTCCTCTGTTTGGATGAATATTTGATTTATATATATATATATATATATAAATATATAGATATATATAGACATATATACACAAATTTGTCTTGTTCGTCTGTAATTATTAATGGCATGCTTCATTTTATATTCGTATGGTTCCTGGTTGTGTTTATGCCTGCTGCATTTCTTCCCCCAATCAGTCTGTGCCCTTTGCACAACCATCCCTCCTTGGATGGTTGTTGTGCGCAACCATCTAGGAAGGGGGCTACGCCATTGTTTACTTGTCGTGTGCTTTAAAGAGTTTCTTTATATATATGTGTGTGGGGTTGTGGACATAAATTTGTATAAGTCCTCTCCATTTTATTTATTTGCGCAGTGATTTATAATGAATTTTAATTTAGTTTTTAGATAATTATAATATATATATGTATATAAATTAGATAGATATTCATTTAATTATGTTTTGATATACAACAATAATTTTTAATTTAATATTATTTTATGGCAGGCTTATACACACACACACACACACATATACATGTATAAATATTTTGATAGTAATATATTGTGGAAATTTAAAAGTAATTTTAATTCTGGGAACAAAATTACTTTGATTAGATTTAGATTTAAATATTTTATTTTTTTAATTTGTATTTAGAAATGATTTTTGCAAATTAGATATAGGAATTAGGCAAAAATAAGATTTAGAAGAATATTTTGTTTGGAAAAAGAAACAAAACTAGAAAATCAATATTGTTTAAGATTATTTTATATACTTGTTAATTATAATTGGTTTTAATATTCTAAGTTGAATATTTTATTTTCCGAAGTATAGTTATGTGTTTGAGAAATTGTAGAAAATCTAGTTGTCTTTATCAAATTTGATGAGATAGTTAATGCTATATAGATTAAGTTTGGAAATTAGATATTAAATGTGAATGATTATTCCATAGATTAAGTTGGAATGTTTAACTCCTTAATGAATTTTATGAGTAGGAATGGATTTTAAAATGATGGAAATTTATTTTTGATGTGCCACATGTTGAGTTTAGCTTAAACTTTATATAGTTTGAAAAGATTGTTTTAATTGAAGTAATGCGTTATTTTGGTGCTTGGGTAGATGGGTAAATATCTCCAGAGGCTAGGGGAAATTGTGCATATGTGCTTTGTTGTTGCACTTTTTTGTCCATATTGTTACCTTGTGAAAATTTGTGTGGGTGGTACCTCCTAGTTTTATGGGTTTTTGATACTTTGTGTAGTAACAAGATGGTCATGCCTCATGTTCCTTGTTGTGAAATAAGGTCATTTCTATTTGTGTATTAAGGTACACCCATTACTTGTCTTTGGTTTTGGGGTAACTAAAAGGGAGAGTGGCTTTTCTTGGGGCTAGTGTACAAGTGCTCACCCATGAAAGAGTTTCCTTAAATAAGCGATAACCTAATTAATGTGTCTAGTGGGTTGGGTTAGTTAACACATAACAAGATAAAAAATTGCATCTCACCCCTATCGTTAGTGCTCTCAAAGGCTAAGGATAGGTGGGAAGACTTGGTTGGTAAGGTCACTACCTTATCTCCATGAAAGGTAAGTGGCTCGGCATGAGTCACCCTATGTGGCGGCACTTTGAAATAGGATGCCTTGTTAACCATAGATGAAGGCAACTCCTTGAGATAGGTAGTCTGGTGAATCCATGTTTGGCCATGCAATGACAATCTCCCACTGTGCCCCTTGTTTTCCCTTATTCTTGGTGCCTCTGGAGTTGTTTTTATTGCTGTTGTTGTTTATTTGGTTAAGTGGTCTTGAATTGTATGGTGTTAGTCCTTGTGTGTTCTTGAATGTGTGGACAAGGGTTCTTTCTTATCGACTGCTTGCACGGGGGGTGTTCTTTTGGGTTCATGAGGTCAGGTGGAAACGTGCAATGCACCCATTGGGTCCCTAGGTGAGGATCATGGGGCGAAAGAAAATGCAGTGATTCCAGAAATTTGCATGGAGAAGATTGTACTTTATCTTGTAATTCAAATATCATTATTGTACTCTTCCCAATGTTATAAGGGAAACAAATTTGTAATGTAATATGGGTTTTTCATTTGTGTTGTATCTGTGGAAATATATTCCATGAATGTAACCTTGAACTCAAAAGTTGAATGTAATAATAGGTTATTCATGCATTGATTTATTTATCTTATTCATGTTGGATGAATGTTATATTTATATTATGTTTTATTCACGCTTCTATCATTTTTTTAGTTGGTATTGTTTATCATTCTAGTTGGGTTGGGTTTGTTCGATTAGCACACGATGTTACCCCATGGGACTAGGTTAATGCTATATGATATAGTTAAGTTGTTTAATTATTTTTTTTTTTAATGTAATTGTTGTTATAAAAAGAATTATTTTGTTTTGTTATAGTTGTGTCCTATGGGGTTTGTATGGCGAGGCATTACAATTCATATATCAATGAATATAGGATAATATTCTTCATGTTTTTATCTTTTCTTTATTTTTCTTCAGCCATGACATTTTATAACAAATGCTTCGACAACTAAAGTATTCCATTGGAAATAAACCTATTTCCACTAGCTTAGTCATAAGTTTTCATACATATAAAGTTCTCTTTATGTCTAAAATAAAATTTAGATAATTTTCTATTAGAGTAGAAAGACTTTAAATATTATACCACCTATCATGAGACATTGGGAAGCTTGTCCTAGTAAACAATGCACTACAAAGGTGGTAATCAATTTTTTTGAGGAAAATCTTATTACGAGGATTGGAACACCTTACGCGCTAGTATGTGACAATGGCCTTACCTTTTCTTCGTTAAAATTTTCCAATTGAGAATTTGAATATGGTATAACTCTAAAATTTTCATCCAACTAATATCCACAGTGAAATGGATTAGCTGAGTCATCAAATACGAATTTGTTGGATATAATAAAAAAGTTGATTGAAAAGAATCCTAAGGAATTTCATGCTTTATTAAAATTATCCCTTTGGGTAGATTACACTAGGATAAAAGTTGCATGAGGGAATTCCCCTTACCACTTAGTTTACAAAATTGATCCTAGACTTCCAATAAATTTGAAGATTCCTACTTGTCAGTTTTCCCAAGAATACATAGGATTAGATGACCAAACTGAGGCTCGGTTATTACAATTGATGCATTTAGATGAAAATCGTTCTTCAGCTATAGATCATTTTTATAGGCATCAATCTTTAGTTAAAAGATGATTTGATAAAAGGAATAGATTAAAGACTTTTAAAATATCTGATTTGGTCTTGTATTGAGATAAGGCTCATGAAAGAAAAGGTGATCATGGTAAATTTGATAAGATGTGGATAGGCCCATATCAAGTTTCTAAAATTTTGGGTGATAAAACTTATAGATTAAAGTCTTTGACTGGTGAGGACATCATATTATCTGTTAATGGGCAGTTCATAAAGCATTAATTCTAGTCATAAGTAAATAGTTTTCTTGTAAATAGTTTTTCTTGTAAATATATATATATTTTTTGTGTGTTTTGTAAATAGTTTTGTTTCTTTGTTTGTTTTTCTTTTGGGTGTTGTTTTGTTTGAATTTTCAATGATTATCAAGTTTTGAAGGTGAATAGGTTAATAGAACGTCAATTCTAGAAATTTGTTCTATGCTTTGACCAGAAGTAGTTTTCTAATTATGGATTATTGGAAAATTGTTTCAATCTTTATACTCTAGTTAGCATAAATTATTTAGTGGATATTGAGTTAAAAATGCACACATTTAAATCATTCTACTACAATTTGGGATATTAGTTGTTTGCATTAATTGAAAAATTAAAAGATTACCTTTTCTACCACTGTAATTCCCAGCCTAATAGTGGGCTTCATTGCTTGCAAATTGAAAATGAGCTATTATATATTGCAATATCAAAAGTGAAAATGAGCTATCATTGCTATAAAAAAAGAGGAAATCAACTCTTTAGGCTATCCAAATAACTCTATCGGGGCTATAGACGCCTGACTGGAAATAGAGCTATGTTTGGGGGAATTACAATGATAACCTTATCGGGGCTCTGGACACCTGAATGACAACAAGGCTCTGTCCCTAGTTGGCTTAAAATGAACTGTCATATTATGTAGATTAATGCAAACAAATGTTATTTTAAAAAAAATTTGTAGCGAAAATAACCAATTGCACACACGTGAGCTCAGTGATACTTAATTTTGTATGCTAGCTCAAGTGGAATTTGAATGTGGAATAAGGATTTAGTGATTTATAATTAGAAGACTAAAAAAGGTTGATGCGCTAATGTTAGGTTCATAATTGACTTTCTATTATCTTATTTAGTTTTCTTGGTTGCTAGTTGTTGTGTAGTTTCACAACATGCCCCATTTTTCTCTTTGGCAAAATGTGGACCCCCCTTTCTTCCCTTTGTTCCTCTTTTCTTTTGCTTGCTTTGGCATTGTTCCATGGTTTGGTTGCTTCCAACTCTCTCTTGGTACTGTTGGCCTTTTATTTTTTACCTATATTTATTTCTCGGACTTGGTTTTTCAGTTCTTTTATGAAGTTTGATATTTTAACCAAAAACCGGAATCTCAGAGTCTTGTGATTATATCTTCAATTGATTTTAAATCTACCCAATAAGTCACCGACTAAAAGTGTTAATCCCAAATATATCATTTATTCTTGTATCGAAACTTGATAAATTTATTCGTAACCCAAAAACCTAAGGGTCTATTTTGGAAGTGCTTTAATTTTCCTTGAAGCTCGATTTTTGGTCTTTTCTTTCATTTCAATCTTTGTTCTCTCTAAAGCTAGGAGGTAATTTATCGGACTCCAATATTTCTTTCAAAATTTGATACTAGAAAGCATTAATCTTGATGATCATAAATTGGTCATGTATCTTTAATGGTCCATGTCTAATCGGTGATTGAAGTGACACCAGTGTGCCACATATGATTACCGCATCATCTTTTCCCTCTAAGAGTGAGCCCATGTAGAAATATAGGTGTTCGTGATTTGAAACCTAATGTGTAATGATTGCACATTTATTCGAGAAATTTAATGCATTGTAACAGGTTATTAATGAAGGTGGTGAACTACTCATGTACTTGACACTACTTTAAGCATAAAGTTTCTTTTGTAACACCCTACTTTGCCTCATGCTATAACTTTGGAAAGCAAATTGAAAGAACAAAATAATTTTGGCATGCAAGGAAAGGTAAATTTTGAGAAGTCATAGAAAAACACAGTTACCAAGGGTTTTGGAGTCCCATTTCAAGAGATTATCATTATCAGCCAGAATCAGGTATGTTTTGAATAATTGATTTTGTATTAGCTATTTTTTTTATATTCAAAGATCTCAAAATATTTTTTTTTCCTTAAAATGTTCAAAATTGAAATAATGTTTATTATCTGATTTTGAATTTAATCGAAAAATGAATGAAAATTTTATGAAATTGTAAGAAATTTTGGGTTAAATTTAACCCTAACTTGCACACAAGGTACATATTTGAAAATTGTAGGAAATACCAATAAAAATGAGTACTTCTGAAGCAAGGGAAGAAGATGAATTCAAGTATTGCAATTCACAAGACATACCAATAAATATGGTAGTGATAGAAACTCATATGTGGTGGTCTTCTAATATAGAAATCTACACTCGGATACAGCAAGAGAATGCTTCTTAATGTATTGGAAATATTATAGAAAGTGGGTTATTTTCTCCAACAAGGTTTCCGCCAATAATGGAGGCCCCTAAATTGGTTGCGTGCATTGTATAAATTATTATGACCTTGATAAAAGAATCGTTGAGAAGAAAGGAATAATTTATGCTGATCTCACACTGAAAATAATTACATATAAATTTGGGCTTCCTGTTTTCACTCAGATGTATAACTTTGATATGAAGGCCATAGCCAAGACCTATCAAAATGCTGAAGCTCACAATAGATAAATTATGAGTACCCAATGGTGCCATGAACGAATCACACCACTGAACAAATTACTCCAAAGGTCCATGTTCAACCATTAAATTCAAGACATTATTACTCTGCTAAGCAGGATGGCTGGTTTAAGAGATGCCAATAAATTTGAACCCTGGATGTTCGTGATAATATCCAGATTGATGGAAAGTCTTGTGAAGATGCACTAGATAAAGTTGATTAGTGATAGATTATGTGAACAGATAAAGGAATTTCCCAAAACCAAGTGTTTTTATTTGTCTTCATATGTGATTTATTCCTACGCGATGAGAGAAAATAATCAAAAGGGTTGAAAATTGTTCATACTCTAGGTAGGGAGGTTGGAAATAGTTTGATATATGCTCATTTACCCCAAATCACTATCCATGGGTATAAAGATAATTACATGAGAGTTAATGATTTTTTCTCCATGAAGATGGTTAGAACGATGGAAGGTGATAGAGCCAAAAGATTGACCTTGGAATCACAAAGTGTTATTAGACCAATGGGAGGCTAGTATATTTAGTTCCCTACATTCTCCTACATCAAGATGGAAGGATTTGATGGAGATCCATTTATGCTCCCCAGATACCCAACAGATAATATTTTTTTATTAGAATTGGTGAGACAGTTGAAGCGATGCCATGCCTTTTATGACAAAGCCCACAAGAAGGTCTCTTTTAGGTTTCCTGTAGTATTTGGAAATTAAAAATGCAATGCATTAAGGCTATTTGACTTGTGTGAGGAAGAAAGGAAAACATATAATTTTGAGTTTTTTGTGGTCCAGAGAATATACTATGATCTTGAAGGGAATATTGCCAGAAAATTGTTGGTAGTCATGCTCATGTCCAACATTTAGAAGATTATTGGCTTAATTGTGAGGATGAGCATAGAGTACGATTAAGAAAATATCAAAGATTGTCTTTAGAGTCAGTGCGTATTCTAATGTTTCATGATGTTCTAGATCAGCTAGCAAAGGATGATGGAGGAGTGTTGAATAAGGCCTATAATAAAAATAGGGTGTATGATGAACCTATTCCAGATCCAAACTATGAGGGTGAAGAAATAATTTCAATTGATGAGTTATCTGCACTAGTTTTTTTACATACTCAACACTAGATTAATGATTTTCGTAAAGCCTTGAGGGAAAGAGGAATTAAACCCACGTTCTCAAAAGACAAGAAGAGAAAATAAATAAATGAAGTTGCATTTGAGAGTGGGGATCCTACTAGAAAGAGAAGGAGAACTAGTAAAGTGTCTCCTAGTATTAGGATTGAAGAGAAAAAACTTGAGGTTTTAAAACCTAAAATTCCAATTAAACCATCTATTAAACAATGGGATGCATAATCAAATAAGCATAAAAAAATGAAAAACTAAAAGTGAATCCTCCTCCACAACAAAATCAAGAAATGATGTGGTTATTGAAGAAGAAATAGGAGTAACAAAAAATGTTGGTGCGCATACGAGGTCTGCATCTCATAGAGTTGCAACATTATTTACTTATCCTCCATAAATTAAAATGGCTAATGTGAAACAAGCATTGGGAGGAACTCCTATGGCTTGAGATGAAAATTCTAAAACAGATGAGGCCATAATTAAAGAACAAATGGATAAATGGGGTGCCATGTGGGAGAAAATAAAAGAAAAGAAGTCTAAAGTTAAACCCATGGTACAATCAATGGTGGAAGATATTCTTGATAGAGGGATTTCCCCTATAAATATTGAAGAATAATTCATACAAGGAATGCTCGCCTCAGAAGCGGGCAACCTTGATATTCTTGAGATTGAAACATAGGAGACTGGAGGGCAGGATCCTCTTGATGGAACAACTATTGCAGATACTTTTGATTCCCAACATTCACTTGGGAATTTATTGAATGATAATGAACAATCACAAGTTTTTGAGAAATTAGATAAATATTTGGTTGAAGATGAAGTTGAAAAGGAAACTACACAGATTCAGGGTGAAGAAGTTGAAAATAAAGAACACCTTGGTGTAGAAAATAATGAAGAAGGTAATCCTCAAGAAACTAATATTGAACATCTAGATAGACAAGAGAATATAAGTCTTAAAAAAAAAGATAGTGTCAAATCCTAATAATCCCAACTCTATTCTAGAAATTGTTGAAGAGGTTCCTATTTCAATGGAAACAATAAATAAAGATGAAGAAATAAGAGAAGAAATTCCTGAATCAAGTGGACATCAAGAAAAAAGGAAGAGTTAGATAATGATGCACCTGATTGGTTGATCAGGGAGTTAGCTTCCCCAATGGAAGTAGAAGTATTGCCTCTAGATCTTAACAATTTTCTACAGGAAAAAAATACTCCAAAGCCTAGGCACATAGCTAAAAAAAAGCATGTCATACAAAAGAATGCAGATGGTGACATAACCGTCCATACAGCTAATCCAATAGCTAACAAGGAAATATATGAAATAATTCCTAAGGAGTATAAGATAACAAGTATCAATCTTGGACACTCATCTTGGAAGCAAGAGTTGGATGAAATAAAAGTGAATTTAGATGCCACTGTTGCTAGAGTACATAAATACAAAAATAATCAAATAGAATTGAAATAAAGGGTTGGTACCTTAGAAATTTTTATAAAATATTTGACCCTATCAAGTCAATCACAAGCCAAATTTTCCCCAACATCCAGTATTAATGTCACAAGAGCGGGTGGATGCAATTGCAACATTTCACCACAAAATGAATGTATTTGAAGAATGGATTGGATATTGGGTAAAACAGGGAGAAGAGTTCATTCTAGATGCGATAGGGAAATATAAGGAAGCATACAATAGGTCTAAAAAATATAAAAGATTTGAGAGTGAATACAAGGTTCAACAAGAACAAGTTAATATGGAGAAGAAAAATGTTGAAATTCTCATACACATTGATGTCCAAGATTTGATGCAAGAAAATTTAATGTCAGAGAAAGAAGCTCTATTGCCAAACAAATGGAAGAAAAAATTAAAGTGGGAAGGTGACATGTTTATGCAATGCATTGAAGGATTTGAAAAGGTGACCACGGAAAGTAAAGGATTTCTTGATGAATATCAAGGTTTTATTGAATTGTTAGCACGTTAGAGGTGTGATCCTAAAACTTTAGGATAGGATGGTAAGGAAGCCAGAGATTTGAAAGAATGGATTGAAAGAATAAACAAAGATTCTATTCAGTTATTAACTCGGGAGGTTATTGATGAGATCATACAGTGCATGAACACCATAGATAAATATGCAACAGGTAGAGTACGAAGAAATGATATAATACTTCGGGTATCATAAGAATATACTAGGCTTAAATTCACTTGGAAGGCTATACAAGGAATTTCAGAAGGTCATATGCATCAAGTATTGGGAGCTTTCCTAGAGTATCATGAAAAGAAAGGAGGAGAAAGGATTCTAAGCCTAAGTTTTGAGTGATAAAGTATACCAAATACCAGAAGGTGTTGTGATAACATTTGTATTGTAATTTTGTAGGTTGATCTCAGTCTAGATGGATTTATCTTGTCTGGTATTCAGAATAATGTTGATAGCCTTGGTTTATGCAGAGTATTGTGTACCGAAGGAGTGAAGAGTGTTGCTACTGACAAAGTCAAAACTTTGACTTGATCTGGAATGTTCTAAATGACAACTAGCTTCTACCATGTGCTACCTTTGTATTCATTATTTCTGATTCTCTAAAAAAATTGAAGTTTAAAATTTTGAGGCCTTATCTCTATAAAAGGCCATTTACTACTTTACTTTCATTTTAAGTTCACAATTTGTGGATGTCGAAAGAGCCAAAACTTCTTTAAGTTTTATTTTTTTTCCTATTTTCTAAATCATTTTGGACTAAAAACTTGTATGCACGTAGGCATTGATTAGTATGAGAGCCAATTTGATAGCTACCTATCTCATGAATCTCTTGTAACTAGTTTTGTTAGCTCCAGTGAACAAGCCTGTATGTTGCACCATTTAAGGGTGTATACAGAAACTACTTTGTGTCCAAACTGAACCCTCTCTTTAAAAGCTCACACTATTTTTTATGTAGTTGTGAAGCAATCTGGTGAAGTATAAAGAGGTTTTATTTGATTTAATTAATTCTTTGGGGCATGCATGGAGAATAACTAGGAGAACCTTTTAATTTCAATATTTTTATGCTTTATTTTAGAATAGATGTTTAATTTTTTTGAAAATGTTTCAAAAAATAGATGAATGGATGGAAATTCATGAAAATCTTTCGATTTAAATGAAATTGTTGAATGATTAAAGCTAAATCTACTTATGTGATAGAAAATGAAATTGTTGATGTTCATGAAATATTATTTCAAATCTTTTGATTTCATGATGTTATTTTTATGAATGAATTGGAAATATTTTGCAAATACCTTATGATCCTTGATAAAATCAGAATTAATGAACATATTCCCTTTGAGATTAACAAAAAAATTGCATCATACCTTGCAGCAAACCTAGTATGATCATGACCTGATTACCAGAGACTTGGGATTGAACTGATTTGATCTTGTTGCTATGTTTAGGTAGATTTTTCCTTCAAGATTTTCTTGTTCCATATATTTCAAGAAGAATAGGCTTCTTCGTGGTCTATCTAAGGAGATTTTTATTTGACACTTCTGATGCGAGTGAAATCATTGTCAACACCACCCAAGGTCTATGAGGACTCTATACCTTTATCCATATCCTGGCTTTCAAGTTGCTCTCCAAACGTTATGGGTTGCTTAGTAATCATTTAATATCTTCCTTGCAAAGGTTGATCTTCAGTTGTATTATTATCAATTACATCTTCTTCTTCATCAACAATAAAAATAGTGGTCTAAATTATAGTTCCCCTCATTTATCTTAATGGTGACACCTCTTCCCTTGCATTTATTTCCTTAGGGTTTCCCACCTCTTGGGTGAGTGATGCTGCTATGAATTCTTCTTCTTCTATATTTTAAGGATGTGACCCTATACTAGACACTTCTTCCACCATAGGTTGCATTATTGGATTTATTTTTGATTGTTTATTCTTAAGCCTTCCCATTATAGCATACCACCTTCCCAATTTCTCTCAACTTCTTCTTCAATTATTTTAGGATCTTCTTCTATAACTATGGGTGTCCCTCCCAAGGTTTGTCTCATTGGTGTTATATTAATAGAGGGTGGAGAACAAGTAATCATAGTCACTACATTTTGTGATGTAAACCTTTTCCTAGCATGTAACCGTGCTCTCATTTGTGCTTCTTCAATAGTCAAGGGTTGTTCTCTTGGATTTTCCATAGAATAAAATGCCACCTTTGGTCTTTCCATTACATTGGGCAGAGCAGCCATAGTTTCTTTGTATAGTCTAGCTAGTTGTGACACCATTGAAATCCATTGGCTTGAGGTATCAGGGACCTCTTCCCTATCTTATTTAGTTGTCCTTATTTCGACAACCTTTATTTTCTTCTTAGCACCCCCACTATAGCCGATTCATTCACCACATTTTTATTTCTATTAACATTACATAGGTATGTATGTGTTATCCCAACTTCCTTCATTGTTCTGAGGTAACCATCAATCCAAGACTGAGTATAGTTCAGTACTTTCTTAGAAATTATTTTAATGGTTACGATCTCCTCCTTTGTGTATTTAGGGTCTATGATGGGTTTTGAAGTATAAAAAATCTAATGTAGTAAAATGCATACCCTTGAATTTTCACACTTGTTTGGGACCACCTTGCTTTATTTATCCTTCTTTATGGCTTAATTGGTCCTATTTTGCATCCAAAATCCCTATGAAGTATATATTTTTTATGGAAAATCCCGACAAACCTCAAAAGATAAATGATCATTCAATTTTTCTATTTGTGTGTCCTTGATTTGTGGACTGGGACTAAGATGCTACCTAGGGAATCTTTTTCCTCCATGGGTCTTGGGACCCTAATTTTGAAACCTCTCAATTACGTCCCTTTTTGGCATTTGTGCCTTAAAAATTGAGCCTTATTTTTGGGGTCCAATCTCAAATTTGGGCAAGATTTAGCCTCCTTTAATTAACGAATTCATATTTTGGCTTTTTGTAGTGTGATTTCAAGATATTAGGCATGAATAAGTATAAATACAAGGTCCCTTCACTCATTTCAATCAAAATATTTTGTGAGAGTATTCACTATATTCAACTTGAGTTCACAAGAGAATTCAAGAGCAATTCATCAAGCAGTTGGACCCATCATCAAGTTTCAAGCATCATGTCAAAGATTTTTGTTTCATCATGTGTGTTGTTGTGCTAACATTTGTGATGTATGGTTTTGATCTAAGCAAGCATTTCAAGATCTATTAATCATTTCAAGATCCATGTCCATTACAACCATTACACACAAGTTTCCATCCTTTGCAAGGGTTTAGTTAGTTGTAGCATTGCATGTTGTTCATTCACCATTTCATTAATAAAATAAGTTTTAGAGTATGAAAGCTCGTCACATAGATGATCTGTAATTTCTTTGAAACTATACCATTGATGTAGAATGGACCTAGTAGGTCGGATGACTCAGATTGAGTCAATCGAGCATTGAAAATCCACCTTAGCGCCTTGAAAAACCATAGCCAATCAAAACCCATGAAAACAGGAGGTTAGAACTAGACAGTGGGTCCCATTTAGCCTTGTCACTCCAAGAACCAAGCCACATGTCGCCCTTTCGTAGAGATCACGGTACTTTAGAGACATTTACCGTGCTTGTGCAAGGTCTGCGAGGGACAATTATTATTAATCTCGTAATTAAAACCCTCGTTGATGAAAAGATGACCAATTATCATCACTAGCACCTCGGGAAAAAACCCTGCCCCTCCGTACATGCAAATTGGCGATATCTCGTAGACCTCGCACCTCTTAGTGACATCAGTAGGAAAACCTACGAGGTTTGAGAGAAATGGTCCAGATCAAAACTCGTGATTAGACGGTTAACCAAAAAACATGCACATACATTAGAATATTCAGGTGGGACTGGCTGGTACAACCCTTGGTGTTATAAAATTTTAAGCCCCGGTGATGGAAAAAGACCGACAGGCTGGGTGAAAGGGACTGGTAAGAGCACGGAGGAAAGGGATCAACCGGATCACTTAAGTGACCGGTTACCTTTGGTAGCAAGTCATCGATGAAACATAACAAGAGGGTTTCAAAATTTTATGATTAACATCACCCTGGGTAACTTTAAACCCTAAAACCCTAGCCTCCTTCCTTCAAAAATTAAAAGTCCCATCAGACAACTTTACAACTTTCTTCAATTTTTCTTTCCAAATGATCTTCAACCTAAAAGATGCAATCACACATCAAAGAGATAAAAATGTTGTTTTGTTAGGGAATAGGGGTTTTCCTTGGTCAAACCCTATTTTGGGTAATTAAACCTTGAAATGAATGAAAGAATGAAGGAATGATGAATGAAAAAATGTAACATTACAACTCACCACACTGTATTTGAAACCTTGGATAAATCTACAAACTAGCATGAAGTGGCCTCAATGTGAAACAATGCCTATGATATTCTTGATTGATCTTGAACAATACATCAACATATTAGCTCAAAAAAATGCATGATGCAATACATATTTGACATGATGAAATGAATCTTGATTGCTGCAATAATATTCTATAAATCTGTCCTTGAATACCTTAGAAATAGTCTTGAATACTCTTGATCTCATAAAATTGCTATTAGGACTTTCTCATAAAATTGCTTAGGTGAGACATAATGAAATAGCCTTGTATTTATAAATATCTTACAATTAATTCCTAAAATTTAAATATCACCAACAAACATTGAATTATGGATTTCAAATCATTAAAATACCACCAAAAACTTATCCAAAAGAGGAGTCCTAGGTCTAAGTGAGGACCCATTCACTATAGGGTGAATGGGTACTAAGACACTTAGGAAACACATCAGGCAATGTGAAATGTTATGTAAAAATATGATCCTACGACTAAGTAAGGACCCATTCACCCTATGGCGAATGGGTCCTAGGTCACCTTCCAAGGACACACATATTCCCAAGTGTTGTGAAATAGCATTTATGAATGTCGGGTTTTATCCCTCGGAATTCGCATTTAATTAGGCTTGGATTTGAATTAAAGGGGCCAATTAGAAAAAATATCCTCAATCAATAAATAAATCCCTAGATTAGTGTGAAAGTGTAAAGGTACACCTTACAATACCCTAAATAAGGTACAATTAGGACCATTTATTTTAAAAGGGCCCCAAAATTAATGTGAATATGAAAAACATATTACAACACTAAATTAAGGCATAATTAAGTTCATTTATTTATTAATTACTCCCAAATTAAGGGTGAAAAAATGGACACTTTTTCTGACACTATAAGTTCATCATAAACTTTGTCTAATTCGTAAGTTGGATTGCTTACGTCTCCATTGTCAACATCCATTTGTTCTAGAACATCATGAGTTACAAGAACCTTTATTTCACCCAATGATAGCCTCTGATATGACTACTTTCTCACAACATGGTCATCATCACAATCATACCAATAATCCTCCAAGTGATGAACATGGGAATATTTCTTGCTTATATTCTTGGCAAGACTATCCACCAACTCATAATTTTCCCTTCAAAGCGTGAAGAACTCTAGCCCATATATTTTTAACTTATCCTCACATAGCCTAGCATTTTTATCCAACATGCATTTATAATTCCCAATAATGATAGGGAATTTCATAGATCCTTTCTTGTGTATTTGTAAAAAAATAGTATGAGATGACAACAACTGTCTCAAAAATTTAAGTAACAATATCTTGTCTATTGGATATTTGCAAAACATGAAGGGATAATGTATAAACCCTTCAACTCTGATGTTGGTGAAAGTAGGAAACTAAATAAACCAACATCCAACAACTCATACAACATACTATTCTTCAAGAGACTGTCTCTTGGCTTTGTCCCATTCCATCAACCTCACCACCTTCATAGCAAACACATCATTTAACCTTCGTTAGTGCTCTCAATATTGGTATGCAATAATATAGGGAAAATTGTGATAAATCAAATTATTTCCTAGTTCTCTACCTAGGGTACCTACTCTATTTAAACCTTGTATATTTTCCCTTAGGGCACTAGAATAGAAAACATATGAAGACATTATAAACCACTGGGTATCTAGGAATGTCTATAGTTGTTCATTCAATTTTCCACTGATAAATCTTACCTAATGATTCTACATGGTGCTTTCTCTCATTTTCCTCATAATTTCAAAAATCAAAGGTTTAAATTTACTAGCATCTCTACATTCAACCATTCTTCTCAATAGGGTTATCATATCTTGAATCTCTTGAATAAACGATGACTTTAGGATATGTTTTGGCATCTTCTCCATCTTCTCTTGAAACCATGTTGATAAAATGAACCTCCTATTTTGGTCTTATGAGGTTGTATATGTTGTGGAAACATCTTTCATATCAAATTTATTCATCTACCTAAACTAGGGGATCCCAAATGTATACACAATTCTATATGTCAAGAGGTCTACATAGACTCTCCATTCTTTCACAATGACCCTCCTATATAGTTCATACGATTTCAAACATTCTAGTAGCAGTTTAGGGGCATCCATCACCAATGGGAACCCTCCTAACAAATTCATTCCACTAGTGACCATATTCTTGGTGCGTTGAGTGGAATCTTATTGATGAATGCTCCTGGTGAATTCATACTCATTGAAACTTCCCATAGGGTGATCCCACAATACCGGTTTACAATTTTTGGCCAAACTAGACACTTAAATGATTTTTTCCAACTAAATCTTCACTTTCAAACACCTATAGCAGCTAAACTATGAGGAATTTGAAGATGATGCAAACTATTGATTTGTGACATTTTTTCTGTAGATTCTAAATATATTTTTTTCAAAAAATTTGGAATCAGATTGCACTTATTTTTCCATCTCTTTTGAAAACTAGTTTTTTACAGTAAACACCATTTTTAAGGAGTGACGCTCATCGTAAACACATAATTTTTTTTCCATGAGGGATAAAATTCATTTTTTTTTAGTTTTAGCTTTGTAACTACGATATCTAGTGTAATGCCCCATCAAGTAACCTTAAAGGAAGTTGCAATTAACGTCTTAAGCGAACCAAATTTTTTTTTATAAAGTGCATTTAACATACACATTCGCTTACTACTCAACAACAACCTCTAAGGCTACAAGGTTAGGATTACTTAAACCCACACAAACATATTACATATAACCATAGCATTAAGAACTTTATGAAATAAAAATCATACATCATAAGAATACCACATAACCTAATAGGATAATCAACCAGGATACAATCTCATAAACATTATCTTAATCCAATAGTTACATCACTCATTCCCAGAATGAGGCAATAGTACATAAGGTTACAATTACAGAACTCCACCTCATAACAAAAGAGGGGTAGATAACTTATACAAAAAGAAATATTACAAAGTAAGATAATACAACAAGAACCGCGAGCTGTCCATCTAGATGTCTCACCACCAAGTACTGAAGATAGATGGGGACCCAACGGTTTTGGTGCATGTTCCACCCTACCAATGTGGTACCCGAAGGCCCACCCCCCATGCTAGGAGATAGTAACAAAGTAACATGGACAAAGATCTACTACCTCTAACCAAAGGCAGACTCATACTGAACCAAACTAACATAACTAACCAAATGAATTAACAAGTACAACTCATTCACCATACAAGTATGAATCAAGTATGAATCAAGTACAACTCAAGTACAACATAAGTACAAATCAAGTACAATACAAGTACAACTCCAACATCACTGACATAGGTCACATTGATTCCAGATATAAAATAGATCAAGTATGTTCACAGAATCATACATATAAAATAATTAACAACAGTTGTCCTAGATAGAGTGTCATCGTAAGGTTTGTCATGAGATCTCCTTTGGGAATTCTTCATAGGCTCTGACACAAGTAATCCTGGTGGCCTCAACCGAATCCCAACACTCATACTCACTCATGCAGAATCAACTACCTCTCGCAAGAACAAGATAGTTGATCTTTCCATTCCAGACCTTCTCACTCATCCCAAGTCTAAACAAGCCCTTGTGTCCATGAGTGAGGATTAAATTATCTTGATTAGTGAGAAGTTAGTCCTAATCTTCTAATTACATTATTTTAATTATCACTTGTTTAAATCACTCCTGAAGGTTATCTAGTTTACCTCTTTGGGCTCTCGCGCCTAACAAAAGCCACTCTTCTATTCGACAACACACACCCAAACAATCCACCAAGGGAACCACAAGTGCATACCAACTAGGCATCATAATCCACTCCAACACAAAAAGGATACAAATAATAGAAACTCACTCCAAACATCTTGGAGGAAACAACACATAGTCCACTCCCTTCACAGGAGGTACAAAAAATCTCACTCCAAACATCTTGGAGGCAACAACACATAGTCCACTCCTTTCACAGGAGGTACAAAAGATCTCACTCCAAACATCTTGGAGGCAACAACACATAGTCCACTCCTTTCACAGGAGGCAACAAGATGAAACCACATAACAAGGTCACTCCATACAAGGAGACACGGATCCCATAATCCGCTCCTAAACCAAGGAGGTGCAAACATCCCCATTCACGAAAACCAGGTAAAACTAAAAAGATGCCGTGCACTACCCAAGGGAAAACAACTGGATGGCCTAAAGATTCAACAACTCTTATCCTCTAAGTTTTTTTGGAAGACTTATAATTTAGGACTAACACTAAATCCCAAAACCAACAATGCAACTTGATGACATAGCAACAAAAGCATTCAAGTCATCAATCAAATCTAATATTTGGATTTCCTAAATCCATACTTATTCAATAGGTAGTGTTGACAAAGTCAAAGACATGATAACTAGATCATCTAAAATAATCATAACCCCTATTTCCCTTTACATTATTGAAAATCTAAAACAATTAAACTTACTTCCCTTTACTGAATACAAAGAATTAAATCCTTTAAGATAATCATGAGGAAGATACTACTTTTGGATATACTAAATCCATACCTCTTTCATAATCCAATCACAATGATTCAATTAATCTAAATAGAAATTAATAAATAACATAATTGATTGCCTCATCAATAAAACTTCTTAATTTACTTTTGAATGATACAAATCCATGCAAGTAAACTCTTTCCATTTCCTAACCAAATCTTACATCTCATTCACTTTTCTATTTAAAACATTCAATCACTTTAATATAATAACATATTGTTTCTCTATCCATTTAAAAACATGCAATTTCACCAATGTATAAAAAAATATCTTTTGGCTTATCTATTTGACCACGCATTCATGTTGTTTCTAATTAAATCTCATTAATTAAAACAAACATTTAAATATAAATATTTCTATAATTCTTCAATATATTTAAATATCTTTTTTCTTATCAATTTTGACCATACATTCAAAAATTATCATTTAAATTCTTCATGCAAAGCTAAATTACATGCACTCAAATAAAACAAGGTAAATACTGATTGAAAATACTCATGGATATATATATACATTTCAATATATTTTCTTCAATCATATTAACAAAATAAATGTTTCCTTTTAAATCAAATAATTACTTCTATTAAAAAAAATATCTTTCTCTAATCATTTTCTACGCATACTAATCAAAAATACCTAATACAACCCTAATTCACATTACATGCAAATTAGATATTTCAATTTCAATTTCACTTTTTGAAAACCCACTTCAATTTAAAATGCAATTTCAAATAATAAATTAATTTCCAAAGTTGCAACCAATTTTCAAAATAAACATTTAATTACAATTTCTAATTTAATTCCCACACGTTGAAATTAAATTCCAAATTTAATTTTAATTCTTTTATTTCCTTTCATTCTCTTGCATCACGTTTAATTAATTAATTAAATTATTTAATAACTAAATTCAACCCCCTTGGATTAAATTTAATTAATTAATTAATTTAAATATCGACTTTTATCCATATTGCATTATTTAAATTAAATAACCATCAACATGATTTAAATGCAATTATTCTAAATATCTATTTCCAAATCAAGAATGCTTCAAAATTAAATAACATCAAAGCAAGACAGACAATGACTTGACACACGCAACTGACGACACACTAAGGCTAGGGTGTAAACTTGACACATGTTACCTAGCTACTATCTCCCATTCAACTTAACCGTTGGATCGACACACTCAAACCTGTGAAACTAGGTGGAGTCGATGTCATGTACCTGCAATCCTGCAACCAAGTAAACAATATCATATAATATATCCAGCATATAATACACACCGTGAAGAAGGAATTACGGATTCACAGGGCGCTCACAAGCGAGTGATGCGAACTCGTCCTCTTCACCCATACACTCATCAAAACTGACACTTTCATCATAATTCCAATAATCTCATAATAATATCTCATGTTAACTCTACAACATCATTAATCCATAATGCATGCGAAACAATAATCAGATAACTACATCCTACAATAATAGTTGTCGCTCAATAGTAGCGATCAAAACATCATAACAAAATGTATCCAGAAGTAAGGTAACTGCAACCACACATAGCATAAAGCAAACCAAACAAGAAGCAAAATGGAGGGGTATTACATCTAGTGCTTCTAATTGGTTTCATAGTGTTTTATTGAATATTTTTTCCTAAATCAAGTTTCAAAGTCAAACCAATTACAATTCAGACATAGGCAGACCGTATAACACATAATTTTTTTTGTATGTATTGAAATTCAATTTTATTTTCTTGGATCAAGGACTTCAATATCTGGTGCACTCATATTTTTCAAAAAAAATTCATAATCTTCTATTTTTCCACATGTGCAAAACAAAGAGCTTGATTTTCAATGAAAAACCTACATTCACAAGAAATAAAAAATAAATATAATAATAAAATTAAATATATTTAAAATTATAATTTTTGCGAAGCTTATAATAAGGACTACATAATTATAAAAATAAATTTTAAATGAATTCATTTGATCCCCCAAAAGGTAAATAAAATTGCTTTTTGATCAACATTTCCATAGGTGTAAAGGAGATTTTGTTATAGGTATGGTTTAAAACTAGTTGGGTTCTATCCAAGGGGGTTTGATCTAAGGTTGTTTGATCAAACCCTCTTCAATTGGAATCCTTAAAATGGAAATTTTTAAGGCTTAAATCATTATATTTTCTAAAAATGTGTGATTTCAATAAAAATAAGAATCTCCCAAAAATTGTAAACCAACATTGTGGGATCACCACATATGGGTGTGTGTAATAATTTCGTCGGCTGGTACAAATTGTGAGACAATAAATTCAAATTCCTCATTGGAATTATTCTTTCTTGAAGTACTCATATCTTCTTTAATTTCTTGCTTAATTTAGTGGATATGTGCTTTGTGTATGAGTCAGGGCTAAGTCTAATCATGCATTTTTGACAATTCATTAAAATTCCTTACTCATGACCATTTAATAATTGAAATTAGGTTAAATTATTTAAGAGTAATTAGTACTTTATTCATGACTTAACCAAAGGAAATGTTGCTTAACCATAGACATGCATACATAAATATTAACAAAATTCAATTACAAGAAAAGTACTTGGTTTCATTGACCTGGTTTCATTGATAGTGTGATAGAATAAACAAAGGTTCAACACCTTATGGATGTGTTCTTCAATATTCCGAAACTTTCTTTTTTCTGCACACCACAACCATTGATTTAATTCATTTATGTCCCTATAAATGGATGGTCTTGCTCGATGTAGTTTGTTATGGAAGCAATTGCATGCTCGAGGTGGTGCCAAGTACGTGAGTTGTTAACCACATTTATTAATTTCTTTTACTATGCATTAATTACCCTAAACAAAGATGCAATCATGGTAGATTAGTGTTCACATTATGAAATCTTTGATTCCTACACTAAGGCCCACCTTTGAAAGGAAAGCAACATAGGTGGCAAAAGTGGCATGCTTGTGTGTCATGTTATTCTTTATGAGACAATGACTTCAAAGGAAGTGTCTAGCTTGGATCTTGAATTACCAACTATCAATAAGATTTGAAACACCCAACATTTGGTCTTAAAGAGTTATTGGAGTTGAGCCTTTTTCTTACCAGGTTTATGAGAACCAGGTGAAAACGATACCCAGGTGTGGGTAAAACTAAGACCCCAATGAATCAAAATGAAATAAATTCCTAAAACTTCCAATCTTTGATTCTGAAGAAAATAAAAGCCTTGATTAGACTTAACCAAAGAACAAGTCAACACATGAACACTCAAGGAAAATTCGCTCGGGTGAAAACTCATCGGGTGCAACGACTAGCTGAGCAAAATACAAATTTTGTTGAAGATGAATTATATACTTAGAGAAACAAAACACGACACCCAAAAAATCAAGAATCTATATAATTAATAAGGTCATGGAAAAGACTTGAAAAAACTTCAATCCTACAATGACATCAACTTGAGTGGGAGTTGAGCACATTGGAGCAAGAATTTTATTTCACCATTTGCTCCAAAAAACACACCAACATAAGAAAAATGCAAAGAAAGGGAAAAGAAAAAGAAAAGAGGGGTCCAAATTTTGTCAAAGGGAAAAATGGGGCATGTTGTGAGACCACACAACAAATAGCAACCAAAAAACCCATAAAACAATATAAAATTAAAATTGGATATAATAACCCTACTTCAACTTTCTATAGTTTTCGAATTATAAACATTCAGACCCTCGCTTTAACATTCTTTTCACTTTAATCAACATAAAAGAATTAAATTTCATTGAGCTCATGTGTGTGCAAGTGATTTTTTATGCTATAGTAAATTTAGAGTCATAACAAATGTTTGCATTGAACTACATAATTTGGTAATGCCCTCTTAGGACAACCTTGGATAGAGCCTTTCTACCAGTCAAGCGTCCATAACCTTGGCAAGGTTATATTTGTAATTTCCCAAAGTATAGCTCTATTGCTCGTCAGGAATCTATATCCTTCATAGAGATATTTGAATGGCCTAAAGAGTTTAATTTTCTCTTTTTGATATTTCTTTGATATTCATTTTTAATTTTTCATTTGATATTTCATTGTAAGCTCTTTTGATTCAAATTGAAGGCAATGAAGCCCACTATTAGGTTGGGAGTTATAATGGTAGAAAAGGTTACCTTTTGATATATCACACAATGCAAACAACTACTATCCTAAATCCAAGTTAAATTCTTGAAGTGTGGAGAATTTGTAGCTCAATATCAGCTAAATGATTTATGTGAACTAAAGTAAATGAATCTAAAACAATTCCTCGACTATCTATAATTAGAGAACTATTTTTGGTTAAAGTATGAATCATATTTCCAGAATTGATACTCTGTAATTTTGACTACCTTTGAAGGTTGCTAGCTATATTCACATCTCAACAATAAATAACCCCAAAAGGAAAACAAAACCAAGAAAAGAGCGTAAAACAAGAAAAAACCTATTTATATATTTACAATGAAGATCGATGACCAATATTAAGCTTGGAAATAATGCTTCAAGAACTTCCCATTGATAGGAAATGAGACATCCTCTCTGGTGAGAGTTTTAAGCCTATAAGTGTTGTCACCTAAGATATCAGATACTTGGTAAGGACCAGTCCACAACTTTTCAAACAACTATGTTTTCCCTTATGCTCATGGGCTTTGTCTAAGGATAGGACTAGGTCAGATATTCTAAAATATATTAATTTGGCCCTCTTGTCGAACCAACACTTTACCATGAATTGATGCCTAACAAAATGATCTATTTTCATAATACATTTTTGATCTAAGTGCATCAGTTGTAACAACTATGCCTCAATCTTGTCATCTAATCCAAAATATTCCTGGGAAAACTACTAGGTGGGGATCTTTAGATTTATTGGCAATATAGGATCAACTCTATAGACCAAATAGTAAGGGGAATTATCCAATGCAGATTTTATTCTAGTTCAGTCAACCCAAAGGGAAAATTTTAGAAGGGAATTCCATTCCCTAGGATTCTTCTCAATCAAATTTTTAATTATGTCCACTAGGTTCTTATTTTAATATTGTGCTAATTTTTTTCCTTGTGGGTAGTAATTAGATGAAAATTTTAGTGTTATACCGTATTCAAATGCCCAATTGGAAAATTTTAATGAAGAAAGAGTGGGGTCATTATCACATACCAAGGTATACAATACTCCAAACTTGGTAATGATGCTTTCTTCTACAAATTTGATCACCACTTCTATAGTACATTGTTTGCTATGGTAGGCTTTATCCCAACCGGTACAATAATTAGTAGCAATAAGTATCTACTTGTGGCCTACATATAATGGCAAGTTAATTATGTCGATGAAATATAACCCCTATTGCAAAAAGGGATGAATTTCCATCATTGGTAGTAATGGTTGTTCATTGAATCTTCCTTTGTTTTTATTAGTCTGTCATGTATAATAGTGCTTACTACTTTACATGCTCATACTTATCTTTGAAAATAGTCGGCCAATAGTAGCCGACTCTTAGAATGAGGTGTGCAGTGGCTAAGGGTGCTCTATGAGTTGTGCCTAATCTATCATGTAATTCCTAGAACACTTCACTTTATTCTTTCTTATCTAAGCATATTAAATAAATTCCTTCATGTTTTCTCTTGAATATAGCACCTCCTTTAATCATGTAGCTATGGGCTTTAATTTTTAGGGCTATGATTGGATTCCTTTGCATGTTGTCTAGATAGTTGTTACTAACTAGATAATACCAAATATCTTAGTACCAATCATCTTGGTTCTCTACATCTAGAGTATACTATTGGCTAGATATTTGAGAATCAATCTCATTGATGGATTTAACAAATTCCTATCCATGAACCAATTTCATGGGTATAATTTCCAAATCAAACTCTTGTAGAATCGTGACCCACTTAGCTCTTTTCTCTCCAAGTTTTCTTTGTGTTAGTAGCATCTTTACTGCTGCATTAGAAATGTTAAGGTTATAAGGTAGCCATCTAAAAATTTAAATGCATATTTGATCAATAAAACATACAAAAAATTATAGCAGAAATAAGACAACACAAAGAACTTAATGTGGTTTACCCAATCCGAGCTACATCCACAAAATTGCAACCATCCCATGATTTTATTATCCAGTGAAAAACATATTACAATCTTGTGAATAATGCCATACTACAACTCCCCATCCCAACTTCTTATAACAATATTTTAGAAGCTTCTAAAAATTAGGGTTCTACAAACTCAATTTTTTTCTTTTTCGGTGATGAAGTGAAAAATGGTGAAAAAAAAATTCTCAAGGACTGTCACCCCCGAACCCCCGCTTTTCAGGGGCGGGCGCCCCTGAACTCCCACCCGACCCTGGACCCCAGTGAGGATACATGAAGAGTGTACAATATAGCATGATCAATCACCACATGCCAACAATCTCTGATGCAAGAGCATCCTTGGTTCTTGGCAATCTTGCATCAACCAAAAAAATATTTTCATTCAATTTTGGATAAAAGCACAAAGCTATGTGGGTAAAAGCACAATAGTGTGTCACACTTTTGGCCTAGCAAATAATTTTGGTCAAATAGATTCCGGTCGAATGCGGTTCGGGCGAATAGGTTTCAGTCGAAACAAAGTGCCGGTGATGTGGCTTGTACGTGGCACCCCCCTTTCGCCTGAAAGTGTTTCGGCCAAAACATATTCAGCCGAAAGTCTTTCGGCTAGAACATATTTGGCCGAAAGACTTTCGGCTGGAACAAGGAAAATAAAAACAAAAAAGAAAGGCTCACATTCATTTGGACATTCGGTCGAATGCACCTGCTAGAGGGAGGAACTACAAAGTTTGGACAACGACCCATTTTGTTGGATTCCCACAATGACCCACTTTAGGTCCCAGGTTCTCCTCTGTAAATAGTTTACCAAACGGGTTCAAATCAGGGTTATTTGGAAAACATTTTGAATTTGGGGATTTGCAAAGCATAGTGAAGGGTTTCGATTTTAGCAAGTTCTGTTATTGTAGTGAATTTGTAATTTGGGGTTATGAGTTTTTTTCATTAAAGGAATGAGTAATATGTTGTTTCCGGTTAGGGATTGAAGAAAAATGGTGAAATAAAATTGGCCAAAACAGTTGAACAGTTGACATGCCTTCTATATGCTTCCACATTTTGCATACATGTCTATCAAGGAACTTGCAACTACAACATCTGACAAAAATCCACTATCTATTGATGGAGGAAAATACCCTATTTTAATGCTCCCACTTTGGCACAAGATGGGAGCTGGTCAGACTAAACCCCAGTGAAGTTTGGCAAGAATTTAAGCTAATAAAAATAGGCTAGGCAATTGAAGAATACATCATGATATCTTAGTTCAAGCGCCCAGGAGCAATGAACCATGTTAGGATTTTTGGTGAATGTAGCTTTCAAATAACCCTTTCCTTATAGTATATTTGCTAGAGATGGGAGGTTTTGAATGGGAACAACAATGAGATTTTGAAAATGTTCCATTCACTGAGATGCTGCACCTGTCATGAGCATGGACTCCATATAAGGGGGTGTCCTCTAAATAGTAGCAAATAAGAGAAGTATGAAAATGCACCACCTACATAAATAAATGTTGAAGAAATTTCAAAGGAATAGAAAAAGTTTGGGGCCTAAATTTGATGGCCATATAGCTATATTTGGGCTTATTTGTTGTAAAATATAACCAAAATTTAAGAAAGATTATATCAAATGAGAGTAAAGGCTTCAAACAAACCATCAAAATTTTCTATAAGACTATTCTAATACATAGTTTTTCAAATGTCTTATTTCATCTCAAAGTGAACTAAATAATAAACTCCCCTGTATTATTTATAAAAAAGAAACAAATATCTGAAGCAGAAACTGCAATAAAAGATAAATTAGGTCAGAAATATTTGTTGCCAAGGCCACCATAAGTAGGTGCACTCAAAAGGCGATAAGAAAGCCAATGACAAACCCATATATCTCATTCCAGGTTTCTTTACTTGTATCCAAAGTTGTGGATCAATGTCATCCATTGAAATTTTTCTCACCAGTCTGCTGCTTCCATCATATATATTTATTTCTTCTCCAACAACTAAAGTCCATCGGCTGCTGTTTACTGAAATCTGATCAATTTCTTTAGGTAAACTAATATCCACTCAACACCACCTCTTGGAATTTCAATTTTCTTCTCCATTCTCTAATTTCCACATAACCGCACATACCCTATAAACCAAAATTAGTTGCCCATCACTCCCAGCTAAATCCATATAGAAAGTAGAACTACACCACTATGTCCTAGTATACCATATTTTTGCATAAACTCAATATTTGAATCCTCTGAATATAACTCATGGGAATTGTAATCTCTGTCAATAGCATCCGATGGGGGTAAAATTTTTGTCCAACATCTTTAAAAAAGATTCAATTCTACAACCACTTCATTGTGGGATTCATGATCCAACTAGTAAAATCTTCCCTTGTAGTAAACCCCTCTTCCTGAAGCCCAAATATAACCCGAATCTTCCAAACTTATTTTTATTCTATTCTAGGAATCAGATGATGAATCATAGACATCAATACACTATGGGTCCTCACCCATTACAATAGTGAATTGGTTAGTGGAAGATTCAAATTCTTTTCCTATAAACTCATATTTGTAGGGGATGCCTATAGATTCATAGCTGTAGGGGATGCGCTTTCAAGCTCTGTTTCTTTCATCACAGATAGAAATATTGAAACCAGATGACAAATAGAACATGGTGTTGCATGCAAATTCAATGTAATAAGAATACTCACTTGATTTAACAAGTGGAACTTTGTAAATATCTCCATTTCCTACCATAACTCATGACTGTAAATTATCAGACCCAAAATTGGCGAATTGAAATAGAAAAGCTGCGCTGTATAAAAGATGCATGTTTGGATATATTTTTTGCATGGCAGCATATGACGACATCATCTTATTCCAAGCTTTCCACAGAGTCCTCAAAGTGACAAGGCGTCTTTGTGGGAGCACCCTTGCTATGACCATCAATGCAACTTTTTCCGAGAAGTTTTGCCAAATTCCAATGTCTATCTCTATTTTTCGCACAGCTATACTAAACCTCTAGTTTGGGAATTTTTTTCCCTACTCCGAGTCGATCTAAGGCATACTTGAATTAGTTTGATCAGTATTTGATGTGATATTTTTTCTTTCTCGCTGATTGAGAGAGGGATGACCTCAATATTGAATATTTTATTTTGCTTCATGCTCTTCATTTGAGAGGATTCAATGTGGTGAATGGCCTTTAGGCAAAGGAATCAGAAAAACTTTATATAAAATGTATTTTCGTTGTATAATTATAAATTTGATTTGGTTAATTTTTGATAATATTATAGTAAGACATAAATTGTAATGGTAGATTTATTTATTTATTTTTGTCAATTTTTTATTTAGTTTCATATTTATTTTGAGCAGTGTCTTATACATTGATATATTGACAAATGATTTAATTTTAAACAATGTCAAGTACCTTGTCTTATCTTATGTTATATACTTATCCTTTACATACATTCCCTTACACCTAGTCCTTCATTTTTAGGATCACATGTGTCATATTTTTGTATTTACTATATCCATCCGTGCATATACTTTCATGTACCTATGGTCCATACACTTTTTGGTCTTGGGTCAAGTTTGTGGTTGTAGGGTTTACCCTAGACCCCAATCTCAACCCTTTCAAATTCAAAATTAGTTTATTTTTGTTAAAATATTCTCTCAAAAGATTGACTAAACACAAATTTATGTGATTTATTGTCATGTCTTTGTATTTAAAGACATTCTATGCATTCATTTTAATCATTGATTAATCTATTCACCCTTTGAACTATTTTCATATCATTTGCATTACAACACTTTCATAGTTGCACTAAAAGGAATTTGGATTCATGAGAGCATTCTAAGAGAATATGCATGTAAGGGATTGAAAATTATTTATAAACCTCAAATTTCAAATTCACCATCCATGCACGTACATGTGTATGTATACATATATGTGTATGTACATGCGTGTACATATATGTGTATGTGTGTACATGTACATGTACATATATGCACATACATGTGCATATATGTGTGTACATGTATATGTGTGTGTACACATGTACAATATATGTATGTTTGTATTATATGTACATGTGTATACATATGTGTGTATGTACACATGTATGTACATGCATATATATGTACATGTGTGTGTATATTTAATTGTATGTGTGTATGCATATACATGTATGTATATATATATACATGTACATACATGTGCATGTGTGTATGTATATATACATACATGTATATGTGTATATGTGCATTTATGCATGTGTGTATATGTGCATGTACACATGTGTGTATATGTGTATATGTGTGTGTGTATGTATACATATATGTGTATGTGTGTATATACATGTGTACATACATATGTATGTATATGTACCTATACATACATACACACATACACATGTATATATGCAAATTATATGTGCATATATGTATACATACACACATACACATATACACATATACATGTACGTATATATACATACACACATACACATACATACATACACATGTACATGTATGTATGTATATATACACACATACACATGTACATACACACATGTATATATATATACATTTACTTGATTGCTATTGTGAGATTCTTGAATATAATTAATGGTTAATTATATGTTTTTTTATCTCTAGAATGAATAATGATTGATCCAATGGGATACTCTTGTCCATCACCATCTGTCATCTATGCCACCAAATTTATTTTTGGTTGCGTACATCTTAGTAGATAGTAATCTACACCTTCCGCATTGTCAGGATCTGCAACAACAACGAAAATATCTCCTGTACACACCATATATTTTTAGTCAATTTTAACTAAATTAAACACATGCCCTTAAAACTTAAACATGGAATATATTTAAATCAAATTTAACTAAATTAAGATCAATTTCCATACCTGTAATAACTAAATCAGATACACATTCGTAATCAGCTGAATAGAGAGGATCGTAGACATCGACATTGTCATCTTCAACAAAAGGAGGCATTGACATTAATTGTTTCATTTCCCATTGTGAAACATACCCATCTCTAATATTCTCACATTGAACAATATTTGCATTGTTCTCAATGCAATCATCACAAAAACATGATTTTTCTCTCACATTAATTACATGAGGCTTACTACTTCTCATTGTCATGATTTGATGTAGACTTCTAATACCATGAATTGCTTGACAATTATAAGGATTTCATCGATCAATATCTGTAAATTCAAATTTGAAAATTCAATTAAAAATCATGTACACTTGAACTTTGAAATTCTTGATTTTTTAACAATTTTGACTAGATGTACTTGTAACTTCCCAAAAATAACATGTGTTGTATGTTGAGTTGCGAGCGGAAAAATGACTTTTACACCATTCAACAATTTCATTTGCATTTCATATGGCATTACCTGCAAGTACACATGTGTTGGCACAATTTTCCACCTATTACTTTTAAGGAACTTATAATAATTTTAAATTTAATTTAAATATATATATATATATATATCTATAATCTCTTCAAAAATATATCTACATGTTCCATATATATATATGGTGAAAGTTACTAGCAAGTTCATGTTGACAAAGTGCACGCTTCACACATGCTCTTGCTCCATCGTGCTCTCCTTTTCCATGTCCACTCTCATAAAAATTCCACAAAAATTTCGTGTTGCGTCTAGCATGTTGATGGCTTAACCAAACAAAATATTTTGAAGACTTAAATTGTCCTGCACGAAGTTACAAATAATTGTACACTAAAACCAAATTAGCTCAAGTCAAAAAAGTAATTATATATATATATATATATATATATATATAACTTGCAATTAGACTTGATTTAATTCTCAAAATTAAAAGTAAATATAAATAAATAATTTTTTTTTAAAATGACATGTAAACTTACCAGCACATCCATTAGACCATATCCAGTGTTGTTCTTGATTTATGCCATGTCATCTCAGGTCTTCAAAAAGCATTTTGAAACAATGAGTTGCATAGCTTCTATCATGATTTGTATCATCACTGATATAAAAGTGAACCTCTTTGATGATAATTCAACCATCTTTGCTACTTCGTATTCCATTGACCTCTAATTCAACATGCCTATAGAAAACTTGCACAAAGATTGCAACTTGCTCTGAATGGTAATATTGACTTTGAATCTCAATTTGAGGACTAAATGTATAGTTCTTAGAGAAATCTACAATAAAGAGAATACAACCTGGTGGAAAACAATTCTTTGAATCACGAAATTGTTTAGCTTACCATCTTGCACCATGACAATGTTGGATATGTGGATATATGATATTGTGAAATTTACTCATGAATTCATTGTAAGGCAATCCACTCTCTTTGAGAACAATTTTTTTGGCCTCAACTTCTGACTTCGTTAAGTATGTCTCATATTCATACCTCTTCCAAACAACTTGCATTTCATTATTGTCAACATGTGAAAGATTGTTCAAATCTCCACAATCATTACATACATTTTTTATACACTGAACATTGAATTCTTCTAAATCTTTTGATTTTTCGCATACAAGAGACTTCACAAATTGTGTTGTACTTCCAGGGATGGCTAAATTTCGATCAATTGTTGTCATAGCTTTTCTATATGATTGTAGATGTAAATCAAATTCAACATGATTTCAACAACAACAAGTTTCACGTACTTTATTTATATGTACAAATGATGGTCGTAGTTTCTCAAACATCCTTAGACAAATCTTCACATTTGAAAAATCTTGCTTGAATTCTTCAAAAATTTCACTTTGTGTTGTATCTATAAAATGTTTTGGATGAGAAATTTTTGTACCATTGTCACTTATTATTTGTATAGTATCCCTTCTATTGGATGAAACATGAGAGTGAGTAGTCCAATATTCAACCACCCGTTTCTTTACATCTTTTAAAATTCTATCTTTTTGGGGAACCCTACAAATATTTACCCAATTTTTCTCAATTTTTTCATATATTCGATTTCTCTTTTCAATATACCTTTGAACAGTTCTCCTAGAAACATTTAGTAATTCAAAAATTGCTTGAACTTGTCGTCTATGTGATAATTTCTTACTAGAAATTACAGTCATCAACTCTCTACGTGCAACACTTAAATCACTAGATCGACTCTTTTTTTTAATACATTCTAATGCTTCTTGCAAGTTTTCAACAATTGTGTGTTTTAAATCTAACTACTTTTTCCTATTATCAACCCCTAACAACTCCAAAACAGGGGTCATTTTTTTTCGTCTAAATAACTTTGCAACTAACTGTGCTCTTCCAATTAGAGATTTTTCTTCAAAAAAATCATCCCATATTCTTTTTGAGTGTAATTTTAATGTGCTTTCAGATAACATATCTTCAAATGAAAAATTATTGAAAAGATAATCCTCATCCATCTCCATCAGATTTTCAATACGATTGTACAAAAAAAAACTATTATTAGGTTTAGTTTGTTCTTGTACCTGTACGTCACCTTCGTCATTGATATTTTCCATGGGTTGTTCTTCATGAGATGTTCCTTCACCCGCTTTTCTCTTCCTCTGTCTTGTTTGTGTTCATTCATACTTCCTTGATCTATTCCTTTTACTCGCCATCACAAATTGCACTCAAATTTGAATTCACCTGCATACAAATTTGTACACACATGATCTTTCAACGAAACATGTACTTGATTAATATTGCATTTAAATATCTAAGACTTAAAAAAGAAATGGAATAGCATATATCTAATTGGTGATCAATAATAATGAAATCTAAGAATATAAATAGTGAAAAAAAAATTCAAATGTATTATTGAAAATAAAAAACATAATCAATTAAATAAGTTCAAGATCAATGTACTTTCTAATATAGCTCTCCTATTGTTTAAATACATTTTATTTTGTCGAAATAAACCTTCTTTTATTGAAATTAACCTTCTAACTTGTTGATATAAACATTATTTTGTCGAAATAAGTTTTCGGACAATAGTATATCGATCGAGTCGGTTTTG
Source organism: Sequoiadendron giganteum (assembly GCA_007115665.2). Taxonomy (NCBI): domain Eukaryota; kingdom Viridiplantae; phylum Streptophyta; class Pinopsida; order Cupressales; family Cupressaceae; genus Sequoiadendron; species Sequoiadendron giganteum. The sequence continues at coordinate 566,041,782 of CM021101.1, read as the reverse complement.
GTCAAGTCAATAAGCTTTCCTTAGTCGAGATCAAATATATTTTATTAAATTACTTGAGTTGAAAAATATAAAATCAAATCAAATATATTATATACCGCCCAATTTTGGTCGAATCACTTTAGATCGAAACATTATCAGGCGAAAGGATATCGGTCGAATTAGTTTCGGCTGAAACTATTTCGACCGAACAGTACTTGACCGAACATGTCTAGGTGGCATCCTACATGGCAGCATACTCACCCTTTTCTGAAAGATTCAACTTTGGTAGAGTGTTTCTCCTCTGAGAATTATTATTTTTTAGAAAACAAAAATACCCTTTTGTAGAGCTCGGAGTGGTGAATCCAAATATATAATTTTTTAATATTTTGATTAGTTTTAATATATGTTATTTTTAAAATAATGAAAGTAGGTTGTTAAAATGAAAAGAAAGGTTGATTAGAAATTTTAAAAAATATAGTAAAACATATTAAATTTTTTAAAAAATTATATGGTGCAGTAGAGCAGAGGGTCTTCTTCAAAAGGGTATAATCTTTTTATTGAAAATGATTAAAAAAATTGAAAATAGTTGACGGCCTGTGAAAACTGTCAAATTCTGACATGTTCAACTTTAAAACATTATTACGAGTAAAATATACATCAAAATTTGAAAAAAAGAAAATTCATGCAGTAGATATTGAAGTTACTTGTTTAGGGAAAAAAATTTAGAGAAAAATAATGTTTTTTTCAGTTTGTTTCTTGACGGCCCGCGAAGTCACTATTTTTTGAAATTTTCAGCATTCCAAAATTTTGCCTTTAAATTGAAAAAAACATAATGAAAATGATTTTTTTTTAAATTTAAAAAATTACAAGTTTAATCTTCATCAAAAGTTCTACATTTCATTAGTTTACACCATTTTGAAATTCAAAACATAAAGACTACTTTTATGTGCCCGAAGTTCAGAAATTTTTTTGTTGTTGGCCAATTCCTTTATAAAGTGTGACACAGGTTTTTGCTTTTACCCATGTCACACTTTTAGCCAACTTATTAGCACAAATAAATTTAAATATTTCTAACCAAAAAATTAATTTTGGTCAAACATATGATCTAGTAAGATTCATTCTAGATAAGTTAGATACTTCCACAACTTTTTAAACTAAAATTGATGGCTAAAAATATATGGAGCACCACTTTGAGTCCAATTTACCAAAAAAAAACATTATTTGAAAAAAATTGAAGTTTCAGTAACTCCTACTAATATAAATAATTTATTTTTTTAAATATAAAAAATACCCTTTTGTAGATCCATAAGTGTAGTTTTCAAAAATATATTTATTTTAATAGTTTAATTATTATTTATATTTTATTTTTTATTTTTACTAAAAATAGGTTATCAACAAAAAATATTAGGTTGATTACCATGCCAAGAAATAATTCATATACTTTTATTTAAAAAAATATTAAAAAATATGATGCACTGGATAAAAGAATCTATGGTATAATTATTTTTCCATTTTAGATAGATATTTAATATGAAAGTTGACGTCTGATGGAAACAACTACTTTTTGATTCACACACATTTTAATATTTATTTAAAAATATATATTTATCAAAATTGGAAAACAATATATCCATGCACTCAAGTTTCAAGTTATAAATACATACAAAAAGTTTGAAAGAAAAAAAAATTACTATAAAAATTTTGGCGCCTCATGCAACTTCATATTTCAGCATTTTATCAACAACTAAATTAGAGTGTTAATTTATTAAAAACTAGTTTAAAACAAGTTTTAATTTTTCCTTTTAAAATACAAACATAAAATATACTAAAAAGTACATATTTTACTATTTTACATCATTTCAAAATTCAAAACATATATGCCACTTTTTAGTGATTCAAGTTTAAAAATTGGATCAACATTGGTCGTTTCTTTTATTAAGTGTGACACAACTTTGTGTTTATACCCTTTTGTTCTTGTTCTATTCTTGTTCTTATTCGAATTGGTAGATCTCGTGTTTCTTCATGTTTGCTCACCAGATCGCACATACCTAGGATTTCATTGTGGACATGTTCAATCACCTTATTCCAAATTTTCAGCTCGATTGGATCTTTTCCTGACAAGTTATTGCTTCTAGAGTATGTAAAAGTTTTTGGAACTGGCCCTAGAATAATTTCAAAACCTAACAGCTAGTTGGATCAATTGTGGATCTTTTCCATGACTTGCGGATCCTCGCGGTGTGTTTAGATTTGTTCTATGGAGTGTTCCTGATCTTACACTTAGGTCCACAGTTCATCATGCACATCTACCGTGGAAGAATTTCATATTTGAGGTCGACCTGTTCTTGCACATGTTACATTTTCTTTATCAGAGATTGTAATGATCTTTGGCTGAAACGGATGTTTCTAGACTCACATATATGATATAAAGCTTGTAATGAGTCATTAGATGGAGGTAATAATAAGGAAGTGCAATAGAATGTAAATAGAGTTCGATCTATACGATTTTCACTCACATGTTTGAGAATTTTGTTTTGGAGCACATTATATCAGGCCTATGTGCCGAATCTTTAAGCTCGGATGTGGCTGACTATATGTAATTGAAATTCATGATAATAAGAATGTGTTAATCTGCATTTTCCTCCAAATTTTTTGTTGCTTCTATTGTGTTACTCTAGCTACACGACCCAGATTGTTCTCTTTGAGGAGCCTCCTATTGTGACTACCATCAAACTAGTATCAGAGCGAGATTCATTCCTTGCGAGATCATCAGAGCTTGTGCAATCCTATTGAAGGTTTTGTTTAGGGTGGCAGACGAAGGATCTGACCTACAAATACAAAAGACTTGTGTAAGGATGGTGAGAAGAAGGAATGGTAGAGGAAATGGAGCATGTAGACCCTAATATAATGGAAATGTTGAGAGGAATAATTGCTAGACTAGAAGCAGTTGAAATGACCCAGAGGAGAGGATGACCAGCTGAGGATGTAAGTGATGAAGAAGTAGAAGAACAAGAAGAAGTTTCACGAGAAGAACAACCTGGCGTTGATCAGGGAAAAGAAAGGTTCATAAGAGCCCTAACTAGAGTAAACACTAAGCCACATTTTAATCCACTGGATTATAATGGTAATTTGGATTTAGATGAATTGCTAGATTGGATAACAATGATGGAAAATTACTTTAATTTTGAAGGTACCCCAGAAGATAAGAAAGTGAAATTTTGTTGTAAGAAGTTGAGAGGACATGCATCCCTTTGGTGGGAACATTTTCAGACAAATAGAAAAATAAAAGGAAAGGAGAAGATAAGATCATGGGATCATATGGTGAATAAGCTAAAGACAAAATGCATGCCTACTAACTATCAGATCTGTTTGTTCAAAAATTTGTAGAATCTGAAACATAAAGAATCAAGTGTGACAAAGTATATTGAGGAGTTCTATAAGTTGAACATCAGATCTAGACATTTGGAGGATGATATTGAACAAATATCTAGATATGTTAATGGTTTGAGGACATCTATACAAGATGAGATCAGTTTGATTAAGCTGTTGAGTGTGGAAAAAGCATATAAAAATACCCTAAAATCATATGGGAAGTTGAAAAAAATACATGAGCAAAGACAAAGAGGAAGAATTTTTACTGGAGGAGGAAGAGGATATTTTCTAGATCAAAAAAAAGATAAGGAGGTTAGTAAGAATGAGAATTCATACCTAAGAGATGATGGAAAATATTACAGAAGAGGAGGATATGGTACTTACAAAAATGAAGGATATAGAAAAGATGACAAAGGACAGGAGAAAAGAGTATTAAAGGGAACTTGTTTCAAATGTGGTGGAGAAGGACATAGAGCCTTTGAATGCAAATAGGGAGAGACAAGCATAAAGATTGAGAACAATAGGAAAACCTTTATTGAGGAGAATCATGTTGGATCACCTAATCACCCAAAAGAAGGAGAAGTGTTGATAAATAGGAGAGTATTGTGTCAAAGTGAATTGGGGAAAGAACCATTACAAAGAAATAATTTTTTTAAGACCAGATGCAAGATAACTGATAAATGTTGCAAAGTTATTATTGACGATGGAAGCTCAGAGAACTTGGTTTTTGAAGAAATGGTGACCAAATTGAAGTTGGAAAGAATGAAACACCTGAAGCCCTATCAGATAGATTGGATCGAAGATGAACATAACATACTGGTAAGTGAACAATGCTTGGTGAAATTGAAGATAGGAAATTATCATGATGAAGTTTTGTGTGATATCTTGCCTATGGATGTATACCATATGTTTTTGGGAAGACGTTGGTAGTATGATAGATAGGCTATTCATGATGGAAAGAAGAACATATATACTATTGTTTCTAATGGGATGAAACATATTTTGTTACCCTTGGAGGATGTTTCTTAAGTTGAAGTTTGTACGAATGCTAGAATTTGTTTGGTTGATGGAAGGATATTTCTGGATGAACTGAGACATGATAACATGTGTTATTCCTTGGTTCCTAAGAAGGTGGAAAACTTGAAGCACGTAGAAGAAAAACCTGAGGAGAGAAAGGAATTGCTAACAGAATATGAGGCTATCATTTTAGATAATGTACCTGATAAATTTCCACCTATAAGGAGTATTAGTCATTGCATGGATCTAATTCTTGGAGCTAGTTTTCCTAATAAAGTAGCACACCAGATGACACTAGTAGAGAATGAAGAATTGAATAGACAAGTGTAAGAGTTTTTGAGAAAAGGTTTTATTAGAGAAAGATTAAGTCCTTGTAAAATACATGTTGTGCTTGCACCTAAGAAAGATGGAGAATGGAGGATGGGTACAGACTCTAGAGCCATAAATAAGATCATAGTGAAGTATAGTTTTCCTTTGCCTTGGATGGATGAAATTATGGATTTTTTGAGTGGAGCTAAGTACTTTACAAATATGTATTTGAAGAGTGGATATCATCAGATCAAAATCAGAGGAGATGAGTGGAAAACAAAATTTAAGACAAATGAAGGATTGTATGAGTGGTTAGTGATGCCTTTTGGACTGACAAATGCATCGAGTACTTTCATGAGGTTGATGAATGAGGTATTGAATAAATTATTAGGTAAGTTTGTGATTGTATATTTGGATGACATTTATATTTTTAGTAAGACTAGAGAAGAAAATTTGTTGCTCATAAGAAAAGTTTTATGGAGGTTGAGGGAAGAACAATTGCTGATAAACATTAAGAAGTATAGTTTCATGAAGGAAGAGCTGGTATATCTAGGATTTGTGACATCAGTGGATGGATTGAAGATTGACCCTGAGAAGGTAAGAGCTATCGTTGAATGGCCTACACCTGAAAGAATTGGAGACTTGAAAATTCATTAGGAATTTTAGTTCTATTTGCATCCCTATGACAGAGGCAATGAGAGGAGATACGAAGGATTTTGGACAGACATCTAGAGTAGACATAAGTTTTGAGTTGTTAAAGTAGAAAGTAACTAAGCAACCTTTGTTGGCTTTAGCAGACTTTAGTAAGGTACTTCAGGTATATTGTGATGCAAGTGAAAATGCAATTGGAACAATGTTAAGTCAAGAAGGAAGACCAGTACCTTATTTCAGTGAGAATTTGAATGATGCCAGAAAAATATATTTAGTGTATGATTATGAGTTCTATGCCATAGTTCAAGCTTTGAAGAAGTGGAGACATTAATTGTTATCTAAAGAGTTTGTGTTGTATACAGGTCACCAAGACTTGCAATACTTGAATAGTCAAGGTAAGTTAAATTAGAAGCACATGAGATGGGTGGATTTCTTGTAGAGTTATACTTTTTTTTTAAAGCATAGAAGTGGGAAGTTGAATATAGTTTTTGATGCTTTGAGTAGGAGAATAAATTTATTGGCACATATGAAATTGGAAGTATTAGGCTTTGATGAATTGAAGAACTTGTATGAGGAAGACCTGGATTTTGTAGAACCTTGGAGAGCATGCAAAGAACTAGTTTTGGAGGATAGAAGTCAATGGTTGGATTATTTCATTCAAGAGGATATGTTGTTTAGAGGAAATCAGTTGTGCATACCCCAATGTTCAATGAGGGATAACTTGGTAAAAGAGAAACATAGTGGAGGATTGGCAAGACATTTTGGAATTTATAAAATAATAGCATTGGTAAGTGAGAATTACTTTTGGCCATAGATTCATAAGGATGTCAGAAAATTTGTGCAAAGTTACAAAATCTGTCAAATTGCAAAAGGGAGTAGTCAGAATGTTGGGTTGTATAAACATTTGACAGTACCAAAAAGACCTTGGCAAGATATCAGCATGGATTTCATACTTGGTTTTCCTAAGACATAAAGAGGTAATGATTCAGTATTTGTAGTGGTGGATAGATTTTCTAAAATGGCACATTTCATACCTTGTAAGAAGAGAACATATTCAGTACATGTAGCATACTTGTTTTTCAGAGAAGTAGTTAGATTTGCATGGATTACCTAGGAGTATTGTTTCAGATAGAGATACAAAGTTTGTTGGTTATTTTTGGAAGACACTTTGGAAGAAGATGGAGATAGATTTGAAGTTTAGTTCTAATTTTCACCCATAGACAGATGGATATATAGAGGTAGTGAACAAGAGTTTGGGGATTTTGGTAAGATGTTTGGTTGGAGAGAAAACCGGAAGTTGGGATTTAGCCCTTGCACAAGCAAAGTTTTCCTACAATAATTTAGTGAACAGAAGTACAGGAAAGACACCTTTTGAGGTTGTTACTTGAGTTCATCCTAGAGGTGCATTAAAATTGAGAGACATTAGTAAGGAAGATAAAAGGAGTGCAAAAGAAAAAGAATTTGCAGAACATATGGAGACAGTGCATACTCAGGTGAAGCAACATTTAGAAAACATGAACCAGAAGTATAAGGAGAAAGAAAATTAAAGGAGGAGACATAAGGAGTTCGAAGTTGGATATGAAGTGATGGTATATTTGAGGAAGGAAATACTCCCAGTTGGGTATGTGCAGGATCATGATGGGCCAAAAAATGGTGATATGTAAGTGATATGATGATCCATGTGGTTGACGACCTTTTTTTAACCCAAAATTGATGAAATGAAAAGGGTTTTTAAAGGATATTCAAAGCTTTCCACCAATATAAATTATGCTTTAATTTGAATTTAATAAATAATTATTATTCATTTTCTATTTGAATTATGACTAAAGTCCTAATTGATAGGGTGATTGAAAAACATCTATAGCTTTCAAAAGGTATCACATTTTTTGAATCTAAAACATGTGTCACATTCTATGCTTCACATAATTTAGGATTAAAAAAAGAAGAATTGAATTTCATGAAGTTTTGACCAAATTAAGGTGGTCAGATGTACGAGTTTTTTATATTTTTTAAAAGTTGTAATAAAAAAATCATAATTAATTATTTACTTGGAAACAAATTACAAAAAAATATGCATCACATCAGGAGACGAGTGTTCTACTTATATCTAAAATCTTATAAAAAAATATTATCATTTTATTGTGGTTAGGGTGGTCAGATAGACACCTACTTCTTATTTTTTCCCTGAAATTTAAGTACTACAACATTGAAATTTTAAATTTTCACCAAATAGATTTTTTTAAAATAAAAATAAACCTAGTAGTTTAGAAACTACATTCAATTTGCAACAGATTCTATTCTTACATATATTTGAAATAATATAGTTAACTTATTCAAATTTTTACGTCAAGTTGCCTAACTTTGATTTTTCTAAATTTTATTGCCAGTTAAGGGCCTGTTTTTTCCATGATGATCCTGAACATGCCCAACTGGCACATATAGTAAAATGAAGATGAGGAAGTTCAGACCCTATAGAATTTTTAGAAAGTTTGATTCAGGAAATGTTTATGAAGTAGAGTTACTAGATGACATGGGTATATCGCCTATATTCAACATTGTAGATCTACATCAGTACCATGAAGTAGAATTTAGTGAGGATAGTAAAGAAATTTTGGAAGAAAAAATTCCTAAACAACACTCAGACAAGCTAGAAGATATTTTGGATGTCAGAGTTGGAAGAGAGACTCATGGAAGGCAATACAAAGAATATCTTGTGAAGTGGAAAGGTAGACCAGTGGAGGATTCTTCTTGGATTTCTCAGACTGAGGTAGACCGTATTGGTTTTCCTTTGGCCCCAAAAAAGTGAGGGACTCACTTTTCATTAACCCTAGATTTCTAATGCAGGAGCATCCTTGGTTCTTGGCAATCTTGCATCAACCAAAAAAATATTTTCATTCAGTTTTGTTCTTGTTCGAATTGGTAGATCTGGTGTTTCTTCATATTTTCTCACCAGATCGTGTGTACCTAGGAGTTTATTGTGGACATGTTCAATCACATTATTCCAAATTTTCAGCTTGATTAGATCTTTTCTTGACAAGTTATCTCTTCTGGAGTATGTGACAATTTTTGGAACTAGCCCCAAAATAATTTCAAAACCTAGTGGCTAGTTGGATAGATTGTGGATCTTTTCCATGACTTGTAGATCCTAACAATGTGTTTAGATTTTTTCTACGAAGTGTTATCAATCTTACACTTAGGTCCACACTTCATCATGTGCATCTACCATGGAAGAATTTTAGATTTGAGGCCGACCTATTCTTGCACATGTTAGATTTTCTTTATCGAAGGTTGTAATGATCTTTGGGCAACATGGATGTTTATAGACTCATGGATATGATATAAATATTGTAATGAGTCATTAGATGGAGGAGGGAACAATAAGGAAGTAGAATAGAATGTAAATAGAGTTTGATCTATAGGATTTTTGCTCGCATGTTGTATCAGGCCTATGTGCCGAATCTGTAAGCCTAGATGTGGTTGACTGTATGTAATTGAAATTCATGATAATAAGAATGTGTTAATCTGCATTTGCCTCCAGATTTTGTGTTGCTTATGCTGTGTTACTCTAGTTGCATGGCCTGAATTGTTCTCTTTGAGGACCCTCCTACCATGATTGCCATCAATCTCCCACTTGGAGACTAATCCTGGATGACACCCCTACACTTACAACTCCCACTGGAAATAAGCACCTTGGACGTTGCTGCTTTGTTATAATTTTATCCATGAAGACCAACCGAAGCTGAATTGGCATTTGTATGTATCTTTTCTAGATTTACTTATCCATCCTCCAACACTGACTGAATGAAATGATATCTTAGTTGTATGTGTTTGGTTTTATAGTGCAAGGAAAAATTCTTTGCAAGATGTTTAACACTTTAGCTTTTTGTAAACAAGTTATTTTCAGCCTATTGTTTTCCCAATTATTCCATGAAAAATTGCAGCCATATCATCTCCTTTGTTGCCTTTGTGGTGGATAAAGAAACCACCTTTTCAAATCGAGAAATCCAACTCACCATTGTCCCACCAATTGTAAATACATAACCCATAGTACTCGACTTGGTATCTATATCCCCTACCAAATCTGAGTCAACATTGCCTTTTAAATCTATATTAAAGCCCCCAAAACATAAACATTTATTGTATGTACCTCTCAAGCACCTAAGAATCCATTTTATCACATTCCAATTCTCAACTCTAGGATGAATCATATCCCTACTAACAACTCCTACGACATGTGCAATATCTGGTCTCATGCATACCATGGCGTACATTAAACTACATAAAACTGAAGCATTTGGTACCTTGAACATTTTTCCTTCCTCCCCTTGTTTCTTTGGAAACATATCCTTAGTCAGTTTGACATGACTGTGCAAAGGTGTGCTAAAAAGTTTTGCATTCTCCATATGAAATCTCTACAACACCTTTTCAACATACTCAGCTTGAGATAGAAACAATTTTCTATTTTTCCCATCTCTTGTAATCTTCATACCAAGGATTTGTTTTACTTCCCCCAAATCCTTCATAGAAAATGAATTTTATAACTGTTGTTTTAACTCCTTTATGTGATCCATGTTAGACCCTTCTACAAGCATATCATCAACATATAAACATAAAATAATGTAGCTATATTCAGCTAACCTCTTAAATTAAACACAATGGTCTGAATTACACCTATTGTAGCCTTGCTCAACCATACAACTATCAAATTTAATATACTATTTCTGAGGAGCTTTCTTTAAGCCATATAAAATTTTCTTCCATTTGCACACTAGTTTCTCCTTACCTCTGACCTCAAATCCTTATGTACAGTATAGCATGATTAGTCGCCACATGCCAACAAGACACAATTTATTTAGCTATACTCTAGAGAATGTAGTCCTAAAAAATCCTTGCTACCTTGACCAATGTAAAGGCTTGTTTCTCAATATCCATATATCTTAGCTCAACCTCTTTAAATGGAGTGCTCATGAATGCAATTGGTTTTTCTTCTTTTTTTTCACCTCTTTGCATTAGTGCAAATACACATGTATGACTCGAAGAGAAAGAATAAATGTAAAAAGGTTAAATAACATATTTCAAGCTTAACAACACTAGTTATTCTACGATTGTAGCTTTTATGTTCTTAAAAGTGAGTTTAGTCTCATTAGTCCATTAAATTTTTGCATCCTTTTTTAACATATCATTAAGACATTTCACTATCTCAAAAAATCTAGTAATGAAATTTCTAACAAAATTAATCTTTCCAAAATAGGACTTCAATACCTTGGCTTCTTGGGGGTTGTAGTTTCAACAGGGAACTTAGTCAGTCTAGGTTTATCAAAATACCTCTTTCTGAGGTAATGTGTCTGAGAAATTTACCCTTAGTTACCCCAAAAATTCATTTCTCTGGGTTTAGTGACACTCTGTATGTTTCACATTTCTGTAATATGGCTCTAAGGTCATGAACATGATCCCCTCTCTTTTTCTAAAAACACCATGAGGTCATCCATATATATGATAATGCACTTGCAAACCAAGTCTCGGAAGGCACAATCCAATGCTCATTGGAACATGGATCCAAAATTTATTAACCCAAATGGCATCCTTTTGTAAGAAAAAGTTCCCCTCTTTGTGGTGAAGGGTGTTTTCATCCTATCCTCCTTAACAACCATTACCTAGTTATACCCAAAGAATATTTCCAAAAAGGACATCATCTATGAACCATTGATAATCTGCAATACTTCATCAAATCAGGGTAGGGGATAATTATCCTTTTTAGACACCTTGTTAAGATTTTGAAAGTCCACACATAGCCAAATGTATCCATTCTTATTTCTGATAGGTATTAAATTATTCATCCAAGTAGAATGTTTGATGAGAAAAATAATCCTAGTTGAGAGGATTTTCTATACTACCTTTTGAAGCAGGGGTTCTAAAAGTGCATTTACTAGATGTTGTTTCTTCTTGAAAGGCTTTGCATAAGTTTTTAATGGATTTTATTTGTTATGATGGAGGTATCATATGTCTTTAAGTCTTCATACATCCATGGTATAATTTTCTAGTAATCTCTGAGAACCTAAGAAATTTTTCTTCACTCTTCCTTAGTACATAATTTTCCTATGAGCACATTCTTAGGGTCTTCTTCAGTGTTAAAATTATACAACTCAAAATTTCCCCCATCATTGTTAGGCAAACCCTTCTATTGAATTTTTTATCCATATCGAACAATCTTTCCAACTCAATAATTCCCTTTCAAATATCATTCTTTTGATTGGGCTAACTCATCATCTTGAAGTTCACCATTTGAATGATCTACTTCCTTAATTATCTAAGCTTTGAAGATACCAAAATTAGTGATAAACTCCAAAATGTTTCGGTCATCCTCGAATACTTTTATATTGGTAAGGTTATCCAAAACTGAAGGAAACTATACCAACTCAATAGTTAAACCTTCTCAAGTCTTAAGCATCCAACTAAGGTACTACTAGTAATAGCCAAGGCATCTTCTCTCTAATCAAATATCTATGGAATGTTAGTAATATTAAAAGCATCAAAGTCTTCGATCAGGTCCCACAATCGATGTGGGTAGCTAGACAAGCATTATTAATGACAAATATACTACTTCTTGACTTGCTTGAACACTAGTTCTGAATCACCAAATAGCTCAAGAATCTTGACCTTCTTCTTGATAGTGAGTAACAAACCGTTGATGAGAGATTTGATTAGATAAAACTATGGTATTAAATTACTCTTGAAATGGGTTTGATTTAATCTTTTACAAATGGCTTCCTCATTTCATCCTAAAGTGTCAATCTAGGAACGTAGGATTTTGAACTATGTTGTGGCAGTATACTGAAGAGCTATAATTAACAAACCAAGAGTTGATGGATGAAAACTAATGTAATATGCATTTGAACAAAATTCTAATTGGCAGACTTCCTATCATAGGTGTGACAGGAACCCGTGGAGAAATAGTTCTGAAACATAAAATAGATTATTGGCACACAACAAAACTGAACTGAAAATCTATGTAGCAAAATGAAAATCTACCTTGAAATAATATGAACAAAATCAAAGTTAAACTATTGAATGTAAATAGAATTTCAACATTAATTGACTATTTAACTTCTTAACTCATAATGACTTTATTAATCAACATACAACTATTCTTAATACTGGTAATAAGTGACTGATAAAATATACACGTTGACAAATATTAAATGAATCAGTAAAGATCACATTGGAAAGTATTAAACGAATCAACACAGATTAACACTTTTACAGAGATGAATTATACAAATAAGTATCTAACAAATAACATAGTAATGAAATTAATCAAATAATTATAAAATCATAACATACATTACCACACACATAAATCTAATGTAAAGATCACCAAAAACTGAGGAAGTGGGTCCTGCCTTCACTGGTTATTGAGTGATGAAACTCACAAACACAAAATTACTCCACGCTAGCTATCATTCATTTGAATTGTAGTAATAGAGTATAAACGCAAATTTTAATTGCCAAAGTCTAATTTCTATTATGAGTATCTATATCAGTTTTCAGCATACACACATATATATATATATCGATCATACTATCAACAAAAAAGTAAGTTTTTTTTTTCGTTCAGCCTATCGGCCCCTCACAAATAATATTTTATAAAACAACAAAGGCCACAGGCCACTTATAATGTTAAAACAAAAAATCTTAAACAAAAATGATCGGTCACTAAAAAAGTCTTGCTAATTCTCATTCCACCGATCTTCTGAGATCCTCATGCTTGTAGCAGCTTCAACTTCCTTTCGAACTATCTCCTGCCATTTGGACATGAAACAATCAGAATATTCATGAATTTCAATAATTCATTAATCCCAATTTCTTTTCCTTATATTATTAAATATTAAGGTTCTTTCAACAAATGGTGATAGGATTATGGACAAAGATAGAGATAAAAAGGAAATTATAAGGTAAATATAGTGGAATATTCTACACTCATCATTTTTCCCCAGCTGGACATTTTGCATGTCCTCATGCAAAGGTTATGAACCTGATAGAGCTATGAGTTTCTATAAGGTACCTTTGAACTCATCAATCCATTGTTCTTGCATTTCCCGAACCCTCTGTTTGTATTCTTGAATAGATATTTGAGAAGTTGTTGTTCTATTAAGTTTAGCTTTGAGTTCACCTATCTCTTTTGCTTGGGAATTTACAATGGAATGAGCTTCTTGTAAAAATCCATGTAAGGTCTTGTTTTATGTCTATACTTTAGTCAATTCAGCATTTAGATCCTGAAATTATTTTCTATCACACTTGGAGGACCTTCCCCCTCAAATTCCTCTTCAGCTTCAGGGATTTCAGTCAGAAAACTTGCATTCAAATCACCAATCAATTCATCTATCTTCTCATCCTCATGTGGGTTAGAAGTAGATGGTGCATCATGCTTTGGATTCTCTTGTCCTACTTCATGGACAATGTCCTCTATCAAGATCTGTATCTAAGGATTATTATCAACATTGTCCATTGGTTCCTCTGGAACTTGTGCTTCTATCTCTAGTGTCACTAATTTTTTAGTTTCCTATTCCTAATTCATTTTTGGTGGTGTCATAACCCTAGCATCCTCTGTTAGCTCCAATTGATTTCTGGTTGGCTCATTTTCTAGGTTAGTACTAGGTGAATCTTCTGGAGACTCACCAACTTGTTGTCTGGATTCTCATTCTTTTTCCTTCCAGTGTTTTTCCCCACTGAATTCTCAGTGGAATTTCCCCCATTTATCTGTTACTTCAAACAAGACTTCCATTTCCTTAGAACCCAACACACTACCAGCTACCTCAACCAAGTTATCTAATTTGGTTGAAACATCCAACTTTTTTTTTCCCTTCCTGTCACCAGATTGACCAGTGGGTGGTAGTTCTAAGGATTTCTCTTTCTCACGACCCTTCTCATTTGGATGTGAGGGTTTTGGGTTGTTGTATTTTGATGCATCTCACTTTGTGGCTCTAGAAAATTCAACAATGGTTCCCATAGTAACCGTAATATCCAGCCCTTGAATGGTAGCCTTCTGGTTGCAAAAATTATGGGAAAATTCTAGCCCAACTCTCTCACCAAACCCTCTTAGCCATTTGAAATAAACATCCCAATGGGCCTTTTGAAATTCCATTTATGCTTCAACATGTATTTTTACATTTTAAATAGTGATGGGCTCATGATGCAGGCGGTGACCTCTTACCATGTTTGCAAAAAATCAATGTAGCTCAATACCAATAACTTGGATAAATATGGTTTTAGGTAAGGCAGTTTAACAATAACGAGTGCTAAATTTGACAATGAATACTTGGCAGGGAATGATGGCAAGTATAGTAATGATAGATTAATGTGGAGATAATAACAGTGATAACCATTGGAAGAAATGATGACAATGAAAAACCTTCCCCCTAGCTGATTGGTTGAACCATCCATGGGGCAATGTGCCATTTGACATAAGGAAATAAAAAATAAAAAATAAAAGAAAGAAAAAAATTGAGAAAAATAAATTACCAATCACCACGAGGGAGAGAGAAACATGATGAGTGTGAACAGGAAGTCGGTACGCCGCATGCTTCAAAATGATGGAATGGTGTATGTCAAAGATCGAAGATTTGTGAAGATGTGAATGAAAAAAAAGTGGATGGAACAACTAGGACATCGTACATCATAGATGACAGTCATCGATAGCAGATCACCCAAAAGGGACAGCTAGGCGGTAATAATGGAAAGAGATGTGGTGGTACGGAGGAAGGATGCTTCCAAGTGGCCAAAAAGGAGATGACTACAGTAGGAAAGGTAAGCAAATCATCCATTGGTGGAGGAAGATGACCAATGAGGATTGGCCAGCTAATGATCCACCATGTGGAAATAAAATAAATTGTTGAGGCCGACGAAGATATGAGAATGGACCAACCATGGGAAGTGAACACCTTGCAATGGAAAAAAAGGCTTCTAGAAAGGAAAAGACGAGAACTCAAGCTAGAAGAGATGCTCAACAGTTCCCATCACCAAAAAGGACAAGAAGATATCACAAGGAATCTAGATAATGGTTGTTGGTTGTAAGCCACAAACAACCATAATAAGGGGAAAGGTGAAATCGTAAATGGAGTTGTGTGGAAACCGACCAAGAATGGGGAAATGATATGAAAGGTGAGGATTCTAAAGAAAAATGAATGGAGTGAGGGACTCAAGATAGATCCTAGCAGGAAAAGTGACAACAAGACTTCTTTTTTTAATGACAATAGACCACCGGTTGCCCGGTTTTCAACCTACTCCCGCCTAGTGGTGCTAAAAAAATTGGTTTTCACCACTAAGTTTATTCAATGGGTAATTATCGTTGGAAACCATTTTTTGAACATTAACTAGCCAACAATGCCCAAAAAGGGTTTTCATTGTTGTATATTTTATTTCTTTTCATATTGATCAATCCCGAAGGAGGCCAAAAGGAACAACAATTAGTTCTTGTGCCACCTCTAAAAATAGATCTTATATGGAAAGAGGCTTCTTGTATAGTTTACGGCGGTGACCATTGACAAGGAGAGTTCTTTCAGAGTCCATTGTATAGAGATGAACAATGCCATTAGTATATGTGGTCTGGATCTCGTAGGGTCCCAGCCACCGCATGTGAAACTTTACCTTGAATTCTTGGAAGCATGAGTTGTATAAAAGTGCTCAATCTCTAGGTTGGAATGATCATTGTCGGATGTGATGGTCATGTCATAGAGCACGTTGTTTCTAAAAAACCTCAATGTGAAAGAGTTCTTCCTAACACAATTCATCTAAGGAATGTAGTTGATCAATACATTCCTTTTGTCCATCAGAAAGACTCATACCCAATTGTAGTGCAGTGCGAAGAGTTTTTATCTCAAACTTAATGGGAAGGATTGCCTTCTTACCATAGACAAGTTCATAAGGGGTCAGACCAGTGGTGGTCTTCCACATTGTTCAATAGGCCCACATAGCTTCAGGGAGTCATGTATCCCAATCATGCTTATGAAGAGGAAATGTCTTAGTAATAATATTCTCAATCTCTATATTGGTGACTTCTACTTTCCCATTGGCTTAAGGGTGATAGGGTGTAGACTTGCGATGTAAAATTTCATACTCACGAACCAAGGAAGAAATGAGCTCAGACGTGAATTTTGGTCCTTCATATGTGGTTATCTCTCCTGGCATACCAAATCTTGTGAAAATATTAGAGTACAAGAAATATGCTACTTTGTATCTCTGGCATGCTTTAGAGCTACCACTTCGAGCCACTTGGTCACATAATTGGTGCATACAAGGATGTATTCCTTTTTTCTTGATGGCGGGTTGATTGGGCCAACAAAATAAAGGCCCCATTTCTCAAATGGATCTATGGACAACTTTGGGTGTAAGGGCATCGCATCGAAGCGTGTGGGTCGGCCCATATGCTAACACTTGTCGTAATGATGAACATAGCATTTACAATCCTTGTGGACTGTAGGCCAGTAGTAACCGATAGTGAGAATATTCTAGGCAGCCCTTTGAGTAGTAAAATTTCCTCTGCATGGTTTTTTATGGCATGCACGAAGTATATCGAAGACATCATCTTCGGGTACACAACACCGCATGATATTGTCAATGTCAATGCGGAAGAGAAATCCATTAATCCATGTGTATTATCCATTGAGTCCAACCAAATTTTTTCATTCCCTCAAAGAGAAATGTGGTGGGAACTTGCATGTAACTAGATAGTTTGCAATATCGGTGAACCATGGGCTCTTTGTTGATATCGCAAAGAGGTGCTCATCTTGAAATGCATCATCAATTGGAGTGGGTTCATTGTTTGGATATTGTAATCTAGATAAAAATTATGCAACCACATTTTCTTGACCAGGCTTATCAAGTATAGCTATATCAAATTCTTGGAGTAAAAGTAACCATCTAATAAATCTACCAGTTACCATAGGTTTATTCATTAAAAACCAAATTTCTGAATGATCTGTGTGGACAAACACTTTATAACCAGTAATATAATGACAAAAATTATTGATTGCATACACAATAGCTCAAAATTATTTTTTAGTTACCATGTAGTTTAACTCGGCCCCTGTGAAGTTCTTGTTGATGCAATAGATGGAATATAAGAGATTACCCTCTTTTTGTCAAAGCACAACTCCCATCGAACAATTTGAGGCATCAATGTGAATATGAAATGGTACTTCCTAGTTTGGACCTCTAAGGACTAGTGTGGTTGCAAGTTTTATCTTGATGGCCTCAAAGGATTCTTGACACTCAAGTGTCCAAGAGAAAGAATCGTCTTTGGCTAGCAAGGAAAACAAGGGAGAGGCAATCTTACTTAAATTTTGGATAAATCTTCGGTAATACCCTACATGACCGAGAAAACTATGAACATCTTTTTGGCTAGAATGTGTAGGCAAGTCTTAGATAATTTGGATCTTTTTAGGATCCAATTGAATACCTTTACAGGAGATGTAATGGCCAAGCACTATCCCTTCGATCATAAGTATATGGCACTTTTCATGACTCAATGACAAGTTGATATCTATGCAATACCTGAGTACCTTTTCTAAGTTTTTTTTAGCCTCTTCATAAGTATTACCATGGATAGTAAAATTTTCCATATACACCTCAACACAATCATTGAAAATATCCACAAAAATGCTTAAAAATACACTTTAAAAAGTGGCAAGGGCATTACATAAACCAAATGGAAAGATGCTATAGGAAAAGGTGCCCCAAGGACAAGTGAAAGGGGTCTTGTCCAAATCTTTTGGTGCTATGTGAATTTGGTTGTAACCGTTGAACCCATCCAAAAAAGAGAAGAACTTCTTACCTGCAAGATATTCAAATACTTGATCAATAAATGGTAATGGAAAATGATATTTCTTAGTAGATTTATTTAATGCTCTATAATCAACACAAATTCTCCATTTACAATTTTTCTTAGGAACCACAACTAAAGGAGAAACCCATTGACTATCTAAAATAGGATATATAAACTCAACATTTAATAGTTTTTGTAACTCCTCCTTAACTATTTCACTCAAGGAAAGGTTGAGCCGATGTTTTGGTTGCCTAATTGGATGAATACTTTCTTCAATGTAAATACAGTGGGTGTAGGTGCCAGGATGAATGCCACACATGTTTTTTTATTCCCAGGTGAATGCATCTTTGTTTGTTCTAAGAATGGTGATAAGATCTTTGATTGTTGAGGGGTTAACTATGGATTAATGTTAAGTGTGCGATTAGGAAAAATTTCCATAGCTTCTGATTGTGTAGGTGATTCAATGGCTAAGAATTGAAAGGTAGATGGCATATTACTCAAATTTGCAGAAGATAAGAATGAACTATATAGTCAATTATCGGGCAACAACTAATGCAATGTGATAAATTACTGAACAAAATGTGAACTACCCACCAACGGGAAGTTCCCAAAAGGACATTGAGTATTTATACCTCAATGGAGGACCATTCTTTCAAATATTTCATTAAACATATACTTGTTCTGAAGAAAATTAACAAGGACATTATGCTCTGTAGGCTTCTCCATATCTAAGGCTTTATCAATTTTTAGAATTGGCAATGACTCATCTAAGTCACTATCAATCCAAACTGGGTCCTTCGTTTCCAACAAAGGTTGTGCTAAAGGATATAGAGCTAGTTGATTCTTGTTCTCACCATTATAAATGACCATGTTCCCTGATTGACAATTGATAAATGCATCTGTGGATGCCAACCAAGGTCATCCCAAAATCAGGGGTATCCCCTGAGCTTAATATTTGGCTGCAAAATCAAAAAGTCAGTTGGGTATTCCCATGAATCAGTAGAAAGGATTACACATTTGATCACACCTTCGAGCTTGACCTGATGGGACTTTTAAAATTTGTCAAAAATTTTCCTGGTTTGGGCATGACTGGTGACTTTTCGTGGTTGGAGGTCTAATGCTTAGGGTTCGGGTTTTTGGTCACCCATGGTAAAATTGATTGGTACCTTTTAAACCCTCACATTATATTTTAGCATTGACCTGTTATTGATGGTTACCAATCTCTTAAGTCATTGGACTGAGCCTTTCTTTCATGCTCTTACCAACCCTTTTTCACCCGACTTATCGGTCTTCTCTTTGCCACTTAGGCCTAAATTTTTGTGTCATCGAGGGTTTTTCCCGGCCGGCCCCACCGTTATATTTATTTTATGTAGTTTGGCAGACCATTCGATCATGGGTTCTGATCTAGATCGTTCCTCATGGACCTCATAGGTTTTCCTACTGATGTCACTAAGGTGGTGTGAGGTGCCACCATCTATCAAGTACAAAAGAGTGGGGCCCTGTCCTGATGCACCAGTAGTGACGAGTGGATGTCTTGTCACCAGTGGGTATTAAATGATGGGGATTAATGATGACCATCCCTCACTAGCCTCGCATGATCAGATTAATGTTCTCAGAGCTACCGTGAGATTTGCGGAATGGTGACACGTGGCTTGGATCTTGGAACAGAAGGGGCTGGGTGGGGCCTGCTGCTCAGTCACGGTTTCCTTTTTTTGAGGGGTGTGATTGATTGTTGTTTTTCCCAAGTAGTGATGTGGATTATCAACACTCATTGACTCAATCTAAGTTGTCTGACTTGCCAAGTCTCTTTCACATCAACAGTTTGAATTCAAAGGGTTATTGTTCACCTGTGTGAGGAGTTTTTGTGCTTTGCGAGTTATTTTCATTAATGGCATAGATTTTCAGTGGATTTTCTCCTGATCTCCTTGCATGTGAGTATTATTTGCCTGATAAATACAATGATGGGTTGTATGCCATTTTCCATAAGCCTAGAATTATTTTGTGGTGGCAACATCAGCCACTAATCGCTCATATGCTCATACTACAATTTGAGCAATTAATTTTCCCTACATCGGTTTGCTCTATAAATGCCTACTAAATTGCTCATCAGTATCATCACATTTTGAATTGGTTTGTTTGCAGGTGATTGATTTGCTTGTTGATTTTGAGCTAGTATTTTCAATGGATAAGTCTATGGTACGACGAAGTGCTAGAGTGGGTGGAAGGAATTCATGATGCAAGGAGGAAAATCCTACTCCTGATGCTCCTAAAGTGGTTGCTCGAGGTGTGGGCAGGTGTTCTAAACGTCACAACTCCCCTGTTGTGCTATCTTCGAGCTTTGGTGATGATGGGTCCAAGACTGATTCAGATTATTGTTGCTATCTCATGACCATGAATAAGCTCATGGGGGTGGATGAGGATGTCCTTGTGGTTTCCCCAATTTCTACAATGGCACCGTGTTGTGTTGTTGGATCTAGTGCTTGTATTAGCAAGAAAAAGGGAGTGCTTTCACTTCACACTGAAGTGAGAACTAGGAGCGATCGCCTATATCGGGGTCGTATGTTTACTAAATGATGTTGGAAGGTGATGTGGGTTGCTGGGGTGGTGTTTTTGCTATCTAGTGTTGTTCTAGTGGTTTGGTTTTAATGTGGATGTGCGCGTGCGTGGCATGATTTTTTTTTTCTCTGATTGGTTACTGGGGTGTAACCGTTTTGATTCCTCAGTTCGTTTATTGTCATTTCTAATGATGGGGAATTTTTGGAATGTGAATTTGAATTTCATTTCAATAGGATGAAATTCATTTTGAAATGAACAATGGAGCTCGATGCTTGTTTCTCTCCTATTCTATAAAGGAGATTTCACGACTCATTTTTAGGGTCAAATTTTTTGTGTTATGAAGCTTAGAGTATGTACAGTTAGTTTTTACTGTGGGTTTTTTTAAGGTATTAACTAGGAAATATTTCTAGGTCGAGAATAGTATGAAACAACCATGCTTTTCTTATGTAATGATGGATATTGAAGCAAATAAAAAATCTATTAAAATAATTTCTCTCTTGGTTATATGTCGTGGATTGTGAATGAGTTCATTAATGGTTTATTCATTCAGCTTCAATGGTATATTTGAATGTGTATTTCGTTTTCCTGCTTTAACTTAATGAGTTGATCAAATGCTTTAAAATGAGTTACAGGTTTGTGATAATATGCTCAGGATTCATTAAGGAGTATTGTTCTAAAAAATTGAAAGATCTCATAATGAACATTTCTCCGGCTGAGTCTAAAAGCCCTCCCCGGAAATCCAATCTGGGTACCGTAGGAAACCCCAAAGCCAAACCGGCTACCAAAAAACTAAAGGGAGGATCAGGTAATGCACATGCTAGTATTGCTTCCAACCTCTGTGATTTGAAGTCCACCCCAATAAAGTCTGCCTATAGGGACAACACTGCAAAAAAAGGAAAGGATGGTAAGAGAGGTATGTCGGAGCTGAGTGGCAGAGAGGGGAAGGGAAAAAACTTAATTGGAAAAGACTCGAAAGGAGATATTGTTGTGGAAACCATAGTTATGACTGGTGGGGAGAACACTAGAAGGAGATTTGGGAGGCTAGCAAAAAACAGTAAAAAGAGACTGGTTATTGAGGATTCAGAGGAGGAGCGGACTGACAACAAAGAGTATAAGGATGAGGAAACTGAGGAAGAGGAGGATGAGAATGTGGAGGTGCTCCAGTTTACCCTGGAAGACAACAAGCTACCAAAATAAACCTAGGCCTATCATTCTTCACATCCCTGATCGATGAGCCTGAAGAGATCCTGGGGGCTATGGACGTTGAGGATGAGCCATGTGCCTTGGAGAAGAAAACATACAAGCTCAACAATCAGCTTTGTGGGTTGACCCGCTTTACAATGAAGTCAGGCCACTTCATCACTAGCACCCTGTCCACTATTATCAAGGAGGATTTGGAGGGTAATAATGGCCAAGAGAACAAAGAATGGGTTGGTGATGATGTCGTGGACCTCCTGTTTAAAAATTGGGATAACGCCAGTTAGCTGCTACCTATGTCGATGTTCTATTTTTTGGCTACCTTTTTGTGGTGTATGTGTTGTCAAAATGTTGTCTATGTTACTTTTTGCTTCTATGTTAGCTTTTTAGACTTGTTCCTTTTTGTCCCTTGTGGCTCCTTTTGAAGGGTTTGACACCCTATAAATTTTTCTTAACTTTTCAAAAACATTATGGTGATAAGTTCATAATGTCTGGGTTATGTTTTATATGACTCTCACCCGATGGATGAGGCACTGGGTAGTTTTTTCAAGATTCTATTAGAACTGTAGGACTGTGGCTCTAAGTGTGATGATTCAAGATGTGAAGATTTTCTTAAAATAAAATCCCATCTCTTTTGAGATACAAATATTACATTAATTTTATTCTCCTTGCTCTAGATAGTTGTTATTGTTCTTTGGTTTTCCGCCACCAAGATAATTTCTATCTAATTACGTTTGTGGGGAATGTATCTATATGAAGAAGTGTTCTTATATTCATAATCCATTTTTATGAAAACACTTAGGAAAACCCTCCTTGGTTTTAGAAAGCCGAAAGTGTAGGAGATCTCAATCTTTGACTGAATCTTGTTAGTTGGCCATTAACTTCGTAGTTTCTTGAATATAGAGTTTGACAACCTCTTAGAGCATTATAAAGCCTTAATGGGTAAATTAAAATACCAACATAATGGAAACTCCGCTGGGGAGAATTAGAGAAAATTTTGATTGCAGAATCTAGCCTTAAGAGTCATTGCATAGAGTCAAATGATTTACCATTTTGAATTTAGTTCTAATATTGAAGGTTTTCAACCCTGGAGGAAGAAGTTGTTGAAGTGAACCTGAAAATCCTATGATTTGTGGTGTTCCACTAGGGAAAGACTCAAAATTTTTGGTTGCAGGCATTACTAATATAGATTCATTGTAATAACTGATGTATTAATTCTAACCATAAAGGTTAAATTTGATGGAATAGGCTCTTTGCCCAAGTCATTAGCTGAATGGTAATTTTATTGGGGAGAACTTTTGAGAAATTTAAAGAAAAAAGAGAAAAGAAAAACCACAACAGTTGGAGGTGGTTGTCTAGAATCATTTGTTTAGTGGATCTGAATTTTAAGTTTGGATGGTGACAGGTTATGGATTTGGAAAAGATTGGTAGAAACATGATTTTAGAATATTTGAAGTGTGACTCTATTGTGGACAAAGACCTAGGATGTGACAAGCTTTGAAAAGGAATTTCATATTCTTTTGAAATTCAGTCCTTTGTTGAAGAGGTGGTGAGTCTGTCTAAATAACCAGTTGATATATAAAGGAAAAGTCCCAGATCTGTGATATCTATAGTCAGGGAGAGAAGATTGACAATTGCTGCCAAATTACCAGGCATTCTCATTAAATCTAAAAAAATCACTATTCTGATTATGAGAGATGTTCGTAACTAGGGATGATAAATGGTTCCAAATTAGATGTTCTAGCATCAAGAAAGGAACACTGAATAGATTTTCCATACTTCTAACGATGCAATATGTAAAATTATTTTCCAAACATGTTCCTATTGTATCATACTTCTAAAAAGCAAGGTATAATTATTTCAGTCACTTTTAGAATCATGGTTGAAACAGTAAATGATATGTTTAATAAACATGTATTTCTTTGACAATGATTGAATGGGTATAAGATAGTTTCCGTATGAGATTTTAGACACAAATATGCAAAGGGAACAAGTTTCATTAAGCCTTTCAGGGGATTTTGTAACTCAAAGGTACATGCCTTTTATTTTTAGTAATATCAAAGGTTTCCCTAATCTGATTCCTAAGAAGATTAGGAAATATTTGCCTAAATACACAGGGAAAAGTGCAGAATCTGCCTCTAAGCATCTATAGGATTTTATAGATGTAATGGGGGATTATGAAGTTAGTTATGAGGATGTTGATGTGAAGCTATTTGTGCAATCCTTGAGGGGTGATGCCAGGGATTGGTTTTCATATTTACCTACCTGTTCTATTAACTCATGGAATCAGTTGGTGATAGTTTTTATTGAACAATTTGGTGAAAGAGTCAATCCAAACATAGTAAGAAAAGGTTTTATGGGAATCCACATACAAAAAGATGAGCTATTCCCATATTTTAATCTCATATTTTTAAAAGCTTTAAGAGAAATTCCTAGAGAAATAAGACCAAGTGAGGCTGAATGCCTAATTGTATATCTTGGTGCTTTTGACAAAAGGATGGGTTACTTATTAAGGGATAAAGAACCTAAAAATCTGCACCAGGCATATCAAATGGCTATGGAGATTGAGAACAACATGAAATACTCAATGATGAAAGGGTATTTGGCTGCAAGTGTTGATTACCCTGGCATAACTCATACTTGTAAAATTTTAGAGTTGGCTGCATAGAACACTCATTATGGTAAGAGTGCTTTGATAACTGTAATATATCCACCATTACAATGTGATGATGATGATGAGATTCAAGTTGAAAGCCAGTTCAACTTGAGTGGTGATGATCAAATCTCTTTTGTGACAGAATTGTATGAGATGAAGAGACAAGAGGAAGAATCGCCATATGAGTTTTTCTTGAGATTTTTGGATGCTTTAATAAAAATTCCTAGAGGTCTTAGTCCTGATGATGTTGAATGCATTGAATTATTTTGTGAAATTTATGAACCGGGGTTGAGTTCTTTGCTAGAAGATTTGAAACTTGCTAACTTAACCCAAGTCCTTAAATGGATAGAGATTGTAGAATCAACCAAGAGTATATTTACACAAAATGAAGATGACGCTTTCCCTTTTGAATAATGTTGGACATCTGCACAAGAGATTGATGGGAAAAGTGATGAAGTATTAAGCGAGACACCCATTGTTTTCCCCTATCATGATTATAATGCAATGTCACTAATATTTTGTTACACGCTAGTGATTGTGATTTTAGAAGTGATGATTGCATTACCGAGGATGAAGTGGAGCCTCTCCCTTTACCAGAGTTTTATGGTAATACAAAGCCTCATGATCTTATTTTCTTCCAAATGAGGGGACAATTTTCAAATGATATTAAATGAATCAATAAAGATCACAAAAAAAGTATTAAACAAATCAACACAGATTAACACTTTTATAGAGATGAATTATACAAATAAGAATCTGAAAAATAAAACACAGTAATGAAATTAATCAAATAATTATAAAATCATAACATACATTACCACACACATAAATATAATGTAAAGATCACCAACAACCAAGGAAGTGGGCCCTACCTTCGCCGGTTATTGAGTGATGAAACTAACAAACACTAAATTACTCCACACTAGCTATCATTCATTCAAATTGCAGTAACAAAGTATAAACACAGATTTTAATCACCAAAGTCTGATTTCTATTATGTATATTTATATCAGATTTCAGCATAGACACATATATATATACCGATCATACTATCAAAAAACATATAAGTTTGTTTGTTCGTTCGGCCTATTGGCCACTCACAAACAAGATTTTATAAAATGACAAAGGTCGTAGGCCACTTATAACGTTAAAACAAAAAATCTTTAAAAAAAAATGATTGGTCACTAACAAATATTGCTAATTTCATTTCACTGATCAATCAAGGTCCTCATGCTTGTAGCAGCTTCAACTTCCTTTTGAACTATCTCCTACCATTTGGATATGAAACAATCAAAATTATCATGACTTTCAGTATTTCATTAATCCCAATTTCTTTTCCTTATTTTATTAAATATTAAGGTTCTTTCAGCAAATGGTGACAGGAATATGGACAAAGACAGAGATAAAAAAGGAAATTATAATGGAAAAATGGTGGAATATTCTACACTCATTAGGATTCATATTGTATCACATTGTTAGTACTTTGAAATTACAGTCTATAAGTAGCAAAAAATGACTTAACTTGGAGATTGATCAACTCAACCCCTACTCATATCCCTTGTTTCGATTTTGATCCATCAAATCTAAGGATCCAAGCTTTTTCAACGATAGCTTTGAATTTAGTGTTTTTGAAAGTTGATAAATTAATACTCTTAGTCTATTTTTCAAGTGTTTTATCATTAAGCATTTAAGGCTCGGACCTACTAGGAATTGTTCCTTCTAGATAACATTGATCCAATTCTATGAATAATTCCCAAACATGTGACACAACTATCCTGTGAATGTCAAAAATTATGCAACTTGCACTAGGCTTGTAACAACAAAATTTTAATTGAATATGTATGACCTAGATTTTCAAGAGATTAATGCTAATATTTGCACAAATTAAAACAATCAAGTCTAATCTAACAAATAATCCAAATCAAAACAACAAAGAATGAAGAAATTAAACATAATTAAACTAAACAAATAAATTGGAAAGCTCTCACTGAATATGCGTCCACTCCTTTGAATTATTTTGATTGCCCTTCTCCATTTTCTTGTTTCAGTATTCCTTCCCTCAGAATTTTAGTATTGATGCAAGAATAACCTTGTTGAATGTCTAAGAAAAATATTGAAGATAAGTTTCTTTTCAAAAGTGTATGATTTTGGGAGGAAGAATAATGATAATGACAAGCCATTTTATAGATTTTGGGTTTTCGAATGATCGACTCAGATTCAAAGAGAGATCAAAGAACAAGATTGATGAATGTCATGCAATGTGAGTTCTGTGTCAAATAGAACATGAGTTAGAAAATACTACAAGATAAAGACTAAATTAGAACGATAACTTAATCTTGTGTCAAGACTGTTCAAAAATAGAAAGAACAAGAGTTCTCGATCTTAATCTTCAGTTAAGAGTCTTCAAAAATAGAAGAAATAGACTTTGAATGTCAAAGACAAAGTTAGAACTCGAAGATGAATAATTTGAATGCATACATAAATTAATTAATTAAATAAAGATATTTAATTAATAACGTATTCATGCACATGATTTAGAACTAGTTAATTGACTAGTTGTGACATAGAGTCCTCTCACAGAAATGATCAAATACCGAACCCGGAGATAACTGGCGGATTTAAAATAGATCTTGAGTCAGAAGGTGAGTGAATGAATTAGATAGCTGAATGATAGAAGAATGTGACATAAAGAATTAATAAATGAATTAAATGTTAATTTAATTCAACATTTGAAAATGAAAGACTTAATTAAATAAATAAAGATAATCTATTTAATTTGATTGTTGTAAAGGTGGAATTGAATAGGGGCGGGGGTCCTAGCTCGATTGGCTAAAGCATCCTGTTGCAGGCAAGAGGTCACGAGGTCTAGTCTTCCCCCAAACCCGTGGTACCGGAGGGCGTGTCACACCAGCACCACCGGTCATGTGAAAAAAGTTTACTAGGCGCACTGCAATTTATAGGGGGACGGATACCCGACCGATTCCTGCAGTCTAAAAAAAAAAGGTGGAATTGAATAAATTAAATAATAAATATTTAATTATAGATAAAGGGGGTTAAATGAATAATTAAATAATAAATATTTAATTATAGTTGAAATATGACAAAGGGGTAATTAAATAATAAATTATTTAATTAAGAAGGAAGAATTAATTAGTTAGCAACATAATTAAATAAACACGATTTATTTAATTAATAAAGTTGAATAAAGGTTATTATGAATTAATTAAAAGGGGTATTTAATTAATAGAGGAAATATGTTTAGAAAGGGTAATTAAATAATTAACATTATTTAATCATGACCATGGATAATAGAAAATAATGTCGAAAGTGGTGTTTGTAGGCCTAGACCAATTTTCGGTGTCTACAGTTTGCCCCTCTTTGATACAATGTTGTTATGGTGTTGTGTCAAAGAAAATATGCCTCGATCATTTCCTAGCATGAAATAGGTTAGGGTATGCCCCCTCGGGAAAAAAGATAATTTTTTGAAAATTTTCAAAAAAAATCAGGAAATGTTCCCGATAAGTCAATTTGATAGTCAGAAATGGTATAGATTTGACAGAATTAAATTTGAATGTGATATGGACATGTACGGGTCAATAGAAGTTGAAAGGTTAAGCGGCCAATAGACAAGGTCAGAAGAAATGCCACCCAAACCCTAGTTATAAATAAGAAAAGGTTGAAAACCAATTCATTTTCACCCAAAAGATTTTGAAGAATTGAGATTTTGCTCTGACTATTGGACGAAGATGGCTCCCATTCCATACGTTGCGCATTGAGGATAGCAGATCCGGACCTTCAGGCGGCCAGTCGACGCAGGACCACCGATATGTACTTGAAAATGAACTCTTGAAAGTTATTTTTGCATGTATTTCTATGCCTCTAAAATTTAGTAACCAAATGTAGTCTTTTAGGATTGACGCATATGTCATCGTATACACCGCATTTGACTGCGGAACGACACATATGCTAAAACACGCCTAGGCTAGGATAGGAATTTTAGGCATTAAATGCATTTGTTTGAAAATGCACTGCATATGCATGTATGGAATGCATCTGCATTTAGGATGTACGCATGTAGGTAGTCAACCACATTTGCATTAGTGAAAGGCATATGTAGTAGGTAGATAGGTTATAGGAAATGCACCGCATTTGATTTTATGGATCACATTTGTAGTAGGTAGAAAGTGGATTGGTAATGTGCAATGCATATGGAATATGCAACACAAATGATTTGTCTTGCAACGCATTTTTATGAATGCACCACATCTATTAAAGTGAGCCGCATGTGGCTTGCAAAGTTTTGGAAAAAAAATTCTAAGGAATTTTTTTTGAAAATCTTCACATCATGGTTGAAATGTAGGTTATATTAGATCCTATTTACATGTGGGAGACACATCTAGACACTTTCGATCTGAGAGATTGTCTAAGTAGTGCAGAGATACGACTATTGTGGAGACTTGGTATTCGCCATTGTCTTTCGATGCCCACTATTCGGGCAAACAGAGGGATGATCACCACGTTGTGCAAGCGATGGCACTCTGAGACATCATCATTTCATATGCCGACTGGGGAGGCGACTATCACATTGGTGGATGTGTACATGATACTTAGACTTCCGATCAAAGGAGAGTGGGTGATGTACGATACCCAATGTGGATTGACTGAGCTAGCAAGATTTTATCAGGTTGACAATATTAGTAGGCTCAACATTGAGCATTACGAGATCAGATGGCCGGTTTTGGAAAAAAGATATGAGAGGACTAATTGTATACTATGTACTCTGATAGGTGGGATAGTATTACTAGATCGATGGGGTCATGGTTTTCCTATTGGATGGGAAGAGATGTTGGTGGGTATGTTAGAGAGAGAGACCGTGTATGCCTGGGGTCCATGTCTATTAGGGATGTTATATTTCCATTTACATGATATTGCATACAAAGATGCATAGTCGATGAGTTGTGGGACCACTCTTCTAATGGTTTGGACATGGGAGAGGATAGTTTGTTTTTGTCCTTCGGTTACTAAGGAGCGACGGGCTAGATCTCCATATGTTTTTCGATACACGAGAAACATCACTCAGAGCCATGTAGGAGATACTGGATATTGGAGACATGCACTTGACATCTTAGATCGGTTCACTTGGAGACCATACATGGACTATGAGTAGTGGTCTGATAAGGATAGACATTTTCCATATTGCAGACAGACACAATACCTGATTGGGAGGACTGTTTCGAGTGTGCACATCATAGAGAGACACTTGCCAGAGCAATTTTTGAGACAATTTAGAGAGGTTCAGGATGAGCCTCGAGGTTGAGTAGAGTTTGATTTTTATTTTAGGGAGGTTCCATATTGGGGGCCCATGATTCCAGTAGCTACTGCAGAGGTAGAGATACAAGCTTTACAACCATTACAGTGGGGATGGAGAGATGGAGTAGCAGATCTAGGGACTACAACTGCATATGACGCATGGTGGGTGGAGCATCGTCTGATTCCATACACAGATCTGGATTAGCCAACACTAGTTGAGAGACAAGGCACAGGGCCAAGAGGATGACAGAGAGGGATAGGTGGTAGAGTTGGAGGGAGGGGTGGTGGGGATGATGGCAAAGGTGGTAGATGAGGATGGAGAGGGTAGAGAGGGGGTCAGGTAGGTGGAATTTCACCTATCTAAGAGGCAGTGGTAGAGGATGTACCAATGTTGGACATTGGAGGTGGAGTTGATGCACAGGTCAGAGATGAGCATGTTGTCAAGGAGGTAGTGGTAGAGGATGTACCGATGTTGGACATTGGAGGTGGAGTTGATTCATAGGTCGGAGATGAGCATGTTGTCAAGGAGGTAGTGGTAGAGGATGTACCGATGTTGGACATTGGAGGTGGAGTTGATGCACAGGTCGGAGATGAGCATGTTGTCAAGGAGGCAGTTGTAGTTGAGTTAGCAAATGTGGATATTGGGGGAGAGGATGTCATAGAGGATGAGGATATGGATATGGATATAGATCCTCTAGGTATTTTGGTAGGGTATGGGGAGGACGATGTTGAGGAGGAGGCACCTATGGAGGAGCAGGAGAGAGAGCTCAAAGATCGAATTGTGGAGGGGACATAGGAGGATGATGCCCCTAGTGATGGTGATAGGGAGGCCATGGAGGAAAGACTAAGACTGATGAAAATAGAGCTTGATGCCATGTGGATAGAGAGAGAGAGAGAGAGAGAGACAATGCCCATGCAGAGAGAGATAGTGCCCGTATAGAGAGAGACAATGCACTTATGGAGAGGGATCAGGCTATAGCCCAACAACAGGAGATAGAGCAGTAGTTTATAGAGGTCAGACACCTTTGTAGTGGCACCTCATCTGATGGTTTTTCTCATGAGCTGGTTAGATTAGCTGAGAGAGCGTCATATTACATGGATTTATATGAGTTAGTGGTACCAGCAGAGAGATGAGCTCCTAGCTTCTCAGAGGTTCACAACTAGAGATCATAGAGAAGGATTCATACCAGGACAAAAAGTACAAAGGGTGTGGTAGGAACACTGAGGACAGGTTTGTATGATAGCCCTTTCACCTCACAGAGAGTACCTTCGAGGCAATTTCTACCACCTTCACCACATGACAGTAGTGGGAATGGGACATGTTGATATGTTTTATATGTAGACATTGTATTTGGATCAGAGAGCCCGCGACCTCATTTTTATTTATGGATACATTCTGACATTATACTATGACACATTATTTTGAGTGATATATATATGATTTTTGCGGCTTCTATATGATATGCAGTTCTATTTTATGATGATGCATTTTCTTCTATATGATTTTGTTTCCTAGATGATGTATTTATATGTGTTATGACTGAATATTTCTACAAGTGATGAGTTTATGCAGTCTATGATGTTATGGATGTCTTTATTTTCTATGATAATGGATTTAATGAATGTAATGTTCTATATGAGTTTATTTATATGTGATGGTGAAATGTACATGTAATGTTTCCATTATGTATGATGATGGGATGCCTATTATGCAATGATATCGTAAACATGTTCCTATATGTTTGAAATGCAATGTAACTATATGAAATGTTTATAGAATGTATGCAAATGAAGATTATCTAATGTTTTATTATGTCATAGGAATTTATCATTATGTCAGAGAAAAAATGTTAGCATGAATGAATTTAGAATGTTAGTAAAAAATAATGAAGGTTGATTGATTGAAAAACATATGATCTTCGATATTGTGCCAAATATGCTATGCTTTATTTTTATCATCATTGGGCGGGACATGACACAAATGGATAGTACACACCATGATATGAGATAGACCATAGTGTACAAAGTCATCCATCTGTGAAAAAAAGATAGTCGTATACAAGGAGTGTCTTAACTCATACTAAGGACAAGATTTCCCTAGTCGTTTTGTCTTAACAAACCACAAACAACAAACAAATAAAAGATAGGTCATGAGATGTCATCGCTCCTCTAAATCCTTGATAGGACATCCTTGACAAAACTAGTAATATGACTCAAAAATAAGAGTTAAAAAGACAGTTGATAGACAACTACCAAAGAAAAAGAGTCCTGAGACATGCTTGAGAAAGCTAGTAACCAGACTTATTCACAAATCAATAAAAATATAAGACAAAATAAGGTATAAAGTCATAAAGCCAAATAAAATTATTCGCCAAAACTTGATCTTGTGGGATTGTTTGATTGTTTGATGTTTGACATAGCATAATGTGAGGGATGACACATACTACAATAAGACGTTGATTCTGGTTTCGAATTGGTGACTATATGTGTAAGGCATGACAAAGCCTAGTTTTAGAAAGACACGCATCGTATAAGACATTGGAGCCTAATGACATTGATGCAAAAAGCTACATGAGGCTATGCCAATTTGACGACGTCTTTTGACAATAAAGACATATCTTGCTAGGACATAAGTTGGTCATTTTGAAAATGTGTTTGATATTGACTTGATGACTGTTTGAGATGTTGCCTTGTTGGTGCATGACTTGTTTTAATTCATTGACTGATTAAAAGTGTGTGTGTCTGTGTATTGACAATGTATGACTTGAGATGATACCCTAAAGGACTGACCTAATGTGGCCTCAGGGGCTCATTGATTGATTAGCCTTTCCTACGTTGTACACGCAAAGACCTCGTAGTTTGACCAACTTTAATTGACATAACTTACTAAAGATACGTACATAAGTTGATGATGTGGAATGTGTGTGATAGTGAATGTGAATATGAATGAACCCTATTGGATTGACCTAGTGTGGTCTCGGGAGCTCATCAATTGATTAGCCTTTCCTACGTTGTACACACAGAGACCTCGTAGTTCGACACAACCAATGACTTTGAATGTACAAAGAATCATGATTTAAATGTGTGTGATACATGACAAACCTAGACAAACAAACCTAATGCCTCGGGGGCACATCGACTGATGGCCTTGCCTATGTCCAGTCACAGTGGAAACGTAGTTTGACTATGTCTATGACTAACTTAACATGACTGACTTGACTCTATTTTTGGGATTTTTTGACATGTTTTGATTTTTTGATTTTTTTTTTGTTTTCTAATGTTTTTGAATTTTTTCACGACATTTTATGATGGTGTAATGTTATGTACAAGGTTCTCATGGCACATAAAAAGGATTTTCCCCTAGTCAGGAATAAGACATGTGAGATGGAGTGGGTAATGTGATAGAATGGATGTTAGATGTCATTCGTTCCAAGCAATGGTTAGGACAACCATTTATTATGAGGGATGGTGAAAAATTCTAATTGGAATGATGGTAGATGAAAGAGAGAGTTTGACTACACATGGCACCTATTTGCCAGGTTTTCACCATGGTACTTATCCATAGTGCCACCAAAGTGGTTTTCACTATTGGACGGATTATTTCTCTTTACTTTTTTGTTGTTTTTCCAAAAAAAATTGTTGTCACAAAGACGCCTATTTGTCAGGTTTTCATCAAGGTGACCATTTTTTTGTTTTTTTGTTTTTTTGTATTTTCTAGATTAAGACAAAGACTCTCAGAAACTACGCATAGAACCTTTTCAGATGAAGGCTATTGATTATTGACAAAAGTGGCTCTCCTTTAGGAGTAGAGAGTTGGTACGCTCCTGATCCAAAAGCTTCTCTAACAATTTAAGGCCCTAACTAGTTAGGTTCAAACTTCCCTTGCTTTTCACGTTTAGCTTGATTCTTGGGATTCTCCATTAAAAATAGGTCACCAATGTCAAAGTGTCTATTTAGAACTTTCCTAAAGATGATTCTAATATGCTTGCAAATGGTATAGTTCTTTCTATCTTTGCTCATCTAGTAATTCTAGCTCTTGTAATATGGATACACAGTATTCTTCATTGTCAATGTGACCTTTCAAGGATACCCTCAAGGAAGGAATTTCAACCTCAATAGGTAAGATAGCTTTGGATCTGAGTACTAGGGAGTATGGAGTGGCACCATTGGGAGTATGGATGCTTGTGCAGTAAGCCCATAGGGCAGGATTTAGTTGTAGGTGCCAGTCACGACCAACATCATTGACAGTCTTCTTTAGGATTCTAACAATGGTTTTATTAGATGCCTCGGCTTGGCCATTACCTTGTGGGTAATATGGAGTGGAAAAATGATGTTTGATATGAAACTCTTCACATAGATGGCACACTTCTTGGTTTTTGAATGGGTAGCCATTATCTATGATAATGGATTGGGGTACACCATATCAACAAATGATATAGTTTAAGATAAACTTGGATATTTGTGTGTCGGTGATGTAGGTCATGGGAATAGCTTTGATCCATTTGGTGAAGTATTCGGTGGTGGTTATGATGAATTTATGACTGTTGGATGATGGAGGGTGTATCTTACCTATGAGGTTAAGTCCCCATTGGGCAAAGGGCCATGGTGATGTAATCAAACGAAGCTCCTATGTTGGTGCTCTTATCAAATCTCCATGTATCTGACACTATCTACATTTCTTTACAAAGATATATGAGTCTTTCTCCATTGTAGGCCAATAATAACCTAATCTCATGATCTTATGGGCTAAAGTAGGACCACTCAAATGGGATCTGCATATACCC
This sequence comes from Sequoiadendron giganteum, assembly GCA_007115665.2. Classification (NCBI taxonomy): domain Eukaryota; kingdom Viridiplantae; phylum Streptophyta; class Pinopsida; order Cupressales; family Cupressaceae; genus Sequoiadendron; species Sequoiadendron giganteum. The sequence goes on along the minus strand of CM021101.1, from coordinate 566,007,134 downwards.
TCGTGTACCACTCATAAGGTTGTTTACTCTTCTTCAGCATTGAGACATCTCATTAGGGCATTATCTAAGGTACGTCTATACAGGGTATCTCTGATGATGGTGTATTTAGCTGACTTACGGATAAAGGTTCAGTGTTGGTTATTTGACAAGTCTAGAGGTAAGGTTTGGTTAGTTAGATAGTCGAATATGTCTTTATACCAAGGGGAAGTAGGACCAACAACTATACACACCATCGTAGAATCGGGGACATCATAGGTGGGGACCAACAATTGTTCAACCAGAAACTCAAACTTAGGCATGTTACTCGGAATATCTAATAAGGAACCCACGATTGTCATAGCATCTGCAGCCCTATTCTAAATACGTGGTATTTTTTGAAAGGTAATATCATCAAAGTACTACTTGAAACTATCATCCATGTGCTTGTAGAGGGCAATTTTCTCATCCTTAGTCTCATAATCATCATTTACTTGCTGGACTACTAGCTGAGAATCGCCAAAAACATGTAGACTCTTAATCTTCCACTGAGCTACCATTTTCAATCCTGTCACTAAGGCTTCATACTCTGCTATCTTGTTGGTATGAGGGAAAGAAATCTTGAATGATTTAGGAATGGTATCACCTTGAGGTGTAACAAATAGGATACTTGCTCCTGAACCCTGATTTTTATGTAACCCTTCAAAGTATAATTTCCATTCGATTCTAGTGTCAATGTTGAAAACAAATTCATCAAGAAAATCCACCACTAAAGGATGTTATGCCTTCATGGGTGCATCTACTAACTGAACTGCAATCACTTGTCCTTTTATAGCCTTCCTCTCCACATATTGGATGTCATACTCACTAAGTATCATAACCCATTTAGCTAATCAGCCTGTTAATGTTGCCTTACTTAGGAGATATTTGAGGGGATCAATCTTTGAGACCAACATTGTTTGGCGATTGAGCATATAGTGCCAGAGTTTTTGAGTAGAAAATACTACCGCAAGATAGGAACATTCTATGTTGTTGTAATTTAATTCATATCCCACTAAGGTATGACTGATGCAATACACTGCTCTCTCATGATCTTGATCATCATTTTGTGTGAGAAGAGCTCCTAATGTATGACCTAGATTTTCTAGAGATTAATGCTAATTGTTGCGCAGATTAAAATGATCAAGTCTAATCTAACAAAAAATCTAAATCAAAACAACAAAGAATGAATAAATTAAACATAATTAAACTAAAAAAATAAATTGGAAAGCTCTCACCAAATATGTGTCCACTCCTTCAAATTATCTCGATTTACCTTCTCCATTTTGTTGTTTCAGTATTCTTGCCCTTAGATTTTTAGTATTGATGCAAGCATAACCTTGTTGAATGTCTAAGAAAAATATCGAAGATAAGTTTCTTCTCAAAAGTGTATGATTTTGAGAGGAAGAATAGTGATAATGACGGACTATTCTATAGATTTTTGGTTTTTGAACAATCGGCTTAGATTCAAAGAGAGATCGATAGACGAGATTGATGAATGTCATGCGATGTGAGTTATGTGTCAGATAGAACGTGAGTTATAAAAGACTGCAAGATAAATACTAAATTAGAATGATAACTTAATCTTGTGTCAAGATTGTTCGAAAATAGAAAGAAAAAGAGTTCTTGATCTTAATCTATAGTTAAGAGTCTTTGAAAATAGAAGAAATAGACTTTGAATGTCAAAGAAAAATTTAGAACTCGAAGATGAAGAATTTTGAATGCATACTGACTAGTTGTGACATGGAGTCCTCTTGCAGAAACGATCAGATACTGAACTCGGAGATAGCTAGTGGATTTAAAATAGATCTTGAGTCAAAAGGTGAGTGAATGACTTAGATAAATGAATGATAGAATAATGTGACATAAATAATTAATAAATGATTTAAGTTTTAATTTAATTCAACATTCGAAAATGAAAGACTTAATTAAATAAAAAAAGATAATTTATTTAATTTGATTGTTGTAAAGGTGGAATTGAATAAATTAAATAATAAATATTTAATTATTGTTGAAATATGACAAAGGGGTAATTAAATAATAAATTATTTAATTAAGAAGGAAGAATTAATTAGTTAGCGACAAAATTAAATAAACATGATTTATTTAATTAATCAAGTTGAATAAAGGTTATTATGAATTAATTAAAAGGGGTATTTAATTAATAGAGGAAATATGTTTAGAAAGGGTAATTAAATAATTAATATTATTTAATCATGACCATGGATAATAAAAAATTATGTCGAAAGTGGTGTTCGCAAGCCTAGACCAATTTTTGGTGTCTACAAAATCTTTATTCTTTCGGCTTGTGTTGGATTTTCTAGCAATAGTCTTCCAGAATTTGTTAGTGTAATTAATATTTAATTACACTTGCATAACTTTACTTAGGTTGAGCTAATTTTAGGTCAACATTAGGGTTGCATACTTTTCTTTTATAAAGCAAATCATCTCATTGTAATCTTTGAATTCCTGAATATATCATTTTGCACATTACATGCAAAGCTCTGCTTTTTTTATGTTTTCTCTTTTGTGGAAGGTGTTTAGGCTTGCATATCTGATCTAGGATTTCTAACATGGTATCAGAGCCTTGACATGCAGCCCCTTCTCAAATTCTGGAAAAATTCATTGCAGAGTTCATTCAGGGTTCCTCGAGGATTTCATGCCTTGAGCTCATCTATGTGGCATTTTGGATCAGATCAGGCCTCACCATTGGATTTAGAGTGCTGGAAAAAGTTAGGTTTGAATTTTATTTTGCAGATTTTGGCCATGATTTGCCAGATCTATAAGGGTTTCAAGTTTGGTATTTTTTTGCAAGCTCTAGAGGTCACCATTTTTTTGAAGCATTTTGAGCAGAAACGGAGGTCACCATTATGTTCGCAACAGCCAAAAACCCCAAGATTGCCTTTTGTTTCATCGATTTTGGCAAAGTTGGTTCAGAGGGCAAAATTTTTTTGCCAGGGAGGTCGTATGGCCTCCCTAGCAAGCTTTTCGAGGCGTGTTTATCCAAAAAAATGCAAAAAAAAGGGTTTCTTGGGATTTGTGCTGATGCCTCCAATGTTGCAGGTTCCCGCCACTGTCGTGCCACCACGCGGCCACCCAGCAGCCACCACCGCCAGTGGCTCCCCAACCCAGCTCCGCCGACCAGACCAGCCCCTACGAGCTCTATGCAGCCAGGCCACTATCACATGGGGGACCGGGCGCTATGCACCCAGCCCCTGGCTGGCCTCCCAGCACTCCATTGGTCATATGGGTGACCAGGGGCTCTGCCCTAGCCCCTTGTCTTCCAGCCCCTGATCGCATGAAGGATCAGGAACCGAAATTTTTTAGCCCCCTGGGCTACCTGCAGGCCTTATTGGCCATTCTGGAGCACTTTCACAAAATCGGGCATAATTTTTGCGTACGGAGTCAATTTTTTGCAAATGAGATACCGTTGGAAAGCTAATTCTGACACCGTTTTGTTGGTGCAGGTTATTTTTTTTTATTATATTCCAAATTTATTTTACAAGTCCTTGAACTCAGATGTTGTTGTTTTCACTCTAGAGGGCATATCTTTTGACTCGGTGATCCTTTTTTTGCCATTCTTGCGGCATTGGAAAGCTGGTTCAGTTCTCTACACAGATCTGAGGTCTTTCTTAATTTTCTATTTATGCATGCTTATGATTTCTCTCATTTTGCAGTCATTGGGGATTGTAATAAATGAACTGATATAAAGTTCCATCGGGGGGGTTTCTTGCATAATAATCTTCATTATGTTTTGGTGACAACTCACATGGGTTGTAATCTGGTTTCTTAGTTTCTTTTGGCCACATATTTTGTCTTAGCTTGACACATACCAGATTCATTTTGGTTCACACTTTAGATTGAGAGCCTATGGTTAGTGATCTACATCAGATCCATCTCAGTTTGAGGGCCACTAAATTTGTGGTTATTGTTCCCGAGTCTGTATGGTACTTTTTCCCATGGAAGAGTTTTAGTCTTAGTTTTGACATTGGCATAGAGATTCACGGCTTCCAGATTCTGTCATCATCATATCATCTACTGTTGCTTTATGGATTCTAGGGTTGTTCCAGTTTGGAGTGTTCGAGTGTTCCGTGGCATAGGGACTGCTGTCACATTATTATGATTCTGATATGGTTTCTTATAGACAAAAGTATCTTTCCTTGCTTGCCAGATTGCGGTTCCAGTGTTACTCTACAGTGTTCTTCCAGTGCTTCTTTGCAGCAGTTATCTCATTGTAGGGGGGGTTGTCCAACTGGGTTTTCCTTCTCTACCTCATTATTGCATTTGTACATGGGTGCCTGATCAGGCCTAGTTGTTGGGACCCATTCATGATTTCTTGCATTCATCTTAGTTTTAGGTGCATGCTTGTTTTAGTCTCCCTAAGTTGCACTTATGGGGGGTTGTTAGTGTAATTAATATCTAATTACACTTGCATAACTTTACTTAGGTTGAGCTAATTTTAGGTCAACATTAGGGTTGCATACTTTGCTTTTATAAAGCAAATCATCTCATTGTAATCTTTGAATTCCTGAATATATCATTTTGCACATTACATGCAAAGCTCTGCTTTTTTTATGTTTTCTCTTTTGTGGAAGGTGTTTAGGTTTGCATGTCTGATCTAGGGTTTCTAACATGGTATCAGAGCTATTGGAGGCTCTAATAGAATTTGTCTAAAAAACTATCTTCTCCCTCATAAGAATCATAGTTGGACTCTACTAGCATGTCCATCCCTAGATTTATTCGATCATTCTTTTCTGCATTACACATAAAAACCTCTTCTACCTTAACTCTGAAACTTTTAATTCCATATACACTAGGTTCTACATTGATGCATATCACTTCATTTTTATGGTTGTAATTTGTAATCATGTGCCTTATATGTGGTTATCTCTCTATTCTGATCTGATTAGGAACTCCTTTCTAAGGTAACCAAATATGTGAGAAATTAGTGACCATGTATCCATTCAAAGTCTTTGACCAATCTCTACACAATAACATCCCATAAGTATCTGGTATCCCGACCACTTCGATATTAATGTAACATTGAGTCCTAGGGTCGAAACTAACTCCATGTGAATGTTAGTTAACTCTCCAACTACATTCACCTCATTTTTATCCAATTGAGTAACTTTCTTTAAGGAATTAGCTAGGGTTAAACCTAATTTCTGACATATAGACAAGGGCATCACATTAATGTATTCTCTTGAATCTACTAGGAAATTATGGATATTTTTACCAAAAATTCTTAGTGTCAACAAAATGGTGGCAAATCTATCTTTCCTTTTATAAAAAACTATGTGGACATCCGCAATAGGAATATTGTTTTTGTCTTTGGTTTTAATGGACCTGTCCTTCACCTGCATCTCCTTACTAACTAGGCTTTCTTTGAAAAATTATTCTAACGTATTTAAGAAAGTTTTCCTGAGTATAGGTCTTTTTAAGAAATTCTGATAAAAAAACCCGATCTTTAGCTTTTTATTTCTTCCACTAGATAGCTAGCCAAATTACTTTTCTTAGGGAATTCCATTTTAGCACTCTGTGGAAGATTCTGAGAATTTTTATATTTTGAAGTTACCTTTCCTAACACTAGATTGTTACTAGATTTTTCATTCAGTGGAGTGTTATAGTTATTAGGCAGGATTAATGTAGTCAAGGGTCCATTGAACCTACTCCCACCATTGGTGTTTCTCCTTAGGTTGTAACTGTGTCTCTTGGGATATTGCTAAAATTTATGAATTTTAGAAACTTCATCTTGATAAGGAAATGTGTAAGTTTCCAAAGCCATGGCTAAACTATCTCCCTAATCACAAGTAGTACTCTCAGAAATATCAGGTGACTCAAAAGACACAAACCTGTCTAATACTAATGTTGAATCATATCTTATTTGAACTAGTTCATTTCCTTGGGGTGGGTGAGAATCACATTTCTCATTATGATATGTCGTAGCTAGTAAAATATATGACAGATTTGAACTGTCAACAATCCACTTCCACATGAGTATTGGTATTCTGAATCTTGCACCAATTAATCATGGCTAGTTCAACTAAATTCACTTTAGATGTGGACCTATCTTTGGAGGATTTAGCGTTATCCAAAGATCTAGACACTCCTCCATTGTTAGGCCATGTATTCCAAAGTCTAGGTGGTCTAGGAGAATTATATGCTTGACCTTGTGAATTCTAGTTATTTTGGGAATAGAAATTTCAGTTCCTAAGATAGGAAACCTTAGTTTTTAATCTCTTAAGTTGGGTTTTTATTTCCTTAGTCTATATATTACCCTCTTGATTCTTTAATTTTTGATTCTCTTGAGTCTACATAAATAAAAAACTTCCATTGGGATGTATTTCATTGATAACTAGGCTATGGTGTGGGACTAATGCTTGAATAATTGTGGGTTGAAAGAAAATATTCTATGAAAATGTCCCATTCTAGATTATTGAAGGGAAAGAGTTAGGGATCACTGTATTATTTAAAAGGACTACACTCATACCTAGGATGGGAAACTTATTCAAATTATTCTCACCATTCACAAATGATCCACTCCCAAGATGTTTCATTTCTACATTCACACTTATGGATTCCACATAGGCTTCAGTTAGGGTAGTAAGAGGATTTTCCTTCATTTTACAAACATCCATATCAATAGATCGATTGTAGTGTAATAAAAAACAACGATGGAAAAAATATCTATCGTGTAAGGTGCTTATAACCTAGAATAAGCCTTTTGGAATCTATCATTAAAATATGTTATAGGTTTTCGTCAAACCTTTTAATTTGAGAAACTGATGATATAGCAAGGTAGGGTCTACTGGTGTCCTGAACCTAGCTAAGAATTGATTTTTCATGTCTTTCCATGCCTTGAAAGAATTATGAGGTAGATTGGTATACCATTGATAAACTTTGTCACTCTACATTTAAGGAAACAACTTGCATAAAAAATCTTCATGTTGTCTTCTCACTCTAAAGCATGTGTTTTTGAAGATACTTATATGTTCTTCTACATCTTTATGAAGATATTACTTCAGACACAATTTATCTAGATTATTTAGAAGATCATTGTATACAACAAGCTAAATAGGAGACTCTATGTTGAAGAAATCCATTGCTACGAGTTGTGGAGGTATCACCACAGTTGAACTTTGTGAGAATGCATGCATAGACCTTGACCAATAGGTCTTAGTTGATGTTGAACCACTATGTTGTAATAGTGTCACTTGAGGATCGCTAGACTGAGACCTAGTAACCCTACAAAACTCCAGGTTCCTTTTTTTTTTAAGAAGAGGGCCCTCCTTCTAGTGACACTTTTTTTGATGTAGATGTTGCACACACACACACACACACCAAAAGGTAGATAATTCCTCATAGAGTGCTACGATAACCTACCTCTCTTGAAATATCCATTGAGAAAACCTAAATCTAAGGTGATCTCAACTTGATCCCGAGGCTCAAGAATGTCAGGTCTTGATGCACTAAGTTCACTTAGGGTTCGTTGTGTAAATGGACATTAAACATGATGGTCCTATAGTTGTCACAAATTGGTTGGTATTCAAAATATTGAAACATAATCTTAGTCCAATCATTCACATGTCACTTAACAACTTCATGAAAATAAGGATTTGCAATAGAATTTCATGAAATTCAAATTACTTGCATATAATCAAGTAGATTTAGCATTAAAAACTGCACAACTTCATGGAAATGAAATATTTATAATTAAAATCCATGTGTTCATCAATTTTTGGAATTTTTTAAGAAAATATAAATCATCTAATCTAAAATAAAGCATTAAAACCCTAAAATGTAAAGGTTTCTCCTAGGTATTACCTACACATTCCTCAAGAAATAAACTAAATCAAAGAAAACCAATCGATACCTCACTAGATTCCTTCATAGCTAGGCATACAATGATGCCATATTTTAAAGAAAAGGGGATTATTTTCCATTAAATAGTATCAGTATGCACCCAAATTTGGTGCAGCACATAGGATTTTCTTAGAGGAACAAATAATCAGCTATGTATGATTTCATATCAGGAAATATCTTTGAATTGGCCTTGTTATTAGTTAATCTCAAATGAAATGTACAATTTTGTAATCTAAAATGGAACAAAAAATAAGAAAAAAGAATAAAATTTGAAATTTTTTAGTTCTTTAGAGTCTGCAAATTGTGAACTTAAATGAAATAAAACAACCACTGACCTTTTATAAGAACGAGGCCCTAAAGAGTTCAAACATGACCTATGAAAGATAATTCAAGGAACAAATTAAATAGTAGCACATGCCAAATGACAATTGGCACAAGAACTTTCCAAACTAAGTTAAACATTCTTTGAATTTTTCTTCAATAGGAAGCTTCCAAACTTTGGGATTCAATTCTCAGGTACTTTCACATAAAATACAAAAAGTGTTAGCAATTTTCATCTAAATCCATAGGATTAATTGTCTTTTTAAGGCTCAAGAATAACTATACAAAATTCACTTCAAAAATTTACCCATGTAAAAAACTCATAGTCTTCTGCTACCTGACTATATACTCTTCTTCACTAGACTCCTAGTCTAAAGACTCATCTTCACCTTTCTTCTGTTGATATTCCCAAAATTCAATCAACACTTGGTGTATGTGTTCTTTCAGAACACTTTGAATTACCTCCCAACTGTACTTGTGCCTTGAATATTTGTTTGTTATCTAATTAATAGCTTCATTCCTTTGGATTACTTCCATCCCATATTTGTTCATGAATTCTTGAATTTTATGATTTCATCAATCACCTCTTGAATCAAAGACTAGACAAGGTTCTTATTTACCTTTTCGATCCATCCCCTAAAAGCTTCCACTTTTGTCTCATCTTGTCATAGAGTTTAAGGATCACAATGTTGTTGAGCTAACATCTTAAATGAATCTCTCATCTTTAACAACTAACTTTTCACATAATTTAGTAACCTCTAATCCATTTATGTATTGTTATAAAGTGTCGATTTCCCAACTTAATTATACTCTCAATTTCTCAAGCATTGAAACTTCTTTTTTTATAATCAGCTTTTCACTTATGAACTCCCCAACTTCCATATGAAGAAGTATATTTAATCTTTTCCCTTCTATGTAATTCTACTCTTGGCGGTCTTGACATTCACCCTCAAGTCTTCTGAAGTTATCAATCCAATGGTATCCCTCCTTACACTTCCCAATTTTCTTTCTTATTGATTCTTCACCTTGTTTCACCAGATGTTCTATCCATTCTTCAAACACGCCAACTTGTGTTAGAGCATTGTGATAGCACCTACCTACTCTTTGGACATCAACACTAGATTTAGTTGCAATTAAATCTATGAGTGACCAGATTGGGATAATGATCTAATAAAAATTTCTAGGAAAGCAACCCATTCTTTTAATTCCTTCTTATTTTCCTTGTTTTTCTTCACTCGACCAATATTAGTTTCTAAGTTCATCTTCATCTCTTCTAACTCCTACTCCCATAATGAATTTCCTAAATCGATCATTGTCACTTGGTAATGCCTAGCTTTCATTTCATGCTTGTTGTTTTCTCCTATCAGAGTAGCTATATAGAAAGTTCTTCCTCCATTTGAATTTTGTTTAACATGTCTAGTATTTTCTCTAGCTCTAATCTTAGGGGTTTCCAGTTCTTGCATTAAAATTTTGAAATCTAGAGGCACTAATTCTACCTCCAATGGTGGAGCCAATTTCTTGACTAACTAGTAAGATGCTTCTTTGTTTTGTCTTGTCTCTTCAACATTAATTCATTCCTGATGATCAAAGTGTTCAGGAACCTCTTCTCTCAATTTTCCAATGTTTCTCATTGCAACCTTTAAGACTTTTACATTTTCCATCTGTAGTGGCAAGGATTATGGATTACCATGATTCGATTGGACGTCTCTTTCTCTCTGAGACACATATTTCCCTATCCTTCCTCCTTTTAAGCATCATTCCCCAGATAAATTTTTTCTTGTTTTCCTAAAACATCAGTATTCTTATCATTTCCTTGTTTACCACCCAGGATCTATGAGGACTTTATACCTTTATAGATATCATGTCTTTCACTTGACTCTCTAGAAGTTATTGGATTTTCAACAATCATTTCAACTCTTCCTTGCCAATTTTGACCTTCGGTTGTATGATTATCAATTAAATCCTCTTCATCAACAATAGAAATAAGGCTATGAATTGTATTTCCCCTCATTTCTCTTAGTGGTGAAACCTCTCCCCTTGCATTTTTTTCCTTAGGGTTTCCCACCTCTTGGGCGAGTGAGTTCTTCTTCTCTATTTTTTAGGATGTGACCCTATATTAGGCACTTCTTCCACCATAGGTTGCATTATTGGATTTCATTTTGACTATTTATTCTTGACCCTTCCCATTACAGCATACCACCTTTCCATTTGATCCACAAATTCTTTGGTTATTTCAGGATCTTCCCTTGAAACTACGAGTGTCCCTCCCAAGGTTTGTCTCATTGTTGTTGTATTAATAAAGGGTGGAGAGGTAAACATAACTGATACATTTGACAATGTAGACCTTTTCCTATCATGTACCTATTCTCTCATTCATGCTTCTTCAATAGTCAAGGGTTGTGCTCTTGTCTTTTTCATAGAATAAAATTCCACCTTTGGAGTTTCCATTACATTGGATAGAGTGGCCACAGTTTCTTTGCATAAGCTAGCTAGCTGTGACACCATTGAAATTCCTTGGATTGAGGTATTAGGGACCTCTTCCCTATCTTGTTTAGCTATCAATTTTTCAACAACCTTTCTTTTCTTCTTGGCACCCATATTGTACTTTGATTCATTCACTAAATTTTTCTTTCTCTTAACATTATGTGGTATGTGGGTGCTATCCTAGATTCCTTCATTTTTTTGAGGTAACCATCAATCCAATATTGAGTATAGATCATAATTTCTTAGAAATTATTTCAATGGTTACGACCTCATTATTTGTGTAGTCAAGGTTTGGGATGGGTTCATCATAAAATTTGTCTAATTCATAAGTTGGGTTGCTTGCATCTCCATTATCAACATCAATTTGTTTTGGAACATCATTATTTTTTAGAACCTTTATTTCATCTAGTGATAGCCTCCAATATGACCAATTTATCATAGCATGGTCATCATCACAATCATACCAATAATCCTCCAAGTGATGAACATGGGAATATTTCCTTCTTATATTATTGGCAAGACTATCTATCGGGTCATAATTTTCACTCTAGAGTGTGAAGAAATCTAGCCCATAAATTTTTACCTCATCCTTGCATAGCTTAGCATTTTTATCCGACATGCATTTATAATTCCCAATAGTGATCTAGGGAGTTTGATAGATCTTTTCTTGTGTATTTGTGAAAAAATAGTATGAGATGATATAACCTATCTCACAAATTCAAGTAACAATATCTTGTCTATTAGATGTCTTGGTAGCATGAAGGGATAATTTGTAAACCCTTCCACTCTAATGTAGGTGAAAGTAGGAAATTGAATAAACCAGCATCCAACAACTTGTATAACATCCTACACTACAAGAGATAGTCTCTTGGCTTTGTCCCATTCCATCAACCTTACTAGCTTCATAACAAACACATCATTTACCCTTTAGTAGTGATCCTAATATTGGTAAGTAGTTATCTAGAGAAAATTTTGATACTCAAATTATTTTCTAGTTCTCTACCCAAGGTACATACTCTATTTAAACCTTGTATATTTTCCATTAGGGAACATAAAAATACAACATATGAAGATATTGTAAACCACTAGGTATCTAGGAATGTCTACATCTGTTCATACAATTTTTCATTGATAAAACTTCCCTAATGAATTTGCATAGTGGTTTCCTTCATTTTTCTCATAATTTTGAACATATAGGGTTCAAATTTGCTAGAATCTTTGCATCTAGCCATTCTTCTCAATAGGTTTATCATATCCTGAATCTCCTAAATAAACAATGACCTTGGGATATGTTTTGGCATCTTTATTGTCTTCTCTCATAACTATGTTGATAACATGAACCTCCTATTTTGATCTCTTGAGCTCGTATATTTTGTGACAACATCTTTCATATCAAATTTATTCACCTTCCTAAACTAGGGGAGACCAAATATATACACAATTTCATCTTTTGAGAGGTCTGCATAGATGATAGAAAAACTGTGGATCAAGACTTGGGATCAAATTATTAAAAAAGTATTAACTTCCTTAGTTTGTTCCGAAAATGTCAATCTGGGAAATGTAGACTTGTGAAAGGTATTGTGGCTATTTTTTGAAGGGGTGAAGATAGTGAGATGACTGGGGATGAAATGCAACTAGAAAATAAGCCTATTGCATATTTAAATAATGTTGGTGATAAGAACTGTCACTTCCTAGCAACAAAAATAATAAAATCATAAATTAAACTCATAGATTCCAAAGAAAACTAATCTAGAAATCATAAAGCATTATAAAGCATGAATTTTTATTCTAGAAAATAATCTCCTGAGAAATAAACAACAAACTATGCATCCAAACAAAATAGTAATGACATTCAATAAAGAATAAACAAAAATATATTCTAATAGAAATCACCAAACATCATGAGAAGTGGATCTTGCCTCCTCATTACATCCGGTGATGGAGCACAAACAAATTTCTACACTACTTCAGCCAGAATAAACATTATTTCATTTATCAAAAATATTATAAAGTTTGCACATGGTATTCTACTACATAAATATTCCTCCAACAATCTGCATACATCTTTTACAACACCTACATATACATATATATGTTGAGTTTATAACAGCTAATAAATAAAGAAATGGTAGATTAAGTAGTTTTTTTTAACAAACTAATGAACAATAGCTCATGCAAGTCCTTGAATACTAGCCACGAATCAGAAATAATAATGAGTAGAAATAGAGACGAAAATGCCTTTGGTTTTTTTCAGACTAGCAAGAACGTCTTCTTTCTCAAACTAGTATTTGTGGTTTCCTTAAGAAATAATATCCTCCACACATTATTATCTCACATAAATAGACCCATCAGCTATTTGCAGAAGAACGTGGAACCTTTGCTAGCTGTAAAAAATGAATTTGTTGTAACAACTAACAAAAATAGGAAATATGAATATTTTGGTTTTCTCCTCCAGTAACTACAAATTGTGTCTTTTACCATAAACTAATGCTTGTGGTTTTATCCATCAATAGCTATGTAACTAACATCATCATGGATTTTGATGTCATCCTCTAAAAATTTGATAGAAATAAATTGTTGATAATACATAGTTCATGACTAGAGAGTGGCAAGCAGGTTCCTGTCAAATAGGTGATAGGAAATCTACATGCTACAAAATTTATTAGTAAAAAAAAATCAATAATTATTTTCCATATTTTGATCTTAAAACTATATTAGATATGACTTATATATATTAATCATATGAAATGTGAAATAGTAAAATGATATGAAATGATATGAAAATGGAATGTGGGAATGGTTATGAAGGTACATAAAATAGATCAAAATATAGCATAAAATAGAGCATAATTGGCTCTCATCAATAAACACTCCCTTCTTTCACAATGAGCCTCTTGTCTTGGTCATACCATTTCATACATTCTAGTACCAATTCATGGGCATCCATTTCCAATGGGAACCCTCCTTCCAAATGCATTCCACTAGCGACCATATTCTTGGTGCATTTAGTGACATCTTCTTGATGAATCCTCTTGGCGAATTCATAGTTGTTGAAGCTTTCCTAATGGATTTTTGTAATCATTTCGTAGGCTATTATGGCTTGAAAGATGAGAAATTATAATTCCTCATTGGAATTCTTCTTTCTTGAAGTACTCATATCTTGTTTAATTTCCTACATTGTTAGTGGATACGTGCTCTACATATGAGTTAGGGATAACTCTAATCATGAATTTTCAACAATTCATGAAAATTACTTACTCATGGCCATTTTCTAACTGAAATTAGGTTAAATTATTTAATATTAATTATTACTTTCTTCACTACTTAACTAGAGGTAATGTTGGTGAACCAAAGACATGCATGCATAAAGATTCATAGAATTTAGTTACAAGAAAAGTACCTAGTTTCAATGATAGTGTGCATGAATAAACATAGGTTCAAACCTTGATGGATGTGTTCTTTAGCGTTCTAAAACTTAATTTTCTTTTTGTGCCACAACTATTGTTTTAATTCATTATTGTCCCAAGAAATGGATGGTCTTGCACAAGGTAGTGTGTTATGGAAGCAACTGCATGCTTGAGGTGGTGCCAAGTATGTGTGTTGTTTGTTGTCTTTATTAATTTATTTTAATATGCATTAATTACTTTGAGAAAAGGTGAAATCATAGTAGATTAGAGTTCACATTATGAAATCCTTGATTCCTGCACCAGGGCCCACCTTTGAAAGGAAATCGTATAAGTGGTAGACATGGAATTCTTGCTTGTCATGTTACTATTTGTGAGACAACATCAGAGGAAGTGTCAAAATTGGATGCTAAATGACTATCAATAAGATTTAAAACACCTGAAATCCAATCTCAAAGAGTTGCTAGGGTTGAGCATTTTTCTTACTAGGTTTATGAGAACCGAGTGCAAAGGATACTCAAGTGCAGGTAAAAGTAAGATCGATATGACTCAAAGAAAACTCAATTCCCAAAACTTTCAATTTCTAGTTCCAAAGAAAAGAAAAGTCACGACCATACTTAACCAAAGAACAAGGCAACACACAAACACTTGGGGAAACTTCTCTCGAGTGAAAACTCATTGGGTGCAATGACTAGCTGAGTAGAATATGAATTTTGTAGAAGATGCATTATACTTAGAGCAACAACACTCAACACCCAAAAACCTTGGAATTTGGATAATCAATGAGGCTGAGGAAAAGAATTGAAAATACTCCAAGCATAAGATGACATCAAATTGAGCAGGAGCCAGACACATTGGAGCAAGATTTTCATTTTACTATTTCTTCCAAAGAAACACATGAATGAAAGAAAAATGTAAAGAAAGGGAAAGGAAGAAGAAAAGAGGGATCCACATTGCACCAAAGGGAGAAATGGGGCATGTTGTGAGACTATCGAACAATACCTTTGAATTTGTAGGTTTTCAAGATTATTTTTAGATTTGATAAAGTCTTATTCCATGATTAAAGGTTGATGACAATAGAAGAGCATGATGGATTCTAGGTCTGGGAAGTGTAATTGGCAGTTTCCTTCAACCTAATGACTTGTTTTCTAAGTGTTCTCATCTTAAAACTTCATCCTACTTGCAACCTAAAGGAAGGTATCAATGTGTTTCAGATTTCCTAAGGGTGTTTGACTTCCTCTTAGGTAAATCTTGTCATTTAATTATAGGAATCCTTCTTTAATGCACTTGAGTAGGGTTTTATGCATTTTATCTCATCATGAACTTAGATGCAGTTAAGTTTAAGAGCACACACACTTTTATCAATCAGATCTTTGGCTACTTATGGACTTGTAAAAATACCAAAAAAGGGGTTTGAATAAGGAAAAATCCTATATAGCCACCCCACCATATCTTTTGTAGATTTATTACAAGTCCAGATCTAAAGATGGAATATTACAAGGTAGGAATCAGAGAGCATAAAAAGAGCTATAGGTTCAAGTTTTTTAGATCTAAAATTTTTCTACAAGAACACAGATGCCCTTGGGAAGCTCTGTCATCCTATTCAAAACATTTCTAAATTTACAGAACCCTGCCTTTCTTAGATCTTCTTTTGAATTTTTGTTTCACTTTCTAATTATTGGAACCTTGCATTTTCATATTAGGGAAGATAGTTTAATTAGGATAATCAAGGAAAATCAAATCCCAATCAATTTCCAAGACAAAAAATGTAGATCTAGGTATGGTTGACTCACCCTCATGGTTGAAAGCCTATCTAATCATCATGTTGATTTTCATCCTAATGTTCTCTTGAAAAAAAAATGATCCCAGTGTTATATTGCATTTAGACCTAGGACCCTTTTTTCATCAAAATAATAGATATTGTATATTTCTTTTCTTTGTCAAGGTAGTAGTTTATAGAATATTCATCAAGTGAACCAACCCTCTCTAGAGGTTCATCTTCATCGTAAGCAACCGACAACTTGAAGATGATCCCATGTTTCATAGGATATGTAAGTTTTTCACTTGCCCAGGGTACAATCCTCATGAAAACACATACAACTCTACTCTCATGTACATCTCTATTGAAACATGTATCGCATTGCTTCCCCATACCAAATGGTACACGAAACTTGGATTTATTTTATTAAAAAAGTGGTATGTTGAAAGGTTTATTATATTTGAATATCTGTTATTAGATGAATCTTTCATCATACATATTTGGGTATATAAGGAGGCGTCGTTAATTGAGTGGTTTTATTTATCAAATATATATACATATATACACATATAAATAAATATATTCATGTATATGTATATTGTTTATATACACAAATATACATGTATATGTATATATGTATGTATGTATGTATGTATACAAATAGATATGTATAAGTATACATTAATAAATATATATACATATATATAAATAAATATGGATTCATATACATACATATACATATATACATATATAAATATGAATTTATATACACATACACATACACATATGCATATGCATATGTATATATATGTATATACATGTATATATGTGTGTGTGAGTATGTGTATATATATGTGTGTGTATTTAAATCTATAAATACATGTATATGTGTGTATATATATATATATATATATGCATTTGTGTGTGTGTGTTTATGTCTATATATATGTCTATATATATGTATATATGCATAGATATGTGTGTGTTTATGTGTGTATATGTGTGTGTATTTATTTATATATGTGTATGTATGCTTTGACCATCTTTTCTCATGTTTTTGTAATTATTTTCTATGGTAAGTCCTTCATTGCTTCATCTATCCCTTTGCGTGATTGGTTAACATACCAAAGAAGGCACTATATTATTCTTCCTTTAGTGTCCTCATCTTCTTCTTCATATATATTCAATATTTATGGTAGAATCTTGAAATGGAGGATGGTGTTGGTAGTCACCAAGATGTCAATTAAGGGTTGAGGTTTCTTTGAAGTCACTTGAGGAGTGGGTGTTATAGTTTGTTTCACTCTTTTATTTTATTTGAGAGGTTTCTCAACCTCTTCTTCACCCTCTGTAATGTCTTCTACTTCTACCTCTTCCACGTCTTCCTCTGTTATCTCCTTTTGTATTTTCCTCTTAGCCATTTGTTTGTGCCTTTCTTGCTAGTGTCTCTTTTGTAAGGTGACTTGTAGTGGTTTCCCTAGTATAGATACTATCTATCTAGAGGTGGTGGGGCCTTCCAACTTACCCAATGAGGTGCTTTGAATCCTACCCTACCTTCTTTCCTAGTGATATTCTAAGGTTCATTAAAAAGTAAAATATCTAAGTACATCTATGATGTATGAAATTATCAAATAGAATAAGGTGTGATAAGAGTTTTAAAATGGTTGGTCCTTACTCTAACACACCTTTTTATAATAAGTATTTTAAAATTACTCAAAAATTAAACATAATATATTACTTGAATATCAAGGGAAATATGATATTAGAAAAAAGGGACAATATGAGGGAAAAATCATTCCACCTATTTAACTTTCAAAGCACCTAAAATGACTATATTTGATTTATATGATGAAATAAATTAGTTTATGACTAAGAATTTTATAAAATTAAAAAATATAAGTTGTAATTTTTCAATATTAACATTTTTTTTTTAATTTCTAAAAAATTCAAAAAGTGATAGTACATTTGAGAGATATATAGGTCCCTTGGAGTGATGAGGAGGCTACATTTTTTTTATTGAAACTATAAATTATCTTCATATTATTTGATCTTATTCTTCTCATTTAATTTTCTATATTTTATTTCCCTTTTTTCTTCTAATGTTTTGTCTTTATTGGTTAAGATATAGATTTCCACTAAAGGGCCTAGTGAAGTGAGTGGTGCTTATAGTACAATACCCAAGCCACAAAAAACTCAAGATATCTCAATAAATTTTTTCAAGTGTCACTCTACTCTCTCATACAACTCTACTCTCACCCACATCATTATTGAACCATATGTCACATTGCATCCCCATACCAAATGATACATCAAAATGATTTATTTATTATAAAAGTGGTATATTGAAAGTTTTATTATATTTGAATCTCTTTTATTAAATGAATCTTTCATTATACACCTTTGGGTATATAAGGAGGAGTGGAATATTGAGTGGTTTTCTTTATCAAATATATATACATATATACACATATAAATAAATATACTCATGTATATGATTATATACATAAATATATATGTATATGTATATGTATTTATATATGTGCATGTATGCATGTATGTATGCATTTATGTGTTTGGTGTTTCTAGGGTTTGACGTTTAGTAACATTGATGTGTATTTTGTCTAGATTTAATGGTTTAGGATTAGTTTCTCAAACATGGATCTATCTTGAAATTCATGAATCTAATCCTATTAGGTGCATACCTTTTTTTCTCACTTCATCTAATTCTCAACTTATTTTTTATTGCACAAAAATTGCATTATCTAACAATACTTGAAGGAGGCTACTAGATTTATAGGGGTTAATTTCTCCTAGGTAAACCCTTGGGTTATTTTATATTAATGATTATACAAAGTATTGGCGAGAAAAATTAAGTATGCAAATGTCCTAGAATGATTAGGTAGAGTTTTGATTACTTTTAATGAATCAATTCAAATGTTATAATAATCTCACTTCTTAAATGTGAATGATTATTGAATGAATTCTTGATGCAATTGATTGTTAAAATGAGTGTAATTAAATATATTGAAAATATAAGTACATATAAATAAGTCACCCAAATGTGTGCTTAATCACCTAATAAAAATTAGTGATACATGGGTAGAAGTTGGTCAATTTTTAATTTAAAAATTCAAAATTTAGTGGTTAAATCCATGGCCACAAAATGACTCAAGATAAGGGAGTAATAATATCTATGTGGAGAATGAATGTATAGGTACAAATGATACATTAAATATAAATCATGTGTTAACTTATGTAGAAATAGATGAAATAGGGTCAAAATATTAGGAATGAGAAAAGGTGAAGGTACATGGAGGACCAATGAATAATCTTAGCATAATATTTCACCATTTTTTTTATATATAATTGTAGTAAGTTCCATTCTCTCAAAATAGGCTTAAAACTAAATGGGATTTGATATAAGTATTAAAATTTCACTAATACAATAGTCTCACAATATAGTTTCCTACTTCAAAATATTTAAAGTATTATTACAATATTTTACAATTGAATTAAACAGTACCACACATATACTTTAAATTCATTTTACTTTCCATCAAAATAATTTTAAATAAAATAAATTTTAATATTTGGTTCTATATTTTATATTATTAATATTATTTAAAACATAGTAAGCACAAAATAAATAAAATCAACTATCTAATGAACATTTACACTAAGAGTAGCAAAATTTATCTTTTACATACTTATTTCTCCAAACTCATAAATAAAACAAAATACACTTATTTATACATAATAATACAAATGATAAGGAAGTCAAAAAAAGGTAGGTTGTCCATAGAACATTCTCCATGATCCTTTATTCTTGCTATAGGATCCTCATCACCTCTCAATACCTATTTCACTAGATTTCTTATTCACCCTAAGGGAGAGCTACACCTTGAAAGAGCAATCAAGAAATGATATACCAAAGAAATAGAAAGGCAAAGAGAGGATTCACAAGCCTTCTCCTTCCAAATAACGCATAAACACACAAGATAAATTTACTTTATAATCAATGAATTTTTAAAAAATTACAAACATAATTTTAATTCTATTGCAACACAAAATAATAAAAGATCATACTAATTTCAATCCTCTTGAATACAAAAGAAATGAGAGAAATAAGAACAAAGAGGTATACTCTCAAACCTATGTGCATCTAATAATTACCTATATAATCATCAAATAATTGTATGTACAATATTATAATTTGTTCTTAATGGATCAAACATGGGTCCAACACCAAGCTTTCCCCACCAAAAACTCAAGTGCTTTTTCTAGTTAGAAATCATCAAATCTCCAAAAAAACTCAAGAATTCTCAAATAGAAAAAATATAAAAAATGAAAAGAATAACTTCTTCAAACCTTATGCTAGTCTCTTTGTCTAATACACATGGCAACCCCACATCTTTATACACTTGGCAACCCCACATCTTTCAAGAAAACGAACCTCTTACAAATATCTTTAATGTACCATATTTTGACATGTGAAATGATATAGGTTCACTTTGAAAAAGTGTTGTGGACTTGTAAATTAATTTGAAAGGCAATGGATTGACTAAATTAGCCACAGTCAAACCTACCAATCTATTAATTGGATATTCTTCCTAAGAACATAAAATAATATTCAAATTTTTAAACTACACTAAAATTTAATACCAAATATACCTTCCCATAATACAAACTCATAAGAAACTCACAAGAATTGAATATGTATAAGCATAAGAAAAACAAAATTTTAAACCTTTTAAAATTGAACAAAAACTTAATATATTGAACAAAATTCAAATTTCAAGTCATTTTTAATATATTGAACAAAATCCAAATTTCAAGTAAATTTTAATATATTGAACAAAATCCACATTCACTACTGAATTTTTTAATTGTCCATCCATGTTATGCCAAAGATAAACTATGGTAAGAGACAATTTCTACAATTAATATTTTTATAGCTATGGTTAGGCATATTTATATTTAAATGTACGTAATGTGAATGTGGAATGACTCCTTTCCGTTAGTCTTCTAGGGTATTAGGTATGAGACTGCCAATTTTTTTTTAAAAGACAAAATATTCCCACCAAAAAATAATTATAAACTATTGAGACCCATCAACTTTGCTAAATATTGGTGCACGTTATATAGCTAGCAATGCCAAGATTGTTGGCTTCTTCTTTTCTCCATTGGTTGCAGTGCTTGTTTGTCAGATTTTCTTTTTCTTTTTCTTGTGTTTAAGAATATTCCATTGTTAAAGTATGCATTGAAAATAGGAGGTCGTTAAACTATACATACACTAATATAAAGTGGTTTCATGTGTGAACATGTTTATAAGTTTCTTTGACTTGATTACTAGTAAACATTTTATTTGTCTACTAAATCGTATTCTTCTACCAATAAGCTTCAATATCTATGCATTTCTTCTATGTACGATATTGAAATTTGATTTAATAATGAGTAAAAGTACTTTCTTTCCAAAATTCTTAATATAATTCTATAGGCATGCTTAGAATGGGGGCTTATCAAGAATTTATGTTACATTTCCTTATCAAAGATTGGACTTAAGAATCAATTAATGTTTAATTTTGATAATATTTTATTAGTTTTTGCTTCTAAAGGTGGAGACTAATGTTTTTATTTCAAAGAAAAGTTTGTTAGTGCAAGAATACATATATATGTTGTTAAACTAATTTTTTTAACTTTGGTATTGTTTTGTTGTATGGAAATTAATAATTTGTTTTACTTAGTATAGGTCATGGAGTTTTAGATTTTTGCAAAACAATTTTGAAAAGCGTGTCCAATAAAAAGAAGAGGGGAAAGTATTCAACATATATATCTAATGTTTTGTCTATTTTTTCCATGGAGGGCACATGGAACTGGAGCTAGGTGTGTAGCATTGTAAAAGGCGATTCACGTGCCTTGTTTGTGCTTCGACATTTTGTATTCATGTATGTGTTATAGAAGAAGAGGGGGAGGCTCGGGAAATGTTTATCTGGTGGGAACAAAGCCTGGAGACCCTGAGTTGGTGACATTGAAAGCATTAAGAATTATGCAGACAATTGATCTTGTTCTCTATGACCACCTTGTCTCCAAACATATTGAATGTGGTTCACTCTAGAGCCACATTATTATATGTTAGAAAGGTTTCTAGTAACCATAGTTGGATTCAGGTTGGTAGGTCTTTTTCTCATGTTTCAAACATTTTTATAATCATATTCAAAACAAGTCTTTCAAAATTATTTTTTTAAAATCGAGGGTTTATAAATGATTGATTTTTTGCTCCTGTAGGATGTGATTCATCAACTCCTACTTAGTTTCACCCAGACTAGAACAACTATTGTTAGGCTTAAGAAAAGAGACCCATAATTAATTTTTTATTATTTTATTATTGAACTTGTTGGAATCATTGGGTTGCCCTATTTAATGTTTTGATTTTCTTTGGTTACATAATGAGTTTGGCTTTCAATTTGCCAATTAAATTTGGTTAAAAGTTTCTAAATCCTTTTCTACAAACACAATTTGAGCATATTCTGCAATCATAGCATTCCATGAGGCCACATTTCTTTGGGAAAACAAGCTCCTTTTGTACCTAATCATGCATGTACAGTCCTTGAATTAACTGACGGCAAGGGAATTATCTGGAGAAAATTTTAAATAGAATTGTATTTCTCAAATGTATTGCTTCTCTTATGTTTCCACCTTCTACATGCAAGTCTTTTGGGTGATTACAACTTTGACATTTGTCAAATTCTTTTTTCATGTGCATCTTGTCGACTGTCCTTAGCTAGTTCCAAAGCTCTTATTTTGGCACATGCATGGTAGATGTTGGATTTTCACGTTGTACCTACCAATTGCATTTATGTGAAGATCCATTAAACCTTTCAGCAAATTAATTTTTTCCATAACCTGCAATTTTGGCATTCCATCAATCCATGTTTCCTCAAGAAATTTTTCAAACATTTTTGTGCAACGTCTATGCTTTCCTCCATTGTATACATGTCTATCTTGGTAGTTGTAACTATGACTCTATAAATTGTTGTTCATCAAAATAATTGGGGAGGCTCGGGAAATGTTTATCTGGTGGGAACAAAGCCTGGAGACCCTGAGTTGGTGACATTGAAAGCATTAAGAATTATGTAGACAATTGATCTTGTTCTCTATGACCACCTTGTCTCCAAACATATTGAATGTGGTTCACTCTAGAGCCACATTATTATATGTTTGAAGACATCTCTAAGTTTGAGGACTGAAAATTCCCAAGTTGTAAGTGTTGGAGTATGAAAGACACTAAGAGGGGGTGATGAATCAATGTCTTAATAAACAATTTTAATTTATTGATATTTCAAAAACCACATTATCTCTTTGAAAATAGTAAATGTTTAGTTTCAAGATTATGATCAAATGTGATAACCAAATCCATATTCTCAAACAACATATAAACTCAAATTTTGCAATGTAAATATAGAAGACAACAAGATCAAAATACATCCACAAAAGAGTCATAACACAATATTTTTCATGAGTGGAAAACCGTCATACAAATGAAAAACCACTTGTAAATGCCTCATTGGCTTATCAAAACTACCTCATTGGCTACAAAATGTCTCACTAGCAAAGCCTCACTGGCTACAGAATGCCTCACTGGTTACAAAATGCCTCACTAGCAACATAATGCCTCACTAGCAAAGATCAAACTTGTCTCACTGACATGATCTTTTACAATAGTTTATGAATCATAAATAATTTTTTTACAGAGGGTTACTCTATTTCACTACATAAAATTTCCACTTTCCAAACTAACACATTCTATATCCTAAAGATTCATTGACATGAAATTTTTAAAATACAAAATATATCAGTTTACACATCTCACTATTTTGCATACTATTTGCAAAAAAACATTATAGAATTCTGATTTACAACATGAAAAATATGTCTCTGTAAAGCATCGAACCAAAAATAGTGACAAGTCACTATTTATATAATAAATAATAATATAGATGTAATGTTGCCACTTGCAATCAAACAAAACCATCAAATAAACCTTTTGAACTTTTCTCATAACTGCCTACTCATGTTGAGTCACTATGGTGATGTCAGATTTAACACCTTTAATCTGTCCATTTAATCTGACTGTTTCATATGAAAGGTCAACACCTTATACAAAATAACTCAGGGTGTTACACAAAAAAAATAGGTCAAGTCGACCTTATAAGAAAGTATCATTTCATAGTCGACACAATAAGACAACATTATATATGCAATAACATTAAGCAACAAAATAAGATAATAAAAGACCAAAGTGTGCCCTAGAATATGGTTACACAATAGAACCCTTATTGGAAAAACACCATGACTAAACCCAAAACCATTTCTAGGTAAACCAAGAACCACACAGATTAAGGAAATGAAATACCAATATGTTGTTCATTGTAAATAAACCATAACTGCCACAGTAGCCTGGAAACCATTGTTTGTGTAGCTAGCTGTGAAACCACACTATCCAACATTTTTCACCAATCTTCCACAAACTACCCTAATAATTTGCACATACCATGCTTTATCTTTTTTAAAATGAGTAATCATTTAGGGCACAAACTTTATGTTGATGAACTTTACAAACTATCATTCACTTTAAGAAAAAAAATAATGTAGATATGTTAACCTTTTCCAATTAAAAAAAAACCATCATCATTATGTTGGTCTTGGTCCACTATTTGCATGACCACTCAAAAACTTAACATGCCCAATGTCTATGTGTTAATGATAGCCCTTGAGTATAATCAAACACAAAATTCCTTTTCAACCTTAGTGATCAAGAACATAATTTATCAATGCAATGATACTATCAAGACTACCTTTGTAATAGAACGTTATTCATTTCACCTTAAGTGTTGCTTTGACATCGATGCCAAAACACAAACCAATAAACATGCCACGCCAACCAATACCAAAGAACAATGTATGGTATAAATCCCAAATGTATCAAGTGTAGAAACAAAACCCATATGCATATCAAATATTGTTGCCTCAATAAAAGTTGTTGTCTCAATGAATTTTCAATTTCAAAGTCACCCATAAACTTAGATATATATTTTTACTTTGTAACAAAAGAGCATTGCCAACTCAATGAAATTCAACACCAATCAAATAGCACTAAACCTTCAATCAATGCCACAAATGTATGCAAATTTTGGTATTACTAGAAATGTACCAAACCAAACTAAACCATGATGATCATTAAATACAAAATTCTTGAGAATATATGCCAACACTGTAAGTGACAAGATCAAACCTTGACATCAATTCCAAAACCAATGTCAAAGAGGTCAACAATAAGGGGATATGCAATTGCACTATCTACATGTAAGTACTTTAATTTTAAATTTCCAATTAGAACTAGTCTGGAGCCATTTTTTTAGAGTCTAGTACATTAGAAACATAATTCAAAAGATCTCCTATTAATTACAAGAAGAAGAAAGGATGTGGCCTTACTGGAATTTTTCACATGCAATAAAGTCAATTTGTTTTTCCTCTATGTCGAATTTACTAAAATGCAAAGGACTTACTCTGGTAAGTTTTTATATTAAAAGAATTCTCTCATGTCAGTTATATAATAATTTAGGGACAAAGTAAATGGAATTAGTAACTATAAGGGTCAAAGGAACCAAAATTTGTTACCATTTTAACTATAATGCATGCAAATTTTTCCTTCATCTCTATGATCTTATGTTTTTAGTTATGATTCATTAAAGCTCAAAGCTATTTTTTATCAACTATTCTTTATGGTACAACCAAAAAATCAAATATAAAGTTCACTTTGTATCACATTTTTGTCATTTTACCTCATTCTTGCAACAAGGAAAACTTGCTAAATTACAATGAAAAATCCTTGTTTCTTTTATTATCCTTGTAAAATATAAAAAATGATTGTTATATACTGGTATTCTTCAAGTCCCTAGTGATGAAATATATGGTTACTAAAGTGTTCCAGATTATTGAAATGAGAACCCACATGTAGAATTTGGACAGTTCCTTCTCTAAAATTTGAAACTAACCTACTTAATGAATTTGTATCAGGTGGCATCATACAAGTTCACCACTCTTACATTCATTCCTTCTTTCATTCACTATCGAGTTGCAAGGATTTACACAAAATTTAATTGTTCACATTTAGTTTGAGTATTATATTTTAGCTATGCAATATACTAAAAAATGACTCCCAACATTTTGCCATGTTGTGTTGTTATTTGAATTTAATAGCACTTGAACCATTTTGACTTGAATGTTTTTTCCAAATCAAAAAACGTCTTGCGAATTGCATTGGATTACACAATTGTTGATGAATTCAAACATGATATTCACATGGCTAGTTTGAAAATTTATAAAGTTTTGAAGACTACAATAGAAATAGTTTGCTAAAGAATACAAAAAAATCTATTGCAAAATGTGAAGTTGTGTACTTTCAACACGTTATTGGAAAAGGAGGATTGAAAGTTGAGTCTGCAAAAAATAAAGCCATTTATGATATACTACATTTTCCAACATTGTACTAATGCCAAAAAGATATAAAACAAAATTTGATTCAAAATTCCCCTTGCTGCAATATCATATATTTTTTGCATTTGGCAGAGACTATAGCTACATCACAACTCTTGTTATTATTAAAACTTTCCATGAGGCATAGTATTATTGTAATGAGTTTTACTAACTAGTTATTAAAAAAAATAGTTTAAAAATATTAAAATAAAATTCAATTTTGTAAAGTCAACTTCTAAAATATTTAACTTTACAAATTATAAAAATTATTTTTGTGCATGTGTTTGGTTAAAAAGTTATGTACATTATTCGTTGATTTGTAGGGAAAGCAATATAAACTTTTTTTAAAAAATTGATTTTTCATTTTTTGCTCTATAAAGTCATTTCATTATTTTTTTCTAGAATAAATTTAAATGTTACTTATTTTGACATTTTTTAAGAATGTTTTTTTGTATGTATGTAATTGTTATTTATAAATAATAAAATCTCACAAAAATCAATTAACTTTTTTTATAGAGATTTGGATTGACACTATTGAAATAATAATAACAAAAAAATTGTATTATTATTTCATTAGACTAATATCTTTGTTATCTATGTTTTTAATATTTTATGATCTAATTTAATTATTATCTATTCTTTTCATTAATAAGTTTTTTTGTCATATAAATTTTTTTGTATTAGATTATAAAGGTTATCCTACAAAATTATAACCTATATTATTTTAGGTTTTTATTATATATAATATATAACCTATTATAATGTAGGTAATATTAATTTATATATGAAAAACCTATATTAATGTAAAATTTATATATATATTTCTATTTATATTTTATATTATTGCAGGTAATATTTTGTAGGTAAATAAGTTAACTTATATTATGTAGGTAATATATTAATGTATATTATCTATTTATATTAATATATTATAGGCTATTTTATTTTGTAGGTTCTCCTTTAATACATATTACATAAATTATTATGATTTTATCTATTTATATTAATATATATTATAATTTTTTGTATTTTAACCATCTATTTTTTTATTCTCATCTTTTTTATTTTTACTTTGGTTAAATTATTATTGTTTTAAGTTGTAGTATATTTTCCTTTATACCTTCCTTCATTTCGTTTAATAATTTTGGTAATTGTTCATCAATCATTTTCTTATATAATTCATCTTTATAATTCTCTTAGAGTTATTTATTCATTTTTTTAAGCATTTAATATTTTATCTTTTTTGATCCATTTATTTGTGTTATATCATATCACTATATTATTCATTCTTTTGTTATGTTTTCATCATTTTTCACCTATCTTCACTTTTACTTCATTTTCCAATATCTTCCCTTCCTACCCTCTCCCACCACTTAACTCTTCTTAGAGTCATTACTACAATCATATTATTAATTGTCCTCTTCTTATGATGAATCATTGAGTGTGGTTTGAAACATCAATTCAAAATAGCATACACAATTTAATCTAGAAGTGTTTACTCTATCGTGTTCATAAATTTTAGAAAAATCATACCATCTATAATCATTGGCTCATTAATATTTAACAATTATTGATTTGAATGAAGAGATATAATTACATTTTTTCTACTAAAAATAAAATATAACCCTAACAATAAATTCTAACCCTAACTAATTAACCATGTTAGAACACTATAATTAACAAAACTAAAACACTATATTTAACAAAACTTACATTTATTTGCATTCACATTAATAAAAATTACATTTATTTTTTTATCAAATCTAAAAAAAAATGATTACAATACTATAAAGGCAACTACTAACCACAATGTGACAATTATTATTTTTTTTGTATAAATGAGATTTACAATTATTATTAATTATTAAATCATTAAATTGGAAAACATTCAAATAGAATTTTTTACTAATATTGTGTCATTCTATGTTTTCCATATAAAAATAAAAAAGAAAGAAAAATCTAAAAAAAATTTTACAATGCATTTTTTTTTTAATCATGTTATGACAATAAATAACAAATAATTGATATGATCAAGAACATCATTTTGGATTCATTCAAAAAATAAAGGTGAAATATTTTAAAAGATAAATATAATTTTTAAATACTCTCATTTATTTAATATAAATGTAGAATTATTCAATTTCAAAGGATGGAAAATTATAAAATAAGAAAATTAGAAAGGAAATGGAGCAAAGAGACCCATCACATGAAGGAGAACTACATGGAAATTAAGGAAGAATTTTGGAAGGTGGGACTTCATATAAGTAAAAAAATCAATTAGTGGACCATTTTTTGGTAAAGAAAAATTAGTCACATGGTAATGCAGATAAAAACCAAGAATTTAGGTGACTAATAAAAGAGGTTGCTTGTGATTTGGAAGGAGAAACCTTAGATAATGGATCGAGAAAATACAAGTTTTTAGTTTTCAATATGAACTTAACAATTCATCATTTTATCTAGTCATTGAAATTCCAAATATGTTTATAAATTAAAAGGCAGAGATCTTAAAGAGAGTGGTGATCATTTCTAAATTCATTAGAATATGACCTTCTATGAATTGAATCAAGGCTTAGATGGGAAATATTTGGTCAGACTGCCCCTAGCCTAGCATTAGATTCCTAGATTTGGGTTTTAAATTACCTTTCAATTGGAGGACGATAGAGGCACAATCTTGAAAGGAGGCCTATAGTTCATGGGTAGGTTCATATTATAGTTAAGAACATGGATTCTAGGATTTGACCCAAGGAAAGAAATGGTGATGTGGGCCCCTATTTGGATCAAGATGTATAAGATCCCTAGTGAGATTTAGATGGAAGGAATACCTCAAGGAATTAGATAATTCAATAGGGGTGTACATTTATAGCTCATCTGGAAAATAGAGAATTATGAACATATGCTAGGATGAGAATCAAGAATGATCTTGGTAAGACAACTTGATATGTGATTGAAATTAATTCTTCCCTTGGATATTGGATCTAGGAGTTATATTATGATTGTTTAATTATAAAATGTTTTAAGTGCTAAAGCATTTCCATGTGGCATAAAACTATGGGGATAAATAAAAAGGTGTAAAATACATAAAAGAGTGTAATCAAGGCTTGGTAGGATATACCTAAGAAATAACAAGGTTTAAATTTATGCAAGAAAAGTGATGAATTAAAAATTAAATATTGGGTAATTAGAGAAATAGATTAGAGAAGGTTTCCCAATACAAAATAAATAGATCAAGGATGGGGTGTTAGAATTGAGGGAGATAATGAAGTACGAGGATGATGAATTCCTCTTATAAGATAAAATAAATAATATAGTGGAAAGTATATTTTGGAAAATGAAAGAATGAAGAAATTTATGAAAGGTAGTTGTGAGGAAGGAGAAAAAATAAAGGATTATAGTGTAGTGTAGGAAAGGAACAAAGGAGTGCATGTAAAAGAAGCAGGTAACTAATATTCCTTCTCAAAAATAATTAAGGGATGGGAGGAAAAGAGACAGGAAAATATATTTAAGCAAGGCCAAGGAAATAACTATGGAATAGATGGAGAAAAGTATTCAAGCACTAATCACTCAATTTTTCCACAATGGAGGCATGTACCTACGACTCCTTGGAAATAATTAAATTCTCACCTAAATTGTTTATGCTCTTAATTCCATTGACAAAATTGTTTGGTAAAACTAATAATAGAGGAAAATAAATTAAATAGTTGGAAGTTTATTGGTGGTTTGTCCAAGATTTTCATACATTGAATAACTTATTGAAAAAGGATGCATTGAAATCAAATGGACTTCTAAAGAAAATAAGAATTTTGAATAGATTAAAGAAGCCATATTCAGTACACTTGTGTTGTCTAGCCCCAACAATACAAAGCCCTTAAATATTTATATGTTTTATTTGAAACACTCTTGTGTTGTTGTCTTGACATAAAAGAAAAAATATGGGGTTAGAAACCAATTACCTTTATGAGATCTCCTTTTAAGAATGCAGAAATAAGATATCCAAATTTAGATGAGAAGATATTTTATTTAGTAAAATTAGTGAAGAAATTTAGACATTACATCCTGAAAAGAAAAGTAAATGGCATAGTCCCTAACCCTACAATTAAGTCAATGCTGATGTAGAATGAATTGGGAGAAAATAGAGGGAAATGGATGACCATGCTTCAATAATTTGAGTTGGAGATGTAGCCTATGAAGCTAGTAAGAGGTCAAGGCATTTAAAAAACCTTGGCTAAAGTTTATGAATAGATGGTTTTCTAGAAATTATCTCTAGACACAATGACCAATGGTGTCTAGTATAAATACAATGTATTATATACTTTAGAAAAAATATATTGATGGCCTATATTTTATTCAAAATATAATGCTAAGAATGAAAAGAATCCAATACATGGTCAAATATAGGGTGTTGTATTGAAAGAATTGCAAATGTGTCTACTTAATATGTCTAAAAAAATCTAAGCCTAGTTAAGTCTTGTAGGAGTTTCATGATAATTTTGGGATAGGACATGGTTCAGCTGAATCTACCACAAACCAAGTGTTAAGGGCTAGTTATTATTGGATTATACATTATTTAAATATGCTCATCAACATGTGATAATATACCATGTTTTTCAAACTAGTGCACATAAATAAATAAATTTAGTAATGCCCATGCAACCTATATATGTGCTACATTCCTTCACTCAATGGGGATTAGTATTCATAGGCATGATTAATCCTCATTCCTTTGGAGGGAACATATTCATTTTGATAGCAAAAAATTATTGTACAACATGGACTGAGGAAATTAAATTCAAGAAATGTATGACAAAGATAGTGATCAAATTTATAGAAGACCACATAATCACAATGTTTGGGATGCCTTTTGCACTAGTATGTGGTAAATACCCTTCATTTTCCTTAGCTTAATTATTGCAATGGACTTGTGAGTGAAAGGTAATTCTAAAATTATCTTCCGATTACTATCCACATGGAAATAGTGTGGCACAATCCACTAACAATAATTTAATTGATTTCATCAAGAAGTTGTTAGAAAGGAATACTAAATATTGGTATTCATAATTTTAAAATTTTCTTTATGGATCGATAAAACTAGAATCATGAATTCTTTAGGAAATTATCCTTATCATATTGTATATGGTTTGGAGTATATATTCCCCATAAATCTTAGGATTCCTTTCTTAAAATTGATATAAAATTATCTCGAGACAAATGAAAAATTCTAAGTACGATTGATGAAATTTTTGGACTTAGAAGAAAAGAGAACACTAGTCCTAGAACATGTGTCAAAGCATCAAGTTGTTTTAAATATGATTTTACAAGAGAGCCAAGATAAAATATTTTAAGATTTTTGATCTTATCCTCCTTTGGGATAAGTCGAAAGAAAATAAAGTTTCTCATTCAAAGTTTTGAATGTTTATGGCTAGGTCCTTATCAAATCTTATAAATCTTAGGAGATAACACCTTCAAGATCAATACTTTGGATGGAGATCATATCAAATTTTCAATCAATGGAAATTTTTTGAAGCATTATTTTAGGTCTTTAGTGGCATGATAACCCTATATTTGTATTATATTCTAGTGTGTTGTTTTGTTCTATGTTTTTTTTCCATTATTTTATGTTATCATTTCTCTCTCTCTCTCCCTCTCTCTCTCTTATCCTTGTTTTCCTCTTTCTTGTGTTTTTTTGTTGTTCTTTATTATTGTCCTTTTGTGTTTTTGATTAGAGGTAAAACAAGTTTTGAAGGGGTCCTAAAACCCTTTATAGGAAAGAACACTACATCAAAAGATAAATAGATAAACTAATGAGCGGCCAACAAGCAACAAAAAAAAGAAAAATAACTACCAAAAAGAGGGATAGAAACAACAAGGAACTAAAAATTCATTAATATATCAGTTGCACCTCAATATCACTATCAATAATCTTTTGGTGCACATTCATAACCTCAATGACCTCCATGGTAGGAATCCCAACATTCAACTTAGTTTTATTATGAGTCCTAGTATAGGGACCCTTTTCACTAATTGCTCTAATCAAAACACTAGGAGGGCTAGCCACATCACTATCAACATCATTCCCACTCGACACTTCATCCATCCATTGCCTCATTTCTCATTGAGGAAACACAAACCCTTGGCTTCATTTCTCATAAAAAACTTGCTAACATCCACAACCTTGTCTAGTTTTTGATAAGCCCAATCCAAATTTTCTTCCAGAGGCACAATCCTCATTGCAAAATCTTATTTCATCTTGAACATCTCATCACATCAATAAGCTGATTGATTTGGATCTACAAAGAAGGCTTTGAGGGAGCATAGGACTCCCTAGCTTTACTATCCACCATGAACCTTCACATTAGTGAGATTCAATTCATTGAAAGCCCACTTAAAAATCTTGAAGAGAGTTAGAGCACCATCTTTCATCAACCCCAATAGATTGGGTAACTCCTCTTTCTTGCAGTTGAATACATCCCTATCATCCACCCAGTCCTCTAGGGAATCCCTATCGATATTTTCATTTTCAAGAACATGTTCCCTTTTCTAGATAGAAACATGAACCTTTATCTTGCATAAGGAGATTTCAATTTATTCATCCATACTCCTCCCCTTATCCTACACCTTCAAACCCTATTCATGCAAATCTGCATTAACCCGATCACTAGTAACTTGCAGAGGCTCAATATTGGGGGAATCAACTCTAATTCTAATAGTCTCATCTTGATTGAGGCCATCATTTTTCTTAGACTTCTTTTGGGAGCTCTCACCCTTTAAACCCACCATCCTCTTCAAACCAGACATAGGGGGTTTCCCAACCTTATCCCCCAAAACAATCTTCTTCCCTTTATTTTGACCTAAGGAATCACCCTTCACATTATTTCCACTTGGGGACTTACCAACTACCACCTCATCACTACCCATTTCATATTCTTCAAAATTAGGGGTTTTAGGCATTTTTACTTTCTTTACACTCTTTTCTTTAAAAGAAGTAGGAGGATCCAAATAGAATTTCATAGAGTCATCTGAACTAGGCTCATATTCCTCATCAATAGACCTCAAATCAGACTCAGTGTCATATTCCAAATCAAGCTTCTTCTATCGACCCTTAGAAACCCTCTTGGGTTGATCAAGAATAATGTAGGACTTAGCATACTCATAAATAAGGATGATAAGTCACTCATGAAGAATATGATTCATGGAATTCTTTGGATCTACAAGAAATGAAACCACATTCCATAAAAATAAGATAAAAAGGAAATGAAACCTTTTTTTTATTCCTGAAATGGTTGAGTAAAAAAATGGTATCCAAATGAAACTGAGAAATTCCCATCAAGCATAAATTACCTCATGATTTCTTCAGCAACATCACCCCAGATTTTCTTGATAGAGTTGTGATAATAACCCCACATGTTTCCTTCTCCAATCTATCCCTTTCATCATCCTTGAAGAAAATTTCCCAAACTACACTTGAATCCTTTCCTTTGTAAAATTTCCTTCCCTCGATAGAAATACCCGTAATTTCAACAATAAGATCTTTAGAAATATGAAACTCAACCCCACCAAGGTTGAACACCCTATTTTTCCATACTTGAACGAAATAATTTGTCAACTTAGGTTCATTCTCATGGAGTCTATCCATGTATGGCGTAACTCCCCCAAATACAACCATTCCCAAACTTTCATATTGGTCTTTGAGGTGTCACAAGAGATAGGTTCAACTCTATTCTAGTCACCACCCATGATTGCAGCCACTAGAAACCATAGAAGCTTAAAAAACTTATAGAGAATTAAAATAATCCTCGAGAATAAAGCCTTGCAACCACCCACTATCCATGTGGGACAGGTAAGGTGGAAAGGGGAAATAATTAATCTATAAATCCACTCCCTACAAATGATTGTCAAATCAAAAAAAGACAAGGCAGATCTAGAATAAAGATCACACTACAAATTAATCTACCATGTAAACAAGCTCATGTGAAATAAGCTAATGATGAGGAGATCCTCCTCCTTAGCATGTTTGTAAATCACTATTTAGACATGCTAGGGCATCGATGGGGAGGGGGTTGTTCCCTTCCCATATCATATGATCATTAACCCCAATGTTAGAAAAATCATCAACAAGATAATTTACCTCTCTAAAGATATGAGAAATGAAGAATTGATCAAAGGAGTTCAAGATTCCATAGCATCCAAAATGAGAGATTCAACTATCCATGAAGCGGGGGTGGATTTATTTAGGTTGTTAATAGCATTTATGGAGTCACCCTTGATCCAAACCTTCTCGAAACCTAAATTTAGACTGATCTAACTTTAGCCCATGATAGGAAGTTGAATTGTCCTTTTCTATTAAGTAGGTGTTTATTTTGAATTTTCATGGGGATCAGGGTATTTATAATATTTAGCATAATTTCTATTTAAATTGCATTATCAAAACTAGTGGTTTACTAGTGCTCTTGATTTATTTATTCTTTGTTGAGTCTAAAAATAATGGGAGTCTACTTTGAAGTTTACATAAGTTGAGATTGAATTTTGTAAAATCTCACCCTTGTAATAACTAAGCTTTCAAGGCATTTATCAAAGTTATGTAATGGTGCGATGATTGTAAATTCAAAATTTAAAGATTATTATCTTTACCATTTGTCATAGTGATCCCCAATCTAGAATCATGTATAAATCCTGAAAAATTGAGACAAGATGCAAAAATAGAGAAAAAGAGTGATTTTCAAAAAAACTTAATTATTCAGGAAATTCAATTAATCTCTTTGAGGACTATGTATGCCAAAATTTTAGTAGATATATGCTTCAATATGTTATAGGTATCTCTATTGGGGATACAGATGAATGGTTGGTAATAGAGCTATGATCATATCGTACTAGCCACATATCCCTCAAAATTGTGTAGCTTAAGCTAAATGGAACCTTGGATGGAGAAAATATATAATCAAACCATCAACCTTACACCAATATTCAACCTGTTTTGTCCTAAATCCTTTCATTTTATAAGAATGAACCAAATTCACACATTATTTGATTCAAGTAATCTATGAATAATACATGATACTTTGAATTAGGTCATCTTTGAGCATTTACACA
Organism: Sequoiadendron giganteum; assembly: GCA_007115665.2. Lineage (NCBI taxonomy): Eukaryota > Viridiplantae > Streptophyta > Pinopsida > Cupressales > Cupressaceae > Sequoiadendron > Sequoiadendron giganteum. The sequence continues at coordinate 565,971,671 of CM021101.1, read as the reverse complement.
TAATGGCAATAAAAATATTAGGACCTGGTTTACATAAGGTTTCATGGTGATGAAATTTCAAGAGAATTTTCTTTGTTTGGTGGCTATTTTTTGTGACTTGCACTCACACTCCATTATTATTTTCTTTTTAAATGCCCCACCCACTTTTATCTTATTTTTATTTCCCTAGGGTCTTGTCATTATTTAGATTTTGAATAACATTTATAATTTCTACTTTTTGATTTTTTTAAATTCAACATTTCTACCATATATTTAGTGATATTTGTTGGAATTAAGCTCACTTATAAAAAGGAGACTTATATAAGCTATAAAAAAACTTTTTTATTTCCTCAAGGTCAGTTATGAGTTTATTTTCCTCTCAAATATGGTCCACCTACTCTCTAAAACTCTTATCTTTAATATACCTAAAGTAAAATATGGAGCCCTTATACCAAATACTCAACTAGTTCAATTTAGCTCTTATTTTCAAACATTGAATCTTCCTAGCTTCTAGGGTCCTCATTTTTTTAAAACTATGATTAACTCCTCATTCAATCCTAAATTTTTGGGGTCCATTTAAATTTCCTCCTTCAGTTTCACCAGACCATCCTATAGGTCATTTTCTACTCTCCTATTGTCTAAATTTTTTTTTCCAATAGTTTGAAAAATAGTTTCCGAACTTTTAACATTGCTATCCCATATTTAAAAGGTAGATTTATCATTTAAAATCTATTTTTTTATTTCTTTAAGGGTAAAGATTGCTTCATTACAATCTTCATGTTTTGTGAATTGGTATTTAGTATAAATTTACTTTTCTTTTCACTATCTTGAATTCTCCCCTTAGATAAATAAATTTTGGAAGAGACGATATGGTGATCAGATAATGAAGAAGGTGTAACCATGACTCTACAACCCTAACAAATTTGATCAAAGCTAAAAAATCCTTATTGGCATAGAACCTATCTTGTATGCAATAAATTCTTCTATTTCCTTTTTGGTAGTTATAATAGGTAAACCAAATGTGTTGATTTACATTCTCGTCCCCTTTAAGAGGAGAAAAAAGGTTAAGATTGTTCTTCATTTTGTACCAAAATAAAATTTCACTACCTTTCCTCTCCATTTCATTTCCTCCAGACTTGTCTTCCTTATTCTCAATCATATTAAAATCACCTCCCATAATCTAGTGGATGTTTGAAAGTCCAAACATCCATTCCCAAAATTTAATTCTCTCCCAATAATCATTGGGAGCATAGATTGACAACAACCCAATTTTCCTATTATCTTTATCAATCATAATCCATACTACCATGTTACATAGAGAGATACCATGCTTAGTCACATATAATGCCCATTTTTTTGAAATCAAAACTACAAATACCCCTTTACCATTTTCATGAGCAATATGGAATTGTTTCTCATATTTTCAGATAAACCTAAGATTGGTTTCTAAAGTGAATATGGTAGATTTAACTTCTTTCAAAAAATAAAATCTTTGTTATGGATTTGATTTAAATATCTTATAACCACATATTTCTTGTCAAGGGATTCCAATTCTCTTATGTTCCAACTTGTACAATTAATTTCCATATTCCTAATATTCGAGGGTCACTTTTAGAATTCTTAAATATCTAAAAGCTTTTGGGATTTTTCCTTTGTTGTGTAGTAAAATGTATACCCTTGCATTTTCACGCTTGTTTGGGCCCACCTTGCTTTATTTATCCTCATCTATGTCTTAATTGGTCTTATTTTGCATCCACAAGCCTAATAAACTATATATTTTTATGGAAAATCCTAACAAACCTCAAAAGATAAATGACCATTTAATGTTTCTATCTATGTGTCCTTGATTTGTGGACTAGGACTAAAATGCCACTTAGGGCATCTTTGTCCTCCATGGGTCTTGGGACCTTGATTTCGAAACCTCTAAATTAGGTCCCTTTTTGGAGTCTATGCCCCAAGATTTGAGCCTTGGGACTAAGACTCCACCTAGGGAATCTTAGTACTCCTAGGCTTATTTTTGAGGTGCAATTTCAAATTCAGGCGAGATTTAGCCTCCTTTATTTAATGATTTCATATACCGGCTTGTTGTGGTGTAATTTCAAGATATTAAGCTTGAGTAAGTATAAATACAAGGTTCCTCCACTCATTTTTCTTTACAAGCATTCAAGTATTCATTCCTAAGGAAATTTTATGCATTCAAGAGAAATTCATCAAGCATTTGGAGCCATCATCAAGATTCAAGCATCATGTCAAGGGTTTAGTGCATCTATTCATGTTGTTGAGCCAAGATTGTGGATGTAGCATTGAATATCTACTTGCAACCATTGTTATCATCTTATCCAAGGATCCAAGATCTACATTCTTCCTAGCCACTACATTGTAGATTTCAGATTTTCCTCACAAGAAATTATCCAAGGTGGTATCATTTGCATATTTCATGTTTCATGCTTCATTTCATCATTTAGTTTAATGACCTACAAGGGGTTTAACCAAGGGAAAACCCCATTCAATAAAAATCAGCAAGTTTCCCCTCTCTTGTGAATTTGTATTTGTAGATCTAGGTTGAAGACTTGAAGATCATTTGGAGTGCAATATTAAAAAGTTTCATTACAAAGTTTTCATCTTCACAGAAACTCACCTACTTGCTAGATCTGGAAGTTTCAAGACCTCAAATTCGGGCAGAAGTAGGTGTAGACCCTAGAGCTCAAGATCACATTCAAAGATTTGAGAAATTTTGAATGAGACTAATATGCCACCTAGGGAATTTTATTCCTCCATAGGTTATTTTTTTAGAGATTCTTCGAGATTCTATTTCAGCATCTGAAGACTTTGCATTTGTCCTGAAAAATAGCAGCAGGACTAATATTCCATCTTGGGCATCTTAGTCCTCCAAGGCACATTTTGGTAGCTTCTTTACATTTCAATAATCCTCAAAAAATATCAATACTTCCCAAGTACACATACCCTAACTTGATGTAGCTTAATTTTATCATTTTCACTCATTATTTGATTTGCATTACTAGGTTTTGTGAGTTGAAAGTTCAAGTGTCCTTTCCAAGATTTTGCTTGGTGGTGAACCCATTAAAGCTAAAAATAACCCCCTCCTAAGTACTCCTATTTTGAATTGACTCACCTTGTGATTTTGATAGTGAACCACCAAAAAATGAAATAATAATAGAAGGGAAAGATGATTCCCCAATAGGCCCTTAGGGGTTTTCACCTAGAAGTTAGATGGTACAATGCCTTTTTCACACTAGGTTATTTTTGGTGAGTTAATTCAAGGGTTAGGGGCTTAAATTTATGTTTGTGGAATTCCCTAAATTCTTGAAATGGATGAAGGAAGCTAACTAGTAATGCAAGAACTAGAAAATGAAATTAGTTTTGAAAACACATAATGATAAGCAAACATGTACAAAATGATCTAGAAATGTAAACTAAACTAAACAAAAGGATAAGGGATAGAATTTATGCACCTAGAATTTGGAGAAGGATTATATGGAGGTCTAGAATGCTACTGAAATTGTTGCAGAAGCCAACTAGGACACTTGTGCCAACCTGGGCAACTTAGTCCCAGATATGGGAAAACTAGTCCAAAGCCCCTTTCTACCCAATGGGTGTCTAAATATGAAAAAAATCACTGAAAGACAGGTTCTATGGGACTAGGTCACCATTTTTGGTGAATTAGTCCACTTCTAAATTTATGGAAATCCAAAAGGGGGAACAGAAGCCCTCGGTCTGCACTTCAGTTCTTCACGGGTGTCTGCTCCTAAAACTCTAATTTTTTGGCCTAAGAGTGACTTTTAATGGATGTTTGGACTTTGCAAGAAAGGAGAGGTTTTCAACAAGTCTTCAAAGCCTTAAATTATCTTCAATGTACCTAAATCTGCAAACACACAAGGAGAGAAGGAGAAAATGTTGACTCTCAGGGCATGGGGGTTTGCCTTGGTCAAACCCCTTTTACATAATTAAATAAAATGAAGAGATAATGAAATAAATCATGAAATAATGGATCTAGTTACCTTGCTTTGATGATTGATCTTGAGTTGATGCAACAATCAACCCTTGAATGCTTCAAAAAGATGTCTTGTTGATTTAGAATGGTCAAACCCTAGCTTGCTTGAGAAGAAGGATGAAGAGAAGAAGAAGAAGAAGAAGAAGAAGAAGAAGAAGCAAGATAGATTAAATTAGGGTTGTTATGGTTAAAATGATGAGAAAAAACCTTATTTATACATGATGTGCCCTAATTTCTCAAAAATACAACCTCACAGGCCGACCTTAGGGTTTAGGAGACAAAATCTCGCTAGACAATTGTTTTAATTTTGAATTTTATGCCAAAAGGGACTAGGTCACCCAAGGTGGTGACCTAGTCCACTTGGACAAAATCAAGTGGTGGTTGTAAATAAAAAGGTGTTAAATAATGTTTATCAAGATTGTCTCACAAAACACACTAAAGTAGGACCTATAAGGGCATTAAGGGGTCATTTTAGTATAAGAAAGGGTTGATTTGGTGATGAAAAGGCCTGGAAAGTGTGAAAATGTCTTAAATAACCTTACAACACTTTGGCACAAGGCTTGGAAAGGGATAAAAAGAGGTCAAAAATTCATAGGCAAGGGTCCAAATGAGTTAAAAGTGTCAAGGCTACACTTTTTGGCGACACAGATAGTCAATCCAATTAGGGTTCTTATGACATGTTTGAATGAACTAGATAAAATAGGAAGGTATCCCCTCCTGTATTTTATCTACGTTTCATTTTGGTGAACCCGAATTTTTATTTTTAGAGCATTATTATTTTTATTTGGATTCCTTTAAAGTCCTAGATCTATATTGCATTCATTCTTGCATTGCATCTTGCATTAGTGAAATTGCATCTAGAGTTTCCCATACTTTGTGAAAGTGCATTTAGGGTTTCTTTTATTTGTATTAGTGAAAGTGTATATAGATTGCATTTTTCCTTTCTTGCATCATTTTATCTCATTGAAAAATAGAAAAGTGCATTATTAATCATCCTAATTGCATTTAGGAACATTTTAATTACATTCAAAATTGAAAAAATTGCCTTCACTTTTGCATCCAATTGCTTGTCACTAGTTACTTTTTCTAGCCTTCATTTGCACAAATTTTTGTTTCTCAATATCAGGTCCCTACGTAGGCAACTTGGGAACATTGTAATCAACTCAAAATTTACTATTTTATGTAAAAATCCTCCACTGGGACAAAAACGCCCTTACTAGCATCTTAGTCCCTCCCTTGGTTTTTGGCTCAGAATCCTGTTTGATTTTTTTGCTAATTGTTCCAATCTCTGGAACCTCCAAATTCCTTCAGTAGGACCAAGACACAATTAATAGTTTCTTAGTATCTGTTGAGTTTAAAGTTGTAGTTTCTAGGATTTAAATTTTCTTTTCTACATTTATGTTTGTTGTCATTGGTTATTTGTTTCAATGGGTTGATTTTCTATTTCATTAATTTTACTAAATCTAGTTCAAAGTGCTTCATTTCATGCATTCCTTAATTCCAAATTTTCATATGTAACATTCCATCTTCATATCATTGCATAGTGTAATTATTAAATCACCTTGTTTCAAATCTGAAAATTTCATTTAAACATTTTACTTTCAGTCATTGCATTGCACTTTCTTTACTTTTCCATGATAGCCTATTTTCTTTCAAGAGATGTGGCTTTGATATGGTTAAAAATGGATTGAATAGGTACAACATCCCATCTTATGAGTTCAATTTAGATTACACCAATGAGGTTATTAAGACACATGTTAATCATCAAGCCACTGACACAGTCCTTAATATTGCATTGCCCATTGGTGAGGATGATAGTGTAGAAAATCATAAAAATCATACTTGTTCTTATCCCAATACCTCTCCTCTTAGTGAAAAAGGTATCTCGGTGAAAGAAGATACAAGAATTGAGAGTCTTGATTTTCCCTCTTCTCATCCCCCTTTGGAAGACAATAGAAAACAAGAAGATGAGATCATAGAAACATTTCTAAATATCACCTTACCTAGTCTCCATTCATCGATTGCTTGTGAGAATGTTTTGGTGAAAGATGATGATATCATTGATAATCAAAATTACCCTTCTCCTAATATCCCTTCTCGATGCAAAGAGAATAGGTTGATGTTAGAAGACGCACCTATTGAGATTCATGAGAATCTTGTCCCTCCCTTCCCTAATGCTCCCACCATTTGGAAAGATCTATTTGGTAAGCATGAAAATCATATTTTCCCTCTCTTGATGCCTCCCCTACTTGTGATGAAGCTATTTTATAAAATATAACCATGACATGCAATGAGCATCTTACAAGCTCTCCTACTAGGGTTGATAGCACAACACAAGAGAACGAGACCTTAGAAAAAAAGGATAATTAAATAGAGCCTTTTCTTAATAAACAACAAAATCCAACCTTGGATCATTTCCCTACTTGTGATGAAGTTATTTTAGAAGAACCAATCCTTGAATATCAAGAATATTTGGTTTGTAGTTCTCCTAAACACTCTCCTACTAGGGAAGATATATTGGTGGAAGAAAATGAGAACATTGACAATAGTAGTTCCTTAGATGAAGATGATGAAGTAACATTAGATTCCTCTTCACTAAGATATTATGAAAATAATGATAAGTCTTCTGAGGTTATGCACACTAGATATCCCTTGGTGTACTCTTTCGAACCTAAACTTATCCTCTATCCACCCTCGGAAAAACCACAAATTCAAAACAAACTTGTCCTTATCCTTAAACCACCTAAGAACAATGTTTTGCAGTAACTAAGTTACAATACCATTGGTCATACGTACAACACTAGGAACAATCCACAACCAAGACAAAAACCTTCAACATCCTTCCCATTTCCTAATCCCATCTTACCAAATCCCTCTCATTTTCCTTCACAAAATGGAAAGGAGTATGATCTTTTCAAATAACTTAAGAATACTCCTGCTAAGATATCTTTATGGAACCTTATCCAAGCCTCTCCCCACTATCATAGAATGATTTAAAATTCCTTACAACAAGTTCATATACCTTCTAATGCACAATCGAATGACATATGTTCAGTCATGATTCAAGGAATGAATACTGATATTGTTTTCCACCAAAGTGATCTCCCTGCTTTGGAAGTACAAAAACAATATGATGCTTTCATGATCATAGCTCAAGACCATACAAAAGGGATAAAGTGAACCCTTGTTGATAATGTCTCAACCTTAAATGTGTGTAGTGTGAACCTTTTAGATAGGCTTGGCATTGATAAATCAAAAAAACAACCTGATTCTTTATCTATTAAGGGATTTGATAATGTGGGAAATAAATCGCTTGGTGTAATCACTTTACCTATTGCAGTTGGAAAGGCTACCTTACAAACCACGATCCATGTTATGCATCATGATCTCTCATACAATATCCTTTTATCCAGACCATGGATTCATGAGATGCATGTGGTGCATTCTACCCTTCATCGTAAAATGAAGTATGTCTACAACAATAAAGTGTACACATTGGACATTGATAATGAGCCTTATAGTGTATTACAACTTGAGAAAAACAAAGATAACCCCTTGAAAACATTAACAAAAACTAAAAAAGTAGAACCTGTGCAACAAAAATATAAAGAAAAACAAATTGAAGAAGTCATGAAGTTATTAGACGGTGATTGGGGTTCCTTGGATTTCACGCCTAGCTTTGATGGGAAACTGAAGATCATAATAAAGAATTATGAAAAATAAAAAGCAGTAATGTCAACAAAAAAATTGGAGGATTCTTCGAAGGCATCCACCTCAACCACTTTAGAGGAAAAATAAAATTAAACAACAAATTTTGATGAAATTAATCATGAGCAACCATCGAATCCAAAACAAATGAAAAATCTTTATGGAAAATGTTATGAACTTATGAAACAACTTGGTTACAATGGAAAAGAATGTGGTGCTAGAGAACAAGGTATTCTTATCTTCATAGAGTGGCACACAAAATAAAATAATAGTGGTCTTGGTTATTTCCCCTCGAAATAAACAAACAAGCCTTCACTTTATATCAACACTATAATCACAAAAAATCCTTCTAAGACAACTTTAGTAGTAGTGTATCCTAAGTTGATAGACATTAGTGGTCTTTATCCTTTGCAAGAAATGAGACAAATAGAGAAATACTCGCTTAAAATTAATGTCATCACACAAAACACTTATGATTTGAATCCGTTATATTTTACACCCTCCAATAAAGGAGAGAAAAAAATATCACAATCTAAAGAGTCTTATGTAAGCATGACATCTTGTACTAAGAAAAATAAATATTTGTCATTCACAATAACAAAACATCCTCTACTTTTGACCAAGAGAGTATCTTGATGAGACTCCTCCAAGATTGTTTGATCTCTCTCCCTCCAAGAACCTGAAAGAAATTTTACTACAAGAGTTCATTTTGCACATATCATAGAATTAATGGTCATGCTACTAATGAATGTAGGGCTTTAAATTAAAAAATACAACATCTTAAGGACTGTGGTGCTCTCCCTTGGGTTGAAGCACCTACTTTTTCCTTTCATTTCAGCTCATCCTTGTCTTGTACAAAGTGGGGGTAAGGGGTTAGATAGCCTTGTTTTTAAATATCACTTGTCATTGTCTCTTTTGGCTAGTTGACCACATTTCATGAACATATAAGAGCAAGATTGGGATGTGGATTACATGTATTAAGTTGGATCGCATGCGACATACTATCTTTTCCTTTTCATGTTTTGGCTACTTTAAAGTAGTTGCTCATAGCATGGTGTTAGCAATTTCTTTAAAGTGGGGGCATACACTGGCATTATCTTTTGGCATGATTTCAATTGCATTTTCTCTCATGTTTCATTGCATGATTTTATTTCTTCCTATGATGTGTTTCCTTCTCGGTGGTGACATTAGGTCTAATTTCCTCCAAGAGTGATATGTGTTTGACTTTCTCCTCTCTTGGAAATATTAAGGAGAATGTTCCCTAAGATGGAACCTTGCATGAACTAAGAAAAATCCCTTTGAACATCTCCTTTGTGTGCATTTTATTTTGGTGCCTTATTAAATTCATGGATGTATGACTTTGATATGGTCCCCTGGGGCTCACCTAGTAAAAAAATAGCTTCACTAGCCCTTGTGAGTGTGCATTTTATTTTGTCCTTATCATAGTCATGGGGGTATGGTGTTGGTATGGAATTCTTGGGGCTCACCTAGTGGACAACTAGCTCCCAATGGCCATTGTGAAAGTGTTCTTTTGTTTGCATAGTGGATATTCCACCTATAAACCTCTTCAACCCTAGACTCGGTCCACTGCATTGGATGACCAGTTGAAGCTTGATGTGTTGAAGTTTTTATATTTTTCATTTTTCCTTTCTTTGATGATGTATGTTTTTGATTTGGGTTAGGCTTCATATATCATTTGCAAGTGTGTTCCTTTGTGCCTATGTTGGTCTTCTATAAGATCTTGATCTTGGGAGCTTGGCCACCCTCTTGATTACTATCATCCTATCTTACTAGCATTGGTACATTTGAACCCCTCTTGATTGCATGGTTGGCTACTTTAGTATGAGTTTGAAGCAAGTTAATCCTCTCACTAAACAGGGGCCTAAATGTAGTGTAGTAAAATGCATACCCTTGAATTTTCACACTTGTTTAGGACTTCCTTGCTTTATTTATGTTCATTTATGTCTTATTTGGTCCTATTTTGCATCCACAAGTCTAATAAACTATATATTTTATGGAAAATCCTGACAAACCTCAAAAGAAACAATCATTTAATGTTTTTGTTTGTGTCCCTGATTTGTGGACTAGGACTAAAACACCACCTAGGGCATCTTTTCCCTGTATGGGTCTTGGGACCCTAATTTTGAAACCTCTCAATTAGGTCCCTTTTTGGAGTTTGTGCCCAAAGATTTGAGTCTTGGGAGTAAGATGCCACCTAGGGTGTCTTAGTCCTCCTAGGATTATTTTTGAGGTCCAATTTCAAATTTGGGAGAGATTTAGCCTCCTTTATTTAAGGATTTCATATGTCATCTTGTTGTGGTGTAATTTTGAGATATTAAGCATGAATAAGTATAAATGCAAGGTTCCTCCACTCATCTTTCATAACAAGAATTCAAGTATTCATTCCTAAAGAAATATTATGCATTCAAGAGAAATTCATCAAGAATTTGGAGCCATCATCAAGATTAAAGCATAATGTCAAGGGTTTAGTGCATCAATTCATGTTCTTGAGCCAAGGTTGTGGATGTAGCATTAAAGATCTAATTGCAACCATTATTCTCATCTTATCCAAGGATCCAAGATCTATATTCTTCATGGTCATTACATGGTAGATTGAATATTTTCTTCACAAGACATTATCCAAGGTGATATCATTTACATATTTCATTTTTCATGCTTCATTTCATCATTTGGTTTAATTACCTACAAGGGGTTTGACCAAGGAAAAATCCCATTCACTAATAGTCAACAAGTTTTCCCTCTCTTGTGTGTTTGTATTTTCAGATCTAGGTTGAAGACTTGAAGATCATTTGGAGTGAAATATTGAAGAGTTTCAAAATTTGCATTGCAATTTTTTTATCTTCACGAAAAATCACCTACAGGCCAGATTTGGAAGTTTCAGGACTTCAGATCTAGGGAGAAGCAAATTCAGGACCACATTTAGAATGGGACTAATACACTAGCTAGGGCATCTTAGTCCTCCATAGGTTATTTTTCAAAGATTCTTCAGGATTCTGTTTCGGCATCTAAAGACTTCGCATCTACCCCCAAAAATAGTAGTGGGACTAATACACCATCTTGGGTGTCTCATTCCTCCAAGGCACATTTTGGCAACTTATTTAAATTTCTAGAATCCTCACAATATCTCCAGACTTCCCAGGTACACATACCCTAACTTGGGGTAGCTTAATTTCATCATTTGCACTCATTATTTGACTTGCATTACTAGGTTTTGTGAGTTGAATGTTAAAGTGTCTTTTCCAAGCTTTTTCTTGGTGGTGAAACCCTTAAAATCTAAAAGAGAACCCTATCCTAGGTCCTCCTAATTGAGAATTGACTCACCTTGTTAGGTTGATATTCAATCCAATTGGGGTTCCTAGGACATTATTGAATGATAATAGGAGAAAAGTGGCGTTCTATTACCTAGGTTATCAAGCACCCATTTTCCTATTGTTCAACCTTCTTTATCTAGTTTATTTAAGGCCAGTTCAGTATCATTTCTAATTCTTCAATTTCTCTTCTTGTTTTCTATTCAAACCCATCCCTGACCGAAGGATCAGACCCTTCCTTATTTTGAGATTCAGTCTCATAATTAATTAAAAATTCATCGTTGTTGGAGACTATAAGCATATCTCCATATTCCATATTAGTGTATTGTCAAAAATTGTCACCCTTTATAATTTCACTTTTTTTTTTGCTCTCCCTTAATTTATTGGACCTAATTAAGCTCCCGATTTCCTAAATTATGCATTCCAAAGCCTATTTTTGCCAATTTTTGAAGGATTGCAAGCATTGAATAAATGCAAACAATTAATGTTTTGATCCCAACACTAAATTTCTTGGAAGATAGGGCCAGGATCCATACACCCATGGGTGCATGGGTCCCCTTATCTTGTCACAGACCAATTTTTAATATGTTATTATTGGAATTTTAACATTCAAAATTCAAATTTCAAGTGTTGACTTTTGGAATTTAATTTTCAAGAAATTAGAATAATTGCATATAAATACCTAGTCTTTTCATCATTTGAAATCTAACAAACATTAAGTGAAAATATATTGGAAAACTTATGATCAAGATTATTATTGATCAAGTGAAGAGAAACATTTTGGAGCATTATAACATTAAGTCATGATCTAGCATCACGTCAAAGTTTATGTGTGTTCATATTCATATTTTATGAAGGCTAACCCTTGTTGTAGGTCTCCAAAGCATTCAAGAATTCAAGAAATAAAGAGGTGTTGTGCAAAAATTTATTCCTTCAAGGAAGCCATTGAAGGGTGGTGAGTTGCAACAATTTGTGATTTCATCATTCCTTCCTTTCAATTATCATTCCTATCATTGACATTGCCATTGTGGAAGTGGAAAAACTTACACAAGGTTTGACTTAGGAAAGACCATAAATGTCCCAACATTTCCTCTCTTTGTGAATGTGCAAATAATAGGTTTGAAGAGGATTGAAGATAAATTTTCAATTGTTGCATTTAAAGACCTAAAAAAATTTCAAGCCATGGAAACTCAATTATAGAATTACCTAACAACATTCTAAAAAACTATGCAATTAGGAATTAGAAGCTTAGATCCATCACTAGAGGACCCCAAAATTAGTTTCAAGACCCCCTATCATGGACCCATATGCCCCTAGGCGTCTATGTCCTCCTCTACATTCCATATCCAACTTTTTATCATAGGTACACATTATCAGACACTTCTCAGATCTACTTGCAGTTTGTTCTTTCAATCTAAGTGCTTCCAGAATACTACATTTACCATATTAGGTCATATAGTGCAATTAGGTTAATCATTTTAAATAATTTCCAATCCATTTCTAAGGCTCAAAATAAGGAGATCCAGGTCTGATTGGCTCACCTTCATGGTTGATAGTTAATCTATTCACCATGTTGATCTCCGTATTTTAGAAAAATTACCCTTGCATCCTAAGTTATTTGCATTTAGGACCTAGGAAAACCATTTTTATTTGTTTCAATTAAGTAATCTACCTATTTCCACCATCATTTTTTCAATCTTTAACTCCTCTGATTAAGCTTCTTTAGAATCCATTGTCTACTTCCCCCTCATTACCAACAAGAAGATTACATCTAGTCAAAGGTAGAAAATAAAGCATAAACCCTATATTAACCTTTGATAGCTCTTCTAGGAAAATCAGTTTGAAGACCCCATATTAGGGACCCATACCTTTATATGAGACTTGTTATCAGATAAAATTTCTCTATTTATGATCTTCTTTCTGTCACAGGTTTTACTCCTTCCCTACCAGCCCATGTCTATTCCATCCTTCAAAGTTAGGAATGCTTAAGGATGTCAAAGAAGAGTTAAAACTAGGACTATTGTAGCCTACCTTATTACCTTTATCTAAATTATGGTAGATTATCATTATACTTTTTTAATTGTTCTTATCCATTGACATCCTCTATGGGATGCTAATTTGATCATTTTAATTCTTGGGCATAAAATTCACAATAGTGCTAGGATAAGAGGCCTTTTTTACACCTTCTTTTGGAGTTCCATCATTGTCAAGAAAAAATCCATTACATGAATTCTCTCTTTCTAAACTCTTAATAATGCCTCTATTTAGAAAAATTTCATTATAATTACTATGATTAATATTTGCTAATATTAACTCATGGTCAGTGTAGTATTGTCTAGACTCATCATTCAAAAATTTAATCAGAGTAATTTATTAATCCTTACATATTTCTTAATCCTTAGTATTTTTTATTTTTTCACCTCGTTAGTATTAACATAATTAATAGTCTCCTTCTCTATTGAGTTTCTTTCAATAGGTTTTTCATATTTTCTTTTAACCAAAAAATTACCATGATCAACAATATTTTATTTTTTGATATAAAATGTATCATTAATGCTAGAAGCTTCTTGAGCCACTATGGAATATTTTCCTTCCTCTGCTTTATTATTCTTTTCCTTGTTTTCCTTTTTTCCCTTGTCTATCCTTTGTTTAATTTAATCTAATATAATCTCCTATGCATTTTTTTTAACTCCCATGGAAGGTTTATGGGAAGGAGGAGAGCTATATAACTTAGAAGAGGAAATGCCCCTTTATATGAATCTAATGTCAATGTAGATCCATGCCACTTTGTGCATAACATAATTCATGTCCCCATCAATGCTAGGTTCAGACCTATCCATCATTTGGACAATGATCTATCTTTTTCCACTTCCTTTTGGAGGTAAGATCTAAATTTCACAACTAGTTTCCTTAATGCCCACTTTTGTACTATCTTCGTTAGGGATTTCTACATACAAGATTTATTTATCATAATCCACAACATTCATAACTAGGTTTTTCTCATTTTCCTTTCTTTTTATCTCATTACTAGGGTCTCTATGATTGACTTTAGGCTTCCCTATATTCTTTTTTACTATGGGGTAATTCTTTGTATGATGCAATTCCTTTTTATAAAGGAAATAGATATTTTATCCACTAAGAATTTCAACTCCATAGTTCAAAATTTTCCACATAATTTAATATATATTTCCTTTGCGATATCAATTTTAGGTGCCAATGATACTAGAGCCCTTGCATCCATATGTAGAAGAGTTACATTGGTTCTCTCTACTCTCAGGACTTTAACCATGTGAGAGAGAAAATATGGTAAAAAAATTCATAGTTGAGGGGGAACATTTTTAATTGTGACCCATCTCAGATTTGAGAGAGCTAAAACCTCTTCATTATTTAACTCTAGAGACCAATCTATATCCCAAAAAACAACCTGGGTCAATAAGGATATAGGTAAAATGGAGGAATAGGTAGAATGGATTTTGAGATGTATAAGTTCTTTTAAATAAAATATTTTTTATAAGATGGTATATTTTCATCTCATTTAGGTTTTTTTTATAGGATTTAATGCATGAGATGATAATAAAAAATATTTTTGAGTTATATGTAGGTGTGGGTAGCTCCCTTGGCTGACATGGTTAAAATAGTAAGTTGGTAGAAATAGGGAGGTATCTTAATTATATAGTGTATTTACATGGATATTGAAAAAAACATATTCAAGGGGTAGAAATGACATTAGAGGTGGCTATTAGTACCCTATGAATACATGTTGCATTCCATTAGCTTATTAAGTGAATCCCTTGAGAGCCACTACAAAACTTATACCATGGCTCCATTCACCATCTTTCATTCATGTTACCTATGATAATTAATTAATTACTAGGCCAAGAATTCTCAAAACACTAGAAAATGATTTGATATCCCATATTCATGAACATGAATGAATCCGCCATGACAAGGGATCTTGGAATAAGAGTTATCTCTTAAGTAGAAAATTTCACTGAATATTAGTGTACCATCCTTGGGGGTGGTAAAACTTATCTTGTATATCCTTATTTGTCCAAATGAAAAATACAACACAATAAACACGTATTTCTCCATAATAATACAAGCTATAGTTTTAGAGGGTGTGTGTGTAAAATGGATTATAGGAAGTCCTTTGTGGGGGTTTCACATGGGGTAATGGAGGAGTCTTGATCCTCCTCCACTAAAGTCTACTTTTTTTGGTACAAGCCTTTTGATTGCCCCTATCTTTCTTTCATTTCATCTTCCAAGTTATTATTTCTTCATATGTGTGGCTTGTGTATTCTCTCTAGATATCGGTCCTTCTACATGTGGAGTTAATTTTTAAGGGAAAATTCAATAATGCATGTGGATACAAACCCTTTGGATGGTGTATTAAAAGGGTCGGGTGGTGTCAGTATGAGTAACTCATAAAATAGGTCTTTCAAGGACATTGTAGCCAACGAAAGGAGCACTATGTTGGTAGGGAAATTTTTTTTGGTGCAATCTAGTGACAATTTCAATAGTGGGGGAAGTGAAAGACAAGGTGAGTTTCCTTTTTCCTCCCCTAAAAAATATGTATTGGTTCTAAATCTTGAATTAAACAAATCCATTATTGAAGAAAATGACAGATTAAAAAACACTACCATTTTTCTTATGGCCATGGACAACTCTAAATTATTAGCTCAAAAATATATGGATGAATTGTTAAATAATGTTTTGGGAAAAAAATAATTGTTAAATAATGTTTTGGGTTATTCTTGATTTTCCTAAGGAATAAATTTTTTCACAAAATTGTAACAAAAAAATAAATTCTAGAACATTGGGAAGATAATCTTATAGGCATTAGCTTGATCACCCAAGGTTGTAAACAAATTTTGGGCTTTATCAAGCCCTAGGTGGGTAGTCATTAAGGAGGTATTTCCCTGATTTTGGAAAAAATTTCCCCTATTAATGGAACTCTATGGCAACATTATTAGGGTGGAGGATACAAAGGCCTTGCTCCCACATTTAGAAGCTAGGGTTCTAGTGTCATCACTACTAGGGATTGACATCCCAGAGTCGTAGAGGTTAAATTAGAATAAAAAAAAATTAATTATAAAATTGAACTGCTAGGAGGCATCAATGCATGTTATCTTTGTAGGAGGGAGAGGCATCAAAGAAGTAATTTCCCTCTAATCTAGAAAAAAATTCAAGGATGCGCCAGCCAAAGGAATGGCTAAAGTTGATTACTCTAAGAAAACCTTGGGAAGCCAAGATGTCAAGAATGATAATCCTCAATTGGTTAGGGTGGGTGCTAAAAGATGGGGGGACAATTTGTGGCCAATTTTTTTAAAAAATTGATAGCTCATAATGTGAGCGTGTTATAATTTTCTCAAGTTATGGCTTGGTGTGCCAAGCCTAAGTCTTGGACACACTAATTCAATAATGCGAGTGTGTTATAATGCGCTCGCATTATGAGCCATTAAAAGAAAAAATAAAAAAGGAAACTGAATTCATTTTCATTGTGACTTTCTTTTTTCTGCCCCTGACCAAAACCCTTCATTTGCATGCTTATGTTCTGGGAGGATTCATCTTGCAATTTTTTTCATCAAATTGTGGTTGTTTCATTGCCGAGATGTTGCCACATCGACGAGGAGCTCCAAGAGGTAAGGATTTTTTTTTTGTTGTGAATTTTTTAGTTTTAGGTTGTTTTTTATATTTATTTGTTAAATTTGTAAATGTTAATGAACCTTCAAACCCTCCTCAAAATCCTCAACAAGCAAAGCAAAAAAAACATCAACAAATTTCTCAAGTTCAACAACCACACCAACAATCTCCTCCACTAATCTCTCAACATCCTCCTGGCACTCAACAAAATTTAATGAGTGAAATTGAAAACAATAAAAAAAAATTGAGGAGCTAATCATGAGGTTGAACGATCCAGTAGATTCAACTATGGAGAGAAGAACACTTGCAAATTCTCTAAAATAATTGTTAAAAAATGTAGATGCAATCAACAAATAATTAATTGGTTGGAAAGATAGGAGGTAGGCGGATAGGAATTTTTACTGAGATAAATTATCATATAAATATGTACAAGATGAAAAAATTATTAAATTAGATTTGTGCTCATTATTCATTGACCCACGCACAAATCAAAATATTGGCCCCAATGTGAAGAGGTTTCCTATCCATTGGTGCCACCACCAAGGGATTAGGAGCCATTTTTGGGATAGGTGGTACATGGTTTTTTATTACCCACCATACCATTGAGGTATACCATTGATACTAGATACACCGACGTTTTACCTACTTATTACTCCACTATACCATTGAGGTATGTAACTAGTAAACAATTATAAATTTATTACATGTTAATAGCACTGTCATATGAATGGTATTTTGATATCTGATTTCGGGTGTTGAATCTAGGCTAATATTGGAGGTTTCATGGGAACACCTCTGAGTGCCAATGGAGTTGGAAAAACCTTCATGTAGGTAATAGAGTGAAGAGTTTAACTAATGAATTGTACTTAATAATTTTGTGTAGCTTATATTCATATCATTGATTACATTGCATTGCACATATTTCAAAGTCAAAGAATTACTTCACATTTCATAACTAATAACTAGATGTTGATAGATGATAAAATTTCAACTACAATATAGTCAAGTTTAGAAATTCAACATAAGGAGTGATACAACTACTTCACATAGCATAAGTAATAACTAGGAGCAACTACCAATTGCATTTTATTGTCATGGCATTCCATGAGACCACTTTTTATTAAGGCATCTTTTCAAATAGTTCACTACCTTGTTTATGCTATGTCCATACTTGGGATAAATATATGAAAGAATAATAGTAAGCAATAACATAGACAAGGCAATGAGTTGTTTACAAAAATGCCTCAAAGAAATGTGGTCTCATGGTGATGTCCATCACCATGAGACCCAATTTCTTTGAGGAATGTTTTCAAATAGCTCACTGCCTTTTCTATGCTACCACATTTTCCATACATGTATATGAAATCATTTTATCAAATAGTTCACTTCCTTGCTGATATGGCTAAAAGACTATAAAAAGGTTCTTTCCAACAAACTATGGGTTCATGGAAAAAATATATCAAAGAATAATAGTAAGCAATAGCATAGACAAGGCAGTGAGTAGTTTGAAAAAATGCATCAAAGAAATGTGGTTTCATGGTGATGGAATGCTATTCAATCACGATGAGACCAGATTTCCTTGAGGAATTTTTTCAAATAGCTCACCACCTTTTTTATTCTACCATATTTTCCATACATGTCTACCAAAGCATTTAATCAATCTACTCACTTCATTCCTGCTATGGCAAAAATCCTAAACTAGGTGCTTTCCAACAAACTCCGGATGCTTGGAAAAAAATCTATAAAAGCATAATAGTAAGAAATAAAATAGACAAGGTAGTGAGTAGTTCACAAAAATTCCTCGAAGAAATGTGATCTTATGGTGATAGAATGACATTCCATCACCATGAGACCACATTTCTTTGAGTTATTTTTTCAAACAGCTCACCACCTTTTCTATTCTACCACATTGTCCATACATGTCTACCAAAGCATTTTATCAAACTACTTGAACTTCCTTGCTGCTATGGCTAAAAGCCTAAAAAAGCTGCTTTCCAACAAACTATGGATGCTTGTAAAAAATTTATCAAAGCATAATAGTAAGTAATATAAAAGACAAGGCAATGATTAGATTGAAAAAATGCCTCAAAGAAATGTTGTCTCATGGTGATGGAATGTCATTCCATCACCATGAGACCACATTTCTTCGAGGCATTTTTTCAAATAGATCACCACATTTTTTTATGCTACCACATTTTGCATACATGTCTACCAAAGAATTTTATCAAACTACTCACTTCCTTGCTACTATGGCTAAAATCCTAAAATAGGTTCCTTCCAACAAACTATAGATGCTTGGAAAAAATATATCAAAGCATCATAGTAAGCAATATCATAGTCAAGGTAGTGAGTAGTTTGAAAAAATGCCTTGAATAAATGCAGTCTCATGGTAATGGAATACCATGAAACATTTTTTTTTAATGGAAATCCATCACCATGAGACCCATAACCATGAGACCTCATTTCTTTGAGGCATTTTTCCAAATAGTTCACTACCTTCTCTATGCTACCACATTTATCATATATGTCTACCAAAGCATTTTATCGAATGGTTCACTACCTTGATACTATGGATAAAAGCCTAAAATATGGTGCTTTCAAACAAGATATGGATAGGGAAAATAGTAAGCATGATAGTTAGAAATATATAGTTTAATAAGTACTCAAAATTTTGTTCATTATCTCATACATTATAAGCCATGACATGCATCACTATTGTAGTTTTCATGATTGTATAATTTGATGTTTTATTTTTAGTTGTTGCAAGCAGACACACCTCCAAAAGTTCATAGGGCAATGGAGATTGGTTTTTCATCTATTATAGAATCCTCAATGCCCCTAATAGAGGTATGAGGCAAATTACTAAATTTTAATTTACATTTGTTGTTATAGTTGTTAGTTAGTGAAAAATGAAACCATTATTGATTCGTAGTTTAATTTCTCTTTCGATGGTTTCTACAAGGCTTCAAAATGCCTCAGCATGGGAATTTGAATATTTCCCTCGAGGATAGTGATCGTCATATGGTAGTAAGTGATTATTTTGTTAAATATATCATTTTTTATAATGTAATTTCTATATATTAATGTCTTTACTTCTTATTGTAATAGATAAAGCTTGACCAGGAACTAAACCCTAGGAAGAGAACCAAGAGCACTCTCGAGCCTCATAAAAAATGAGTGACAGATCTATTGCCATCCGGTCGATAAGAAAAGGGCAATAATTTGTTTCTAGGGCATGTAGAGCAATTTCTTTTGATTCTAGAACCCTTTGTTGTATGCCTATATGACATTTTTGTACATATGTTGTATTGGATATATTTGACATCGTATGCCTATATGGAATTCTTGTAAGCCTATATGGCGATTTTGTATATATTTTATACTTATATCAGCATATATTGATGTATGTCTACATGGTTATTTGTTTAATACAAGTCTTATTTATCGATGGTGTCCATATTTGTATTATAAATCCATGGTTCAATAGATCTGAGTTACGTGTATTCAAGTGTATACTTTACAACTTACAAGTATACCAATGACTTGTATGTTTTAATGTGTATACCTTGTATTCATGCATATACTTGGTATTAATTTGTTTATACTAAGTATTCATGTGTATACTTCAAGGCTTATGTGTTTTTGAGTACTTGTTCTTCCCTTATTCACATGTATGCTTGAATTAATTCATGTGTATACTTATTAATTGGTTAGCCCTAGCATTGATCATTTTTATCCTTCATGGTTTGTCTTGAATATTTATTGATTGATGCTAAAAAAATTATTAGTTGATGCTAAATAACTTCAATATTTCTAGGAATACTAGTAGAGTTACAAATTACAAAATTACACAAATTGAAAAGAAAAGATTAACTGTAAATAAATGCATTGATTATTAACAAGATAATTGATTAAGAATGAGTATAATATCTATCAAGAGATGAGCCTTCTATAATGGAAACTACCAACTAGAAAATAGGAAAATCATTCCCAATACTTTGAAAGAAATAATTCACCCCAAATTAAAATGGAAAAGAATGCTTATTTAAGATCCTTGAGCAATATATTTCTTAATGATCCCTTGTTCTTACATATCTCAATTCATTTTAAGCCAAAGAGTTCCATAAAATGCTCTATCTAAAAGAAAAAAACACATTTTCAATTGGTATTCCATGAGATGTTTCATAAAAAGATTCTAGTATATTTAGTCTTTTGATTGGAACAACTCAACTAAGAAAAGGATACATAATCTTCACAACACTTTCAAAACATAATATTCATATAGTAGATGATGAGTAGTTAAATCCTTGACACATTATAATACAAAAATTTATCCTGAATACCCTTTAAAAAATTTCATACCATAATCCTCACAGTACAAAATGAATTGTTATGTTCTTGATCCGTCACTATATAAACATGTCGAAAGATGTATATGTCAATTTTTTGCAATATTATTTCTTGTATATGAAATAGACTTGGGAGAAAGCTTTATAATTTATAATATATTAATAAAAAATGGACTCAAGGGTGAAAATTTTATTATCACACCAAATAATAAATGTATGTGAGAGCATCACTTGTTTCTCCTAGACTCCAATTTTCAAGCATAACAAATCATTTCAAATGAAAATGACAAAATGCTTCACAACCAAAGTTGTTAGTTGAGGAAAAATAAAATGTTTCCAAGTTCCACTATTGTATGCATTTACAATTGGTTGTATATTTTTGTAAGGAAAAGGAGTATAAATAAAATATGTTTTGCACTTGCTAGAATTGAGGATGATCATATGTTTTTTGTGTGGAAAACATAGACTTCTCAATTGTCATGTAAAAACTAGAAACCACAAGAAAATGACTCCAAGATAAAAAAATCGAGAGAGGTTATTGTAGAGGGTCCCAAAATGATCCTATAGGCTTAAATGGAGAGTTTTTAAGCATCATGGGTTTTGATTAATAACATGTCAAAGATTGTTTCCCTTTTACACTTTGGACCTTTAAGGGATCGATTTGATTAAACATCACTCAAAGTGATTCAACATGTTTGGGTGAAAAAGAGGACCATGCATAGCATAAACCTACCCACTTAGATGCATTGGAATGGT
This sequence comes from Sequoiadendron giganteum, assembly GCA_007115665.2. Lineage (NCBI taxonomy): Eukaryota > Viridiplantae > Streptophyta > Pinopsida > Cupressales > Cupressaceae > Sequoiadendron > Sequoiadendron giganteum. The sequence goes on along the minus strand of CM021101.1, from coordinate 565,949,895 downwards.
TCATTTGGTCACTCGAGCTGTAGAAAAAAATTTGCACCACTTTGCAACTTTGCACAAACTTGCATTTGACATTTTTTTCCCCAAGAAAAAAGTCACCACCATAGGAAAATGCCTCTAAGATAGAAAAAATCAAGAGAGGTTATTGTATAGTGGCCCAACATGATCCCATAGGCTTAGACAAGAAGTTTCTAAGCATCACAGTGTCCAAGTAACATGTTGAAGATTGCAACCATTTTGCACTTTGGACTCATAAGGGATTTTGTTGGTTGAATGTAGCTTGGACCAATTCGGCATGTTTGGGTGTGAAAGAGGACCATTCATAGCATAAAATTATCCACCAAGATGCATTGGAATAATTTTTTTGGTCACTCGAGTTCAATAATGAAATTTGCACCACTTTGCATCTGTACACTCCTTGCATTTGACACTTTTTCCATCAAGTGAAAATTGGACACCATGGAAAAATGACTCTGAGATAATAAAAAATGAGAGTGGTTATTGTAGAGGGGCCCAATGAAATCCTGTAGACTCATACATAGAGTTCATAAGTGTCATGATTTCCAAGTAATAGTCCGTCAAAGATTGTTGCCCTTTTGCACTTTGGACTCTTAAGGGATTGAGTCGGTTGAATGTAGCTCAAAGCAATTCAAAATGTTTGGATGTGAAAGAGGACCATTTATATTGTAAGAATACCCACCTGAATGTTCTGGAACAATTCGTTTGGTCAGTCGAGTTGCAAAATGAAAGTTGCACCACTTTACATTTTTGCACAACTTGCATTTGACATCTTTTTCCCCAAGCAAAAATTCACCACCACAAGAAAACAACTCTGATATAGTGAAAATCGAGAGATGTTATTGTGGAGGGGCCCAACACAATCCCATAGGCTCAAAAAATAAGTTTCTAATCATCGTGGTGTCTGAGTCACATCATGCTAAAGATTGCAGCCAATTTGCACTTTGGACTCATAAGGGATTTTGTCCATTAAATGTAGCTCAGAGTGATTTGGCATGTTTGGGTGAAAAATAGGACCATTCCTATGTAAAAATACCCACTCAAATGTGTTTGAATAGTTTGCTTGGTCACTCGAGGTTCAAAACCAAATTTTCACCACTTTGCATCTTTACAGTACTTGCATTTGACACTTTTTCCATCAAGTGAAAACTGGACACCATGGGAAAATGACTTTGAGATAACCAAAAATGAGAGAATTTGTTGTAGAGAGGCCCAATGTGATCATGTGGGCTCAGATGGATAGTTCATAAGAATCATGGTTTCTGGGTAATAGCCCATCAAATATTGTTGCCCTTATGCACTTTGGACCCTTAGGGGATCGAGCCGGTTGAATGTAGCTCAAAGCGATTTAGCGTGTTTGGGTACGAAAGAGGACCATCCATCTAGACATGTTGAAATAGTTTGTTTTGTCACTCGAGTTGTAGAATGAAAGTTGCGCCACTTTGCAACTCTACATTGCTTGCAATTGATACTTTTTCCATCAAGTCAAAACTGGACACCATGGAAAAATGACTCTGAGATAACCAAAATCGATAGAGGTTGTTATAGAGGTGCCCTACATGATCCTGATGCCTTAGACAAAATTCTTGTAGCTGCCATAGTATGCTCATAAAAGAACAAACCTATGTCACACTTTATAAAGGAATCGACCAACAACAAAAAAAAAATATGAACTTCGACCACATAAAAGTGGTCTTTATGCTTTGAATTTCAAAATTGGTGTAAACTAATGAAATGTAGAACTTTTGATGAAGTTTATTCCTATAATTTTTCAAATTTAAAAAAAAATTGTTCTCATTATGTTTTTATCAATTTAAGGACAGATTTTGGAGTGCTGAAAATTTTAGAAAAGAGTGACTTCACAAACCGTCAAGAAAGAAATTGAAAAAAACTTCATTTCTCCCTAATTTTTTTTCTCCAAATAGGTAACTTCACTATCTTGTGTATGGAAAAAAATCAAATTTTGATGTATATTTTTCTCATAATAATGTTTTAAATTCAGACTTGTCAGAATTTGACAGTTTTCACGGACCGTCAACTATTGTCAATTTTTTTAATCATTTTCAAAAAATAAATTATATCCTTTTGAAGAAGAGTCTCTCCTCTTGTGCCCTATATAATTTTTATTTTTTTTAATATGTTTACTTTTCTTTTTAATTTCTAAGTAGCCTCTTTTTTAATTTTAACAACCTTATTGAATTATTTTAAATATAAAATATATTAAAACTAATCAAAATATTAAAAAAATGTTATATTTAGATTCACCACTCCAAGCTCTACAAAAGGGTGTTTTTATTTTTTGCAAAAAAAAACATTTTGACTAGAGATATACTCTGCCAAAGTTGAATGTTTCAAAAAATTCTGAAAAAGGGTGAATTGGCTGCCAAGTAGGATGCCAACTAGATATGCTCAGTCGAGTATGTTTCGGTCGAAACATACTCGACCAAAAAGTACTCGATATTTTCAAGCTATATATACCAAATATGTTCACTATTTTCATGTTTTTGGCTGGACGTATTCAGCTGAGTGACTTTCGGTCAAAACCTCTTCGACTAAAAAGGTACCCACCATGTTGGTGCCAGGTGTTTTCGGCCAAAATCCACTCAGTCGAATATCTTCCAGCAAAATACAATTCACTTAGAGCTATTTATTTGGCTGAAAGTGTGACACAATATTGTGCTTTTACCTCTGAATAACAAGCCGTCAAAGATTGCTGCCCTTTTACAATTTGGACTATTAAGGGATTACGTTGCATGAATTAAAAAATGTTTCAGGGCAGCAATATATTTCAAAATTTGAGTAAATATCAACACAAGTGTTTATTTAAATAGATTGTATGCTATATTGATATTGATATATAGTCATTAGGTTGATTTGTTTTAATAAATGTTTTTTTTATAATAAGTTAGTCAATTGGTGCTAGTTATAACAGAGAGAGAATAAAAGAACAAAAAATAATGATTAGTAACCATCAATGGTTATTACACTCACTATATTAATAATATGATGTTTACGATAAAATGAGATTTATTTGGTTGTCGTAATTCTTCTATTTGCACTACAATTGTCTAATATGGTTCATACACTATTTTGAAACCCAACTACTTGTACTTATAGGCCCAATGCCTTAGGTACTCTATTCTCATAGATTTTTTACAATGTCATTCATAAATTCAATATTCTGTTATAATGTCTACATCATATGTGCTCATGATGAGGTTAACTTCAAATGAATAACTTGAGATTCCCTCGCTAAGCTTCACACACTCTTTATAATGGCTTCAAATCAGAATTGAGATTTGTCAAGATCATCGAAATAAGGATGTTGCATTTCTTTTTTGGCTAAGGTTCTCTTGGATGGCTCATAAATCAGCATTTTATACAAGGAGACACCAACCGGTTTTTAGTAGGTTACTTACAAATAGGCAAAGTAAAAGAAGAAAAAGAAAGAGCATCCAAAATGGAAATGAAATAAAAATAGATGGAAGACACTTACAAACAACAAATCTGGACACACCATTTGGTTTCAACTTAGTCACTGTTGGCCATACATCTTCATTTGGAGTTCCAAGATACCCATTGCACACAAAAACCTCTTATTAATAGAACATGAATATAACGTAACAAAAATATTACTTTCCAAGCTTTTGGAAACATGTAACCTATTAATGTAACCTATTTAATCTTCCACTTAGTTTACTTATCTATTGAGAATATCCCACATAATTTTTTGCATATTTTTGAGAAAAAATAAAATACCATTGAACTCTGTATCCTTTGCCTGTATCCAATTTCTTCTTCTCACAATATGTCCCCACCCGTTCTCTCTCCTTTGATTTATTGGTTTCATACTCTTCATCTATTATTTTATTCATTGTTCCTTTCATCGATATAGTAGATAATTTTACCTATAGCATGGTAATGAGATAAATATTCCTCCTAAAAATTGAATCCATACAAATGAATGAAATATATGTCATTCAAGGCTTCATAAAAAATACTTACAATCATGGCATGCCGCATTACCACATTACTTTAACGCATTCCATTAGAAAAATCATGTGAGAAAATTGAAAATCTAGTGAGATAACAAGCTTTCCATTTCTATGAGGAATACATTACCCCTACCTTGTCAACCCTACCACATTGCCAAGCTAGTTGAGCATCAATAAGCTAGTAGAGCATTGGCAAGCTAATTGAGCACCACTAGCTTAGAAATGCGGTAGGGTTGACAAGGTAGGGGTAGCGTCTACCTCATAGAAATGGGGTCTCATGGTGAATACATCAATGTGAGACCCCATTTCTATGAGGCATACGCTGACCCTACATTTTCAACCCTACCGCATTGCCAAGATAGTGGAGAATTAGCAAGCTTGGAAATGTGGCAGGATTGACAAGGTAGGGGCAGCGCATGCCTCATATAATCACCATGAGACCCCATTTCTATGAGGCATATGTTTCCCGTACCTTGTCAACCCTACTGCATTGCCAAGCTAGTGGAGCATTAGCAAGCTAGTGGTGCTCCACTAGATTGGCAATGCGGTAGGGTGAAAAATGTAGAGGTAGTGTATGCCTCATAGAAATGGCGTCTCAGGATACATCACTATGAGACCTCATTTATATGAGGCATACATTTCCCCTACCTTGATAACCCTACTGCATCGCCAAGCTAGTGGAGCATTGGAAAGCTAGTGGTGCTCCACTAGCTTGGCAATGCAGTAGGGTTGACAAGGTAGGGGCAGTGTATGCCTCATAAAAATGGGGTCTCATGGTGATATACAAAGAGGTAGGGTTTACAAGGTAGGTGATAGCTTCCCCTACCTTATCAACCTTACTATTTTGTATATCACCATGAGACCCTATTTCTATGAGGCATACGCTGCCCCTACCTTGTCAACCCTACCACATTTCCAAGCTAGCGGTGCTCACCACTAGCTTGTCAATACAATAGGGTTGACAAGGTAGGAGAAGCGTATGGCTAATCAAAATGGGGACTCACGGTTATTCTCACTACTACCTTGGAAATGTGGTAGGGTTTATAAGGTAGGGGCAGTGCATGCCTCATAGAAATGGGGACTCACATACGCTCACCACTAGCTTGGCAATGCGATAGGGTTGAAAAAGTAGGGGTAGTGTATGTCTCATAGAAATGGGGACTCATGATGATGTAGGTGGTGTATTCCTCATATAAATTGGGTCTCACAATGTTGTACATAATTGTGAGCCCATTTCTATGAGGCATACAATGCCCCTATCTTATCAACCCTACCACATTGCCAAGCTAGTGGTCCTCAACCCTTAAACCCTAAACCCTTAAACCCTCAACACTCAATTCTCAACCCTCAACCCTTAATCCCTCAATCCTCAACCTTCAAACCCTAAACCCTCAACCTCAATACCCTCTACCCTGCACATTTGACCCTCAACCCTAATCCTTCAACCATATGTATCCTCAACCCTAATCCTTAAAACCTATACCCTCAACCCAATACCATAAACTGTCAAGCCTATAGGTTCTCAATCCTATACCCTCAATTCTCACTCCTCTACCCTATACATTGGATCCTCGACCCTCATATATCTATGTACCTCTCTCCTCTCCTCTCCTCTCTATCTCACTTATCCCTTTGTCTCTCCCTCCATCCATCCCTCCCTCTCTACCCTAATCCCTCAACCATATACCTTGAACCCTTAAACCCTTAAACTCTCAACCATAAACCCTAAACCCTCAACCCTCTACCCTCAACCCAATACCCCTCAACCCTTAAACCCAAGTAAACTCTCTACCCTAATCCTTCAACCCTCTTGACCCTTAATCCCTGAACTCTGAACCCTTAAATCCTAATCCCTCAACCCCTATACCCTCTACTCTATACATTAGACCCCCAAACCTAATCCCCCAACCCTATATCCTCAATCCTCTACCCTCAACCTTAAACCCTTAACCCTCAACCCTTAAACCCTCTAGCCTCTACCCTATACATTAAACCCTCAACCCTCAATTCTCAACCCTCAAACCTTAATACCTCAATCCTCAATCCTCAATCCTCAAACCCTAAACCCTCAACCTTGATACCCTCAACCCTAATCCTTGAAACATATGTATCCTCAACCCTAATCCCTCAACCTTATACCCTCAACCCAATACCCTAATCCCTCAACCTTATAGGTCATCAACCCTGTACCCTAAATTCTCAACCCTCTACCCTATACATTGGATCTTCAACCCTCATATATCATTGTCCCTCCCTCCTCTTCTCCCCTTCTCTATATCTCACTTCTCCCTCCATATCTCTATCCATCCATCCCTCCCTCTCTATCCTAATCCCTCCACCCTAAATCGTCAACCCTTATACACTTAAACACTCAAACCTAAACCCTAAACCCTCAACCCTTAAACCCTAAACCCTTAAAATATCTACCCTCTACCCTCTACCCTCAACCCTAATCCCTCAACGCTAATCCCTCAATCCTTAAACCCTTACACCCAAGAAGAGTATCTATCCTAATCCCTAAACCCTCAAACCTTAATCCCTCAACTCTTAAACCCTCAACCCTCAACCCTCAACCCTCTACCCTTAACCATCAACCCTTAAACCTTAATCCCTCAACCCCTATACCCTATACCCTATAAATTGGACCCTCAACCCTAATCCCTCAACCCTAATCCCTCAATCCTATACCCTCAATCCTCTACCCTCAACCTTAAACTCTCAACCCTCAACTATCAACCCTTAAACCCTAATCCCTTAAACACTCTACCCTCTACCCTATACATTAAACCCTCAACCCTCAACCCTTAATACCTCAACCCTCAACCTATATACCCTCTACCCATTACATTAGACCCTCAACCTAATCCTTCAACCATATACCCTAAAACCTATACCCTAAACCCTCTATCCTCAACCCTAAACCCTAAACCCTAAATCCTTGAACCCAAAAATCTTAAACCTTATACCCTCTACCATCAACCCAATACCCTCTACCCTCAACCCTAATTCCTCAACCCTAATCCCTCAACCCTCATCCCTTAAACCTTAACACCCTAAACCATCAACCTTATAGGTCGTCCACCCTAGGCCCTCAACCCCTATCACTTTCTCTCTATTTATACATCTCACCTCTCTCTCCCTCCCTCTCTTCTACCCTGTCTAATTGTATCTATCTACCCTCTCCCTCTTTCTACATAAATCTCACTCAATAAATCCCTACCACCCTCTCTCTCTCCCTCTATATATCTCTCTCTATCTCCCTCCCACTGCCTCTCCATCACTCCCTCTCTATCCCAATCCCTCTCTCCCACTCTCTCTCAGATCTCTCCCTCCCACCCCCTCTCTCTCTTAGGTCTCTCCCTGTGACACCCTACCTAGGTAACTCTCTCTCTTTCTCTCTCTCTTTCTCTCCCCTCTCTATCTATGCCTCCCACCCTACCTAGATAAGTCCCTCTCACTCCACCACCCTCTCTCTCCCTCTCTCAAGTCACTCCCTCCCACACCCTCTCCCTCTCTTAGATCTCTCACTCTCACAATCCCTCTCTCTCCCACTCCCTCTCCCTCACACTCCCTCTCACTACCTATCTCTCAAGTCTCTCCCTCTCACCCCTTCACACTCTCAAGTCTCTCCTTTTGGCACCCTAACTACATAAATCTCTCTCTCTCCCTCTCTCCCTCTCTCCCCTCTCTCTCCCTCTCTCCCTCTCTCTCAATTCTCTCTCTCCCACCCCCTATCTCTCTCTCTCCCTCTATCCCTCCCACCCTACCTAGCTAAGTCCTTTTCACTCCAACCCCTTCTCTCCCACTCCATCTCTATTATAATCTCCCTTCCACCCCCTCTCCCTCTCTCAAGAATCTATCTCACTCCCTCTCTCCCTCTCTCTCTCTCAAGTTTCTCCCTCCCTCTCTCCCTCCCACCCTACCTAGACTACTCTCTCTCTCTCTCTCTCTCTCTCTCTCTCTCTCTTAACATTCTCCATCCCTATAAAGACATAAATAAATACATACATACTTACATACATACAAGCATAATACATATGTACATACGATCCTACATATGTATAAACATACATGTACATATGTAGATATTGTTGGAAGTTTACGTTATATTGTCATTGATGTCACCATGTTGGTTTGGTACCTTGTACTGGTGTATAGATTGTGTTTATCTCATCCAGTATTTGATCCAGTATCTCTGGTATTTTGGTTTGCACAAGTCCCTCTAGTAATCAAAATGATCTAAGGTTTTGGGAAAAGGCTTATAATGGTTGAAAGCATGTATGTATGCATTCACAATTGTTCATATGATTGGGTAATGCATTGGAATCGGTGTTTGTGATTGTATTTTGGTATTAGGTTAATCTTAGTTGACCTAATACTCAATCTATAATGATCATGGATTACATGTAAGACATCGGCTTTCCTTGGTCCCAACTGACATATTGTTGCACGAAACATTTGAATTACTTCTAGAAGCTGACCTAATTGATATAGGAAGATATAGCAGATATATATATACAAGATGTGTGGAAGTGAAAAGTGTGCAAAGAATGGGAAGCGAAGAAAAGTAGTAGTGGGAGTGTGTATAAGCATGTGTTAGTGAGTGAAGTGTGAAGATCAAAGTTTAGTTTGTTGAAAGAATAATTTGCACATAAACACAACTTAATCTAGACTTGTGGTGTATCTTCATCATTTCATTCTTGGCGGTTAGCCATAATTTTTTTTATATAAACTTTGTAGGCAGTGAGCCTCCCTGTAAGCAATGAGATTTTGTATTTGGGCAGTGATCCCCTTCTTGGTAGTAAGCCTCTTTTGTATCTGGTATTGCTATAACTATATACATTATGATTTAATCATCACCGTGGTTTTTCCCTCATTGGGTTTTCCACGTAAACTTTGGTGTTCTTGTGTTGTAGAAATTTTATATTTTTTCATTTCTCTTGTTTGGTTTATGGAATAAAGAATTACTAGTGATTTTTCAATCAGTTTACATGGATATTGATTCACCCCCCCTCTCAGTATCTGGTTTATTCAAAAATTGGTATAAGAGATTTGGTTCCTCTAGAAAATCCTACAAACTTGAGGGAGATCCTATAGATTTAATAATGGATATATAAAGAAGGTCTTTAGACTGCCCTTGAAGACCTTGACAAGGCTGAAATTGAGAACACATACTTGAAAGAAAATCTAGATGAAGCAAATGAGTGTATCTGGAAATTGAAAGAGCAGCTAAAGAAGTTCAAAGAAAGATACAAAGAAGTAAACAAAGAATTGAAACAAGAAAATGATGAAATTACTAGATTGAAATTGAAGAATGTTTGAAAATAGTGATACAAAGCAAGGCTGATGTTTGCTCTAGGCTTCAATAGGAAGTAATGAATCTAAAAGAAGAACCTGAAAAAGAAAAACTCTTTGAAGATGACTTTAAGACAAGCTCCACCAAGCTTGATGAATTAATAGTAGAACATAAACCTTCTAAGGACAAAACTGGCTTAGGTAATGATGTTGAGGAAAGATGCAAAAATATGATCCAGTAAATAATCATAAGACTCAAGATAAAGGAAAGCAGAAAAGAAACTCTGGAAGGAGATCACCTTTCAGTCAACCGAATGCACAAAGGTACTCATCATTCAATGGTGTTTATTTTTCTTGTAATAAATTTGGACATAAGGAAACTGAGTGTAGGAGTAGGTTGAATCAGTTTTTTGGTCCCTTCTCTGGACAATGTTATACATCGAAGAAGATATGACATAAAGCTACTGAATGTAGATCACAAGTAAGGATGGTTAGTAGAGTGATGATGAATATATTCAATAGAGGAAGAATAAATGAATCATTTGATGGATACTGCTATACCTATAACATGTTTGGACACAAAGCGAATCAATTTAGAATAGGGAGAAATGAAAATTAGAGAAGACAAAGGAATATTGTCTATTACTATTGCAAGAAATTGGGACACATTTCAAAATAATGCAAAAATAAAAAGGGAAAGTAGTCTGCTCTGGTGGAAGATAACAAACTGGTTGAAAAGATTGATAAGGATGAAGTTAAGCAGGAAATGAGCAAGATATGGAAAAAAAAGAATAATTAGGGACTACTGATGTGTTTGTACCCTCATACGATACAAATGATTCCTCTAGGAACTAGACCTAGCATGGTCTTAGGGGGAGTTTTAGAAAAAAATCAATTAAACCCCTAAAAGTACACATGTTCGGTGTTGGTAAATAGATATGTTGTATGAAATGACATGACATAAGTGATGAAAAAGAATCTAGATGAAAATGAGTAAGCATATTCCTTTGCAAAGTGATTTAGGGTTTTTCAGTGTAAAGTGAAAGAAATTTTTGTCAACTTTTTGCAATTAATGTGAGTTAGGGAAAAATGATGAAGTATAAAGGAAATTTCATAAATCATTTTGAACTTCAAATGCATTCGAAGGATTTTTAGAGAAAGTTGGAACTCTCTAGAAGCATCTCTAAATTGATTTGAAGACCTTCAAAGAAGATGTTGTGAGCATTCGAAAGTAAGCATCGGAAGTTTCCCTATCTCGCGACTATAGAAGAAGGTAATAAGAAGCATTTTTGTTCAATTTTAAGTGATATAATGGAAATTTCTATTAGAGCATTGAGTAGGATTACCCCTCTGAAGCTGAAAGGAGTCGAGCTGGATGAATTTGATCATCAAAAAATGAAGAGAATGGAATTATGGTTAGAACAAAGCGAATTACGAAATTTACAAACCTTAGGTTTGGATTTATGGGGAGAATTCCCTTGGTTTGTTGATAAAGAATTCATTTTGTTCCTCCTAAGAAAATTCAAGGATGAAAACATTCTATTGGATAAGTCCTATCCTATTTCGAAGGAAGCAATCAAATCGATTACCACTATGTAGTGTTAGAGAACTTCCTGGACGAAAGACTATTAAATATAAGGAAGTAGAGGGATTGACAGGAGTTGACAAAGACCCCCAAGAACTGTTGATCAATACCATTGTCAATTCATCAGTTAGGGATTTTACTTATGGCATTTCGTATAATTTTTTTTTTTCATAAATCAAGAAAGTTCTACTTTGGCTATTGCATTTTTTTTAACTAATAAAATGGTGAAAGAAAAAAAACAATTTGATCTATATAAGATAATTCTTGAAAATATCACCGATAAAATATGAATGTCACTTGGAGAAGGATACCCATTCCGTTTTGGGTCCTTGCTTACATGTCTGATATTTTATTTTTTGAAATTGCTACTAGGAAAGAAAGATGTTGAGTGGGAATTTGGGATTCTCGTTGCAAGACAGATACACACACATCTGGAAAGTTTAGAGGATAAAAAAAATGTGTGTAAAAATGTTTTCTTATCCTTGCAGAATGTAATGTACTTTGGTGAAATTGTGGCCAATCAATTTAAGGAAGGCTCTTCCTCTGAGATGAAATAATTGGAAGTTGTTATCTGTGATTCCCCTCCAAAATCAAAGAAACGAAAGGAAATCTCTAAAAATATTATTGTTATTCATGAAGAGAAGGAGGAAGGAGAAGAATATTTTCTTGGATCCGAATATTTTGATCCAGATGACATCTTGAATATGCTGATAAAATGGAAAATGAAGAAATTTGGTGAATTGTGGAATTCAACCTCTCTTGTTGACAAACTAAAAATTGATGATCCTCTAGTTGAGTATCTACTTTGCAAAGGTATTGATATTTCAAATGTTTCTGATTCCTCACTCAAAATTTTAGTTGAGAAAGTTTAAGAGAGAATGTTACTTGAAGGTCTGGATGGATGCAAGTTGGAAGCTTTAGTTGAAAGGAGATGTTCTAAAGCCAAAAAAAAATTGTCTAAACTTATCTTGGAAATGAAGAAGTGCATGAAATAAATTTTTGATATTTACAAGTATTTCCTTTGGTGGCCTGCTGCAATTGATAATTTCTGAAGCAAAACTGAGGCTATAGAATTTGAAGTAAACAATATTGGGAAGAATTTTAATATTTTTGAGGATAAATATGGGAAGCAAAGGCAGAGAATTGGTGAGTTACAAGTTGAATTGATTATTGTGCAGAGAAAAAGGGATGATGTAGTGAAGAAATTCTAGCTTTTGAAGGAAATTGTTGAGGTCTGGTTAGATCATCTTTTGGAAATACTCTCTCATGCAGAAGATTGTGAGAAATGATGTTCTTTTGTTGATTGGTCATCCTCTTTTACCTTGTTAGCTATATTGGAAAGCATAAGCAATAGAATGGATTTTGTAGTGCTTGAATGGAAGAAACTATACCCTATGATTAAAGAAAGGTACAAAAAGGTGTTTTGAGTAACAAGTGTTATTCTTGTTTGAAGAGATGTTTTAAAAAGCTTTGGAGTTTTGAAGTCTCTAAATTTATTTTTTTGATAAACTATTCCTCTGAAATTTTGAATGTCACCATGTTTACATCTTTTTTTGGCACCCTTTTCCATTTATGTCAAAGGGGGAGAGATATGGAGATTTACAGATCTAAGGGGTAGGGATTGGAGAAAGTTGGAGAATGTTGTTTTGGATTTTTTTTTACATGTTTCCATCAATTCCAAAGGGGGAGATTGTTGGAAGTTTACATTATATTGTCATTAATGCCACCATGTTGGTCTGGTACCTTATACAAGTGTATAGATTATGTTTATCTCATCTGGTATTTGATTGGGTATCTCTAGTATCTCTGGTATTTTGGTCTGCATAAGTCCTCTAGTAATCAGAATGATCTTAGGTTTTGGGAAAAGGCTTATAATGGTTGAAAGCATGTACGTATGCATTCACAATTGTTCATATGCTTGGGTAATGTGTTGGTATCGGTGTTTGTGGTTGTATTTTGGTATTAGGTTAATCTTAGCTGACCTAATACTCAGTCTATAATGATCGTGGATTATATGTAAGACATCGGCTTTACTTGGTCCCAACCAACATATTGTTGTACAAAACGGTTGAATTACTTCTAGAAGCCGATCTAATTGATATAGGTAGATATATCAGATATATATATATATACAAGATGTGTGGAATTGAAAGGTTGTGAATAAGAACAAGTATGTGAAGAATGGGAAGCGAAGAAAATCAGTAGTGCAAGCGTGTACAAGCATGAATTAGTGAGTAAAATGTGAAGAGAGAATTTTAGTTTTTGAAAGAATACTCTGCGCATCAACAAAATTGAATCTACACTTGTGGTGTATCTTCATCAGTTCATTCTTGGCGAGTAGCCATAATTTTATTTATATAAACTCTGTAGGTAGTGAGCCTCCCTATAAGAAGTGGGCTTCTGTATCCAGTCAGTGAGCTCCTTCTTGGAAGTAAGCCTCTTTTGTAACCGTTAGTTTTATAAATATATACATTGTGAGTTAATCCTCACCGTGGATTTTCCCTCATTGGGTTTTCCACGTAAAATTCGGTGTGCTTGTGTTGTGGAATTTTTATGTTTTATCATTTCTCTTGTTTATTTTCTGGAATAAAGAATTACTAGTGATTGTTCAATAAGTTTATGTGGTAACTGATTCACCCCCCTCTCAGCATCTGATTTATTCAACAAATACAATCTTACATACATATAGGCATTTTGGACTCAAGGGAACACTGCGAGGGGGGGTGAATCAACTCAAAAAATCTTAACTTTATTATTCTAAAATTTAAACCATTCTGACATTACATTAAAAGAAAGATGCAAGCATTCAAAGGAGACATTTATAACACCATAACACAAGGATTTTTGCATGGAAAACCTATTAGGGGAAAACCCACGGTTGAGGTTAATCCACAATTTGAGTACTCAAATAAAAGTTTTACAAAAGAGAATGCACTTGCATTCAAGCACATTGCCTAGAGCTCACTGCTCAAAAAGAAAGGCTCACTATCTTACAAAAGTTTATATTAAAACCATCTAAAGGATGAATGGAGATAGTAGCATCTATTCATTCTAGGTTATAGTTTTAATGAAGCTCATAAATTAGATTTTGGATCCTTTTTCTGATTTAGCAGTTCGCTCTGCTTTGCTCTGCACTTTTTTTCTCTTCGCATCACACATAGAAAAATTTATACCATTACTCTGTTGAATTTCACACCATCTACTGATATAATTCACATTCCACACATTCACTATCACACACTCAAAATGATAAAACCGATGTCATATATATATCCACTATGAAGGGTTTGAACACTTGCATGTCAGCTTCATAAAATATTAAGTTCTTTTCAAATGTTGGCTAGATCCTTAATTAAATATTTATGTGTATCCTCAAAATTTGGTTAATACATAGAGAGGACCCAAACAAACATAATCAAACATGAAAAAATTTAATTAATTACTCCTTATACATCTACAATTACTATAATTTATAGGTCGGCCTTCTAGCACAGATAACCAACAAATTAATGCATTGGATCTCCTAGATAACATACCAGTGAATGCACATCGGTATAATTCTTGAATAAGGTAATAAAAACTTCAAAAAATATTCCTTAGAGATCCATAACCCAAAATAATAGTCTGGTGAAGTGACTAGATCAATATATTTACCTTTAATCAGATGCTCTGTTCTACCGGTGTAAACCAAAACTATACTATAGATCAGATGCATGACCTAGGTTTCCATCAATGACAACACTTACAAGCCATATTCTAAAAATCTCCCCCTTTGGCACTGATGACAACACTTAGTGAAAAATGACTAAGTGTGAGAATCATTATAAGTACACTACCAAGCTGCTCTCTCTCCCTATGCTTCAAAAGATTTCAAAAGACAACTACCCCTAAGATTGACGAGACATTATTTATTGCACTCTCTCCCCCTTTGACATAAATGAAAAAGCATAGAAACCATATGCCAAAAAGATAAAACATGTGTTCAAAATCTCTGACAATTCTCCCCCTTTGACCAAAACTTTAAAATTTGAAAAAGAGTTAGAAAATTATCTTATTATTTTTCTTCATTTCTGGAAGGAACTTCTTCCAAGCATCTATTGTGATCCCAATGATAATGATCCATTCATTTTTCTTGGATGCTTTGTTGACAATTTCAGTTAAAGATTCCAAAATTGTAATTGATTCCTCCAGTTTCTCACCTTTCCTTAGTATCTCCACCATCTGCTCTAATCTACATTCGATTAGATCCTTCACCTTCCAAAAATTATCCACAAGTGTGTTCTTGGTGAATTGAACTTTGGTGTGTTTAGACTGCAGCTCTTGAATTCTTTTCCTGATGGTGCCATCCTGATCTTGAAACATGTCAAAGATTTTTCCAATGCCATGCAACTCTATCTCAATCTTCTCCAATTTCTCTTTGTATTTACCAATAGCATGAGGCCAACATATAGTTGTAGATGTTATTAGCTACATTGATGTATTGCCTCAACTAATTCATTTTCTTCTTTAGTTTGGTAAGTGATAGTCTAGACAACTCCTTCAAATGAGAGATAACTTCACCTTCTTCTTTGTCTTTATCTTCAGGGTTCATTGTTTCTTTACTGCATTCAATCATTTCTTTAGGTAGAATTTTTTGCAAACTTTCCAATTTGATCTTGCAGTTCTCAACATGAGCATTTAGTACAGCCAAAATCATATCTTGATCACATGATGGTCTAACAAACAATAATTTAGCAATTTTCTGCATCCACCTTCTTCTTGAATAAGTTGTTGTATCTTTTCTTTTGTTAGGTCATCTTCTTCCTCACTAGCTTTTTTTGGTTCTGATTCATTTCTCTATGGATCCTCTATTTCTTCATCAGATTCATCATCTGGAATATCCATGATTTCCTTTTCTTTTCCTTTTTCCTCAATTTTGGGAGCTTTGTATTCCAGAGGGTTGTATTCAACAATTTATTTTTCTCTTTTCTGCCTTTTCTCTATTCCACCAGAAGAGGAACCGACTTCAATTGTTCTTACCAGAAGGGAAATATTGACTAATCCACACTTTCCATGCACATTCTTAAAGAAATTTTCAAATTCTTGATCCTAATCAGCCAAACTCCTAGAATATGAGTATACTTGTTTGCATACCGCTTCATTTGTTTTCCACACCACATTGTTAATATTTGGCAAACAACACAAGAAATACATTACTAAACATATAATCAGAGTACCGAACTTGAAAGGGTAGCCTATCTCTTTTTTTAGTTGCACGTTCTCAACTAGTTGATCCTTTATCAATCCACACAGGTCAAATTCCTAACCTTCAATTATCATCTTGTGAGAAATGTAGAGTGAGCCAGCCGAGGTCGCTCCTTCTTGGTTTCTGAAAAAGACTTTATATGAAATTTCATGTGCAATGTACCTAGTAACATATTCTTGATTTTCACAATTATCAGTGCCCTGATCTCCAATTATTTTGGTTAGGGCTTCAACTTATTTGTTCCAGATGGATTTCTTGCTCGGTATATCTCTGACTTTGCATAATCAAGTCAAATTCTCAATTACTTCCTTCAAAATGATGTAGGGTTTGTCCAAATTCAAAGTATCATCATGCAATCTGCTCAATATGAATTTAACGAATTTCATGTTCTCAAAGTACATAAACTCATTCCAAATATCCAAATTCCTATGTTTGGCTTCTCTCAATTGCTTCAATTCATTGGGTAATAACAAATTCCTCATGGACCTAATATTTCAACTGTTGTATTCATCCAAAATGATTGACCCTTTAATTTGTTTCATTTTCCTTTTTGCACTTAGTTTTAACAATGACACACCAAATTATATGAAAATTCTAAAAACAATTGAAATACCTGATAAATTTTGAGAATGACCGACGAATCAAATTCACTACTTCAAAATTCTTTTACCAAGTGCTCTTCTTCTTCTCTTCTTCAATGCAAAGTGACAAATGATGGTTCTTGTAGACATGGAAAATGTACAGTTTCATTTTGGCATGCTTGATCCTGATCACTAACATCATTTCCTCCAGAATCACACTCTCAACATTTCATCGTAATTCTATCCCTTAATCTAATGAATCATTATTTATCTGATTAAGTCTATCACCTCCTCTAATTAAATTAATCAATTTAATTTAATTAACCTTACATCTTTGTTTAATTAAATAAACCATTTTATTTGATTGAATTCTCTAAAGTCCTCTTATTAAATTAAATAAATTAAACCTTATTTGATTTAATCTAACATATTCCCTCTAGATTAAATAAATCAAAAAATTTATTTAATAAATCATTTCCTTTCAATTTTGACTTAAATCAATTCATAAACTTAAGTATGAATTGTCAGATCACCTAATTCTTCATTAATTTAATCAAAACCATGATTAAGTTAATCCCTTTTATTATAATTCTCTAGAGAATGCAACTTGCACAATAAATCAAATACTTTGATTTATTAATTCATTTGTTTTCCCTCACAAAGCATCAAAAGGGAATATTCCCTCTTTTGAATTCAAAAAGGCCAAGTGGACTTGGTCCTTCCAACAAGGAATTTAAGACAACTTACATGTCCTTTGCATTGAGCCAAGTGGTCATAACTCCATTTGACTTCTCATCCACCTTGTCATTTCAATATTTCAAAATTAAAATTTATGCATTTATCATGCACATTGGCCAAAATGTGCTCATTCCTCATCCAATCACATGTGGACAAGTGGCACAATGCAATTGGATTATCTTCTGTCCCACATTGCTCAATCTTGCTCACCTCTTCCAAATTGAAATTTATAAATTGGAGACTTCTCTCCTCATTTCTCATCCACAATCATATGCAAAGTTACTCTCTTCACATTGAGAGCCAATTTTTCCCATTTCAATCAACCATTCATCATCTTTCAAGATTTGCAACAAGGTTATGCTCAAATCTCTTAGGGGATTTTACAATTTCTCCATCACCTACCATTTCTACTTAGTAATTGCGAAAGGGCCAACTGCAACACTTCATTGGAACCAATTCCCCCATGAGATCATCATGCTATTAGCTTAATTAGGATTGAATCTCTTTTATTTGAAGTATATTGTGTTCTTCATTTCCTAATTTAGTTTGAATAGATAAATTTTATGGGGAATCTCTCATGCTTGTGTACATGCATTTGATCTAACAACTAATGTGTTTTGTTTCTCTTGTGCATTTGCAGGTTTAGGGGTTCACATTTTGGCATCAGGGAATTTCAAGTGCATTGCATGGAGGTTGCATACAGTGACACGTATGTAATGTGACTCTTCCCCCATAGTTTGACTGGTCTAGCCATGGAATGGTTTTCTCGCCTATCCATGGGCATTAAAACATTTGAGGAAATTGTGGAAGCTTTCCTTAAGAATTATGCTTTCAACATGGGTGCGGATGTTAGTTTGGAAGAACTATCAACACTCAAACAAAGGAAAGGAGAGTTGTTTGCATCCTTCTTGCAAAGATGGCGATCCAAGGCCAATCAGAGAAAATGGACCATGCCAAAAGAACAACAATTTTCCACCATCATAGCCAATCTAGATGAAAACTTGGCGTTCTACTTGAAAATGCAATGCATCACATCTTACAATCAACTAATCCCAAAGGCGCTCAACATCGAAAGAGCCCTTACTGGGCGAGGAGGCGCATCAAAATTCACTCTACCACAAGATAACCACCCACACAACAACTATAATGATAAACCTTGAACATGGTCGAGGAACAAAAATATCACAAATGACGACATGGTAGATGCTAAAGTGGTGATCAATGCCCCTAAGCAGAACATCCAAAATCAACTGCAAAATCATAATCGCAACAATGTGCAGACTAATGCGGTAGTAGCACAACAACAACCAACTCCCACCAAAAAAATCAATAACTTGGGTAATCAAGGAGGACCACCTCCCCACAACAAGTATCCCTCCAAGCGGAAATTCACAACTCTCAGAGAATCAATTGAGCCCATAATGAAAAAATGGTCAAAGAAAACCTAATCAAAATCTCTAACTCCGAGCAGTACATGGAACCCATGACCAAACCACCATGGTATAATGAGAACCTCCTTTGCGAATTTCACAAATTCAAAGGACATACCACCGCCAATTGCATGAGGTTGAAAAAAATCATCCAAGACCTCATCGAGGATAAGATCATCAATATCGAATAGCCAGTCGAAAACCAAGACTTGAAAATATACACGAATCCAATGCCGAACCACAACCAAGGGAACAATAAGGGCAAGAAAAAATATGCTAGTGCTAACCTAGTGCATGAGGAGATCGTCAAATGTGTGGATGAAATGGTCACAGTCATAAATGTCAAAGGAGCCAACAACGACTATGGAGTCACCACACATGGTGGAAAGGTTACCATTTTTGGGGCACCAGATAAGACCCCCATTTCTAATACAAAATCCATCCCCTATGACTACAATGTCATTGACTAGCTAAAGAGAACCTCCACCAAAATTTCCATCATGGAACTATTGAAAATCTTTGCAGACCATAGGAAGATCCTTGATGAAGCACTAGTTGTGTCCACTATCTCCGTCACCCTTGACACAGAGCAGTTCTAGGCTATGGTGGGTAACATCATTACCCCAAATCTCATTACATTCTCTAACCAATATTTCCCCCCACAGCCATCTCATAACCGCGCACTCCACCTTCAAGTACTCATCCATAAAAAAAAATTCAAAAGGGTCCTGGTGGATGGAGGTGCAGGAATTAACATATGTTCTCTAAATCTCATAAAGAAATTAGGATTCGCCAAGGATTCCATTAATAAGAACAAAACCATCATGATAACGGCGTATGATGATCAAGAAAGAGTGTCTCGGGTCACTATCAAAATCCCCATCCAAGTAGGACCGGCAACTATGGAGACCACCTGTTAGGTCGACCTCAATCTATCATATAATATCCTCCTTGGATGCTTGTGGATCCACGGAATGAAGGCAGTGGCCTCGATGTATTATCAATGTATCAAGTTGTCACAACAAAATGAAGAGGTCACTATATATGGGGATCCTGAACCTTTTCCTACTGCAAAAACTTGGAAGCCAAGTTTTATAAAATCCCCCAAGTACCAAAAAATGATGAAGGGCCATCTACTTCATACATCGACCCAGCCAACCTCGCTTCCACTTCTGCAACAGAGACACCCACCATCCCTGACATATCCAAAATCAAAAACATGATCCAAGACAATGGATGTGGCGAATACAAAATGAAAAGGAATGCATTTGTTGTAGGAGAGTTACCACAATCTCCTAGGTTGCATGGACAATCTCAGCCAACTAAAACACTTGTCCACCCTGTTAGGGCAAACCCTTCTAGATTCCACCATTGGGGGCATCTCAGTCAAGATAATTTGGATGAGGAAGACATCTCAAACACATTATACCAAGATGAAAGGCCCACCCCCACCCTACCCATGGATGAAACTAAAAGAGGGTTGCAAATGATGTTTGGTATGGGCTATAACAAGAACAAAAGCCTTGGAAGAAATAGTGATGGACGGCTGGAGCCCATCATTGTAGAAAGAAGAATGCGGAACCTTGGCCTTGGGTATAATCCTTTGAGTATAACCATATGTGGCAGAGGTACTCCCAGTAGGGCAGTCAGGTCCTCTCCTCAAGTAACAACAACCATTCCTAGACCACCTATATGCCTAGGTGCCCCACTCGATAATTTCACCTTTGACGTCACCGATGTTTGTGCCGGTAGTGATGATGAGGATACCATAGCAGATCTCCCTAGACTCTTTTGAGGATTCCACCCCATTAATTATTAGTGCCTCCATAGCTGAGTCAAACCAAAAAACCCACCAAATCACCTTAGTACACCCACAACTCATCGATCACGATCCACGAGGACCGCCAATTCTAGAATCATTTGAAAACGATGAGGCGCTCTCGAAATTCATGGGACTAAGGGATACAGTTTTGTGTGGGGATCACAATTCAGGCTTCAACATCACATTAAACACCAAGGAATATTATGGGGAGATGATTAAGTCCTTTAGTCACAAAAGGAAAATATCGAGAATAAGCTTGGGGTTATTAAGTGAAAACCACATTGTGGCACTCTCTAAGCACAAAAATTTAAAAATAAAAGACTCATCCAATGGTCAAAACCTCTCTGAGGCATTGGAGGATGAAGGATTCAATCTGCCCCCTACAACTCTACATCAAGAAAAGTCAGCAGTCCTGGCAGAGCAGTGCAACCCTGTCAACTTGGGAACGAGAATAGAACCGCAAATCACATTTATGCTCAAACACTTCAGACAAAGGAACAAGAATTGTTAGTTGCATTCTTAAGAGAAAGAAAGAAAAACTTTACAAGGACCTATGCCGACATGCCAGGTCTAGATCCTGAAGTAGTAGTTCATCATTTGGTTGTTTACCTTGGAGCGAAGCCAGTTAGATAGAAGTTAAGAAAATGCACCCACAGATAGCTCTAATCATGAAGATAGAATTAGAGAAACTCTTAGACATTGGATTCATACGCCCGATTGACTATCCAGAATGGGTATCTAATCTTGTGCCAGTCTCAAAACTGAATGGGGGCATCTACATCTGCACAGACTTTATAGATCTAAACAAAGCATGTCCTAAGGATGATTTTCCACTACCCAACATTGACATGATAGTGGACATGATAGTCGAACATGAGATGCTGTTCCTAATGGACGATTTCTCGAGATACAATCAGATAATGATAGAAAAAGAATACCAATGCAAGATGGCCTTTACATGTACTTGGAGCACCTACTACTAGAATGTGATGCCATTTGGGTTAAAGAATGCAAGAGCTACATACCAAAGAGTGATGACATTGATATTCCATGACATGATACACAAAATTGTTGAAGACTATGTGGATGACATATTGGCTAAATCAAAGAAAAGGCAGGATCACATAGCGACCTTAACTACAATTTTTGACCGACTAGAAAAATACAAGGTCAGAATCAACCCAAAGAAGTGTGTCTTTGGGGTACAATCAAGAAAGTTGTTGGGGTACATAGTTTCAATGAGAGGGATAGAAGTGGATCCTACAAAGGTAAAAGAAATCCTTGATATGGGAGCGCCAAGAACACTAAAGCAACTCAGAGGATTACAAGGTAGACTCTAGTCCATCTAGAGATTCATAGCACAACTAGCAGATAAACAGATCACCTATCCACATCTTCTCCACAAGGGAGTAGCATTCAAGTGGGATGAAAAGTGTGAACAAGCATTCAAAAAAATCAAAGAATGTCTACTTACACCACTTGTGTTGATGCCACCGATCATAGAGAAACCATTAATTCTATACATCTTAGCAACGACATCCGCCCTTGGTGCCCTTTTAGCCCAACATGATGAAAAGGGAACCAAGCAGGCAATTTACTATATCAACAGAAAAATGGTGGGGCACGAGATCAACTATACATCAATAGAAAAATCTTGCTTGGCAGTAGTGTTTGCAGCCTAGAAATTGAGACACTACATGCTAGCTCATCAAATTAGCTAATTGCCAAGATAGACCCCCTCAAACATCTATTTTCAAAAGAAATTATTACAAGCAGAATGGCTAAATGGGTTATGATACTATCTGAACATGATATTGAGTATGTTGAGCGAAAGGTGATCAAAGGACAAGTTATTGTAGACCAGCTAGTAGAAGCTCCCCTCTACACAGACAACCCGCTCATATCAGAGTTTCCAGATGAATCCCTTTTCAATCTCGATGTAGCCAACCACTGGAAACTACACTTTGATAGTTCACACACACAACATGGATCAGGAGCCAATGTATTCTTCATCACCTCACAAGGAGATTGTATATCATGATCTTACAAGTTGGCATTCCCCTATACGAACAACATTACAGAATACGAGGCTTGAACCATAGGCCTCAATATTGCAGCACAATGGTGAATCATGGTATTAAAGGTCTATGGAATCTCATAGCTTATCATTAACCAAGTCAATGAGGAATACCAGACTAAGGACGATAAGCTTGCACCATATAAAAAGATAGTGGAAAGCCTCAAGGAATCATTTATCGACATCACCTTTGAGAAAATACCGAGTGAAAACAATAGAGAAATTGATGCAATGGCAACAATCGGATCCTTGCTAGATATCCCTCACAACGTCTCGAAACACAAATTCCTGGTAGAGTAGCTTCTCATACCCACTTTCGAGGTACCAGAGTCAAAATATGCGTGCAAACTCATTGGTCCCGGTGATCTTTGGTACCATGACATCTACACCTATTTAAGATTAGGATTCCTCCCAATCGACATTACCCTGAACCTTAAGCAAACCTTTTTCAAAAGGTCCTTATGATTTGTCATCCTAGGAGAAACCCTCTTCCGTGGAAGTATCAATGGAACCCTGCTATGCTGCTTAACACCTAAGGAGGCCTTGACTGCTTTAATGGAGGTACACAATGGCACTTGTAGTTCACACTCAAGTGGTATGACCTTGGCTAAGAAGTTGTTGAGAACCAGGTACTATTGGTCGATAATGGAGAGAGAGGTACACGACTCTGTCTGAAGGTGTCTACAATGCTAGCAGCATGAAGATATCATTCATGCACCATCTCAAGAGTTGCATCACATTGTTACACCTTGGCCCTTTTCCTAGTGGAGGCTCGATCTCATAGGTAAAATCTCACCCACCTCATCCAACGGCCACAAATTCATCATCATCGCCACCAAATATTTCACAAATTTGGTCGAAGCAATTCTCATGACCTACATCATAGGTAAACATATATCCAAGTTCATCCTAAACTACCTTAGTTTCCGATACGGTGTTCCCCAATCCATTATCTCTGATAATGGGACACCCTTCAAGAATCAGGATGTCTGTGATTTGTGTGAAAAATTCAAAATCCAACACCGTTTTTCCACCCCATATTACCCACAAGGCAATGGCCAAGCAAAAGCTACTAACAAGACTATCCTGAAAATCCTCAAAAAAATAGTCAATGACTCTCATCGTGACTGGCATCTAAAGTTAAATCCTACCTTATGGGCCTACCGCACCAGCATCTGCATGCCAACAGGCACCACTCCATTCTATTTGGTCTACGGATCAAAAGCTATCCTCCCTATCGAGATCAAGCTTCTGTCACTAAGGATATCATTGCAAAACCTCATCGCAGATGAGGAATATAGGGTTACAAGATTGAATGAGCTAGAGTTACTAGATGAACGACACATGCATGCCCTCAATCATCTACAAGTCTACTAGAATTGCCTGAGATAGAGCTATAGTAAGAAGATCAAGCAATGCACTTTCCAAGTCGGTGACCTTGTGCTAAAAGAGAACCAAAAGAATGTACCAAACTCGGATAGCAAAGGAAAATTTTAACCCAATTGGCTGGGAGCATTCATCATCACCACAAACTATAAATTAGGGGCATATCATTTGTCAACACCAGAGGGCAAGCCTCTGCAAGTGCCCATGAACAGTTCTCACCTCAAAAAGTTTTATGCCTAAGAACTTGCAAGGTATAGAAACAAAAAACACAAAAACAATAAAAAAAGTCCTGAAAAAATGGTTACCTTGATGAAAACTTGGCAAACAGGCATCTTGGTAATGACAAAAAAAAATCAATCATCCTCTAGTGAAAACCACTTTGGTGGCGCTTTGGGCAAGTACCTTGGTGAAAACCTGGAAAATAGGTGCCAAGTGTAAATAAAGCACTCCCCATCCACTAGGATCTGTGCGATTCACTCACTCATCCATTCCATCACATTTCATTAATCATCCACACAACCATTCGCTCACATCCATGCCATAGCCTGAGCTGATGTCTATAACATATTTCACCTTAGTACTACTTGGCATATTTCTAAGGTCAATTTGTCCTACCTTTATCGAAGTAGTCTATCGCACCATGATGGGGGCATGTTCTTGTATCGGCATCAGATCAAATTCGTGTATTCTTGGAATCTTCTCAAAATTCAAAAATCCAAAAACATGTTGAATCATCAAAAAATTCATCATTGAGTCTTGTCAGTTTTTCACCTAATCGAACTACGTCGTCTCTGAGCTTGAACATAGGCAAGGTTGATCTTTGATAATCTCCTAAGACATTTAAGTTAGTCCTTTAGGTGTCTATCACATTGGCAATCTGTTTTCCCATCTAGTCTGCATCTTAAGTTAGTCCTTCAAGCAATAAAATGGCAATCCATTTGCCCATCTTATCATCAAGTCAGTCTGTCGTCAGTCAAACTACGTGGTCTCTGCATGTATAATGTAGGAAAGGCTAATCTATGGATCAGCTCCCGAGACCCCTAAGATAGGTCTTTAAGTTAGTCCTTTCATCATAAATTTTAAACATACCAAAAACATTCAAAAATTTCATTAAAACATCAAAACAGTATCAAAATATCTGAAAAATCCAAAATGGTGCATCCATTTCATCTCGCTTTCACCTGCAAATTTTATCACTCGTAATAAAGTCAATCACCTTCACCCTTTGGTGAGTCAGTTAGAAGCAAGTCTAGCAGGTTTAAAAGTGAACACCCTAATCGTCAGAGTCTCGAATGTCTAAGTAAGTAAGAAAGCATGTTGGTCAACTCGGAATATCAATAGCTTATCATCCAAATCAGTCTCATCAAAACCCTAATCACTACATGTCCTAGGATGAAGCTTTCCTGCAATGAAAATAAGTATTAGGTACCCCACAGTAGTTTAGTCTTGGCTAGTGGTATGAAGAACATTAGCTTGTTTGTTTACTTTATCTTGGTCTTTATGACTTATTTTATGTTGCACTCATTTCAAGGACCTCTCGATAATGCCTAGATAAAACAGGCTTAGAGAGAAATAAATGGGGGCAATGATCATTATCCTTTTATCTATTATGCTTGTGGGATACTCTTGTAAAATAACTTAGTCATATATGTTTTGTTTGGTTTGTGGAGAGGATGTTTTAGATATCTTGTTGACCACATAGGAAAGCTTGTTTTTCTGTGTTTTGGTCTGAGATGTTTAGAATGTCTAAACTGCATCCCGAATGAAGTATGTATGTTAAGTGTGAACAAAAATAATCCTATCTAATTGTCAAGTCAAAGTCCATCACACTAGGTACAATGCCATCCTAGTATTTTATACCGTGATGCATCGTATCTATGCGTGTTATCAAATATAACGCAATTGACCCCTTTTGAAAATCCCAATTCCTAGCAATGCAAATCATCATCATAACTAACTCATTAATTCTGCAATTCTTCTATCTTCTTTCCACACTAACATGGTATCATGACAATAACCAAAACATCACCAATGCGTACACTCTGCATCTTCATAATCATTAGCACATTGCATCATATCATTATCTTAAGTTGTGAGGAATAAGATAATTTTTTTATTCTAAACATCTTAAGACAGCATTACATCGTACATAATCATTATGCAATACATAATCATTTGCACCCATTACCATTTGCATATCATTACACCACTATTAACATGGATTACATCATTAAAACATGAAAAATATACACTAAGAAATGCATCCATTACATACATTACATCACATAAGCATAAGAATAGAAACATCTGCATATCATACATATGCACCATACATGTCATAAAAGGTGAATCATCTCATATATATCATCAAAAAAAATACTATTATGATACAAATCGGATCAAGTGTACATCGAATACATGGTACAATAAAGATAAAATAGTGCAGCCCGTATATCAAAACCGAATAGACTGTCCTATGATGAAAAGGACTAGCCCTACTAACTATGGCCCTCACCCTCCCCTACATGCCTCTCACTGTGATCCTTTGTCAGCCGCTTCCTTGTCTACTAGGAGAAATTTGGCACCCTGCTACCTGATGGCACTGCCTGTCAATAGTGTTGCCGATAGTACTCGACCTCTCTGATAGCCTCTCTGTACTCCCGAATGTCAACTGATCGGCCCTGGGATGTGGAGGTTGCACTCTCTAACTGTCTCTGCTGGCCTATCTCCTTATCCCTCTCAGATCATGGTAGATATCTCTCGGTTGTAACTATAATAACATGATGTCAAACCTCATCTCGCTCTACTGTCAAGACCTGTACATGGCCTTGCAGCTTCTGAATCTGTGCATCTTGAGGATCAGACTATGTCAATGGTTATGTTGCTAGTTGTACTACAAGTTGTACTATTGGCTGCTACTATGCGACTACCTGGGGCTACCCATCCTATCCTACTGTCGGCTGCACTAGTGGTGCACCTCCTCGACCTCTGTGTTCTTACCTACCCTTGGGCCTACAACATGGAAGCACTGTCCTAGGAACTGCCAATCTCACCGGTGATCTAAACCATGCCCTATATGCTAGAGTCACCCCTGTGTCTTCTAATCCCTAATCATATGGCCACGACCAAGCCACTAACTATCTGAATGAGGAAACTGCCTCGTCTGATGGAATAAGAGGTCCCCATGCAGTCTCTTTGGTTGAGCATGCAAAGAGTGCCATGTACTTCCCATCGGGTATATCTTGCACCTCACCGAACTGCCTGGCCACCCTGTCAGGAAGGTACCTCTCTATCATCGTGTGCTCCCAGACCTGCATGAATCTGTCCTAGTGAGAAAAGAAGAGCTACTGAGCATCATCATATTATGATCCTATACCCATCCATGGTCTCCAGATAAACACTATCATCTCATCTAAAACCCACCACCAATGGGCTATACCATCTGTACCCATGTGAGTGAAGCAAATCCTCACCCCATCGTACTACCACACAACAGGGTCATCAATATCTATAATGATCGGTGTCACAATCAGGTGAAGCATGGAATCCGATCCCATGCCCAAATGTGTAGAACAGTCAAGCCCGCCCCAAGAGCCCAACCATCCAAGTATGCAAACCCATGCAAATCTCGGTACAAGGAAGCCAATAGTACTGGTCCCTAGGCATAGCACACTCGGTGAGTGCACATTTACTGCCATGCCAATCCCCAACCTGAACTAAAATATCGGCCACGCCAATCAGGGGCCACAAGATTGGAAATAATCGCGACAACAATCAGGCTATAAGTAGGGGCTATACCCCGGTACCTCTCTAAATCTATCTGGCCATCGTAGAGGATAAGCTCGTCAATACCCATAACACCAAAGCAAGGCATCCCTACCCTCCTCCAAATCATACACTAATCACTCTCCATGAATGGGTAGTCGCAAGATGCGCCAGACATCCTCAAGAGTAATGGTAGCCTTGCCCGTAGGAAGATGAAAAGATGACGTCTCGTTGTGCCACCGCTCGGCCAAGGCATGCATCATACCCAAATGTGCCTGAATAGCAGGGATGTGCACAATGTACCATAGACCGAGTATCCCAAGCTTCTCTTGAAGGAATACATGCATACCTTGCATTCTCTTGAGTATTGGTCACTAGTGCTCTCTCGAATGAATGACCTCGTGTCTCTCCTACGCAAGGAAAAATGTCACGTCAGTTTACCTAGAAAAAATCTATTGTTCGTATCACATTTTGCTTTTGAAATAGAAAAATCGGCATTGTTCTCAAAAGCAGCGTAGTTTGTAATGTTCCAAACTGTGTCGCGCGACAGACTTTGATAGCTAAATTTGACAAACTGGCCCATGCAGTGCTATTCGTGCAAGCAGTCGAGTTTGGTGGCCGACAACCCTAAAACCTAAACTGCGCTCGGTGGCACTCTTGGCACAAGTGGTCCTATATAGGACTTCATGATCCTTTTTGTGAATTTTTTGTGGTGCTATATCGTGTTACGCCACCTAAACTGTACCTAATTCTTAATTAATTCGTGAATAACGAGAAAAATAAAAGTCAGAAAGGGGTACATACCACGGGTCCTGTGGTGATTGGTCGTTGATATACTAGTACCCACTCTAACATGTGCAGAGGAAGTTGTTGTGCCATCATGACAAAGTTGCAAAGCTCTAGGTGTCAAATTTTTCAAGGTTAAGATGGCAAATGTATTGAGAGTGACCCTTTGAGGTCTATTTAAGCCTGCAAATTAGGGTTTTTTGACCTAATTTGACCTTCCAACTAGGGTTTTGGTCCCCTGATCCTGTTTACATCAAACCAAGAGTCATTATGCATCCGTTTTGACATTTTAATGCATTTTTCTGGCATTCTGGGGCATTTCTGTTATGTCGGGCACTTTATCCACTTTTTCCATGAGATCACCCAAAATATCAAAAATTTCATCCAATCTCTCGAGGGGGCAATATAGAACAATATCCTTCTGCTGGGGCAATAGTGGGGCATCTGAAAAAATTCAAAAAATCCAGAACCTTTGATCACAATAGTTTATTCTTCGAATCAATGCAACAAGTACATTGCTTCAAAGAGGGGCAAAATGTAGACATGGAAAATGTACAGTTTCATTTCAGCATGCTTGATCCTAATCACTAACATAATTTCCTCCAGAATCACACTCTCAGCATTTCATCATAATTCTATCCCTTAATCTAATGAATCATTATTTATCTGATTAAGTCTATCACCTCCTCTAATTAAATTAATCAATTTAATTTAATTAACCTTACATCTTTGTTTAATTAAATAAACCATTTTATTTGATTGAATTCTCTAAATTCCTCTTATTAAATTAATTAAATTAAACCTTATTTGATTTAATCTAAGATATTCCCTCTAGATTAAATAAATCAAAACATTTATTTAATAAATCATTTCCTCTCAATTCTCGACTTAAATCAATTCATAAACTTAAGTTTGAATTGTCACATCACCTAATTCTTCATTAATTTAATCAAAACCATGATTAAGTTAATCCCTTTTATTAAAATTCTCTAGAGAATGCAACTTGCACAATAAATCAAATACTCTGATTTATTAATTCATTTATTTTCCCTCACAAAGCGTCAAAAGGGAATATTCCCTCTTTTGAATTCAAAAAGGCCAAGTGGACTTGGTCCTTCCAACAAGGAATTTAAGACCTCTTACATGTCCTTTGCATTTATCCAAGTGGTCATAACTCCATTTGACTTCTCATCCACCTTGTCATTTCAATATTTCAAAATTAAAATTTATGCATTTATCATGCACATTGGCCAAAATGTGCTCATTCCTCATCCAATCACATGTGGACAAGTGGCACAATGCCATTGGATTATCTTTTGTCCCACATTGCTCAATCTTGCTCACCTCTTCTAAATTGAAATTTATAAATTGGATACTTCTCTCCTTATTTATCATCCAAAATCATATGCAAAGTTACTCTCTTCACATTGAGAGCCAATTTTTCCCATTTCAATCAACCATTCATCATCTTTCAAGATTTGCAACAAGGTTATGCTCAAATCTCTTTGGGGATTTTACCATTTCTCCATAACCTACCATTGCTACTTAGCAATTGGGAAAGGGACAATTGCAACACTTCATTGGCAGCAATTCCCCCATAAGATTATCATGCTATTAGCTTAATTAGGATTGAATCTCTTTTATTTAAATTTTATTTTGTTCTTCATTTCCTAATTTAGTTTGAATAGATGGATTTTATGGGGAATCTTTCATGCTTGTGTACATGCATTTGATCTAACAACTAATGTGTTTTATTGCTCTTGTGAATTTGCAAGTTTAGGGGTTCTTAGTTCCAACGTGACTTTTATAGCTTGCACACTTGTAATAAATGCATTTTTCGAAAGTTTTTTGGGTGCTCTACTTTCTCAAAAAGCGATAGAAAAATTCTTCTACGAACCTATGAATTCTCTGAATTTTCCTATGAAAGTTCTCCAAAACCTTTGCATATCACCTATACACCTTCTTGACCATTTTTCATGTTCTTGTACCATCTACGGATAGGGGAGGAAATATTTTCTTGAAAAACTTCCCCCAGGCTAGTGGCTTGAAATCAATTACCGGAAGAATTACCAAAAGCAGGTTTCAGTGTAGAACCATTTCAAAAATCAGACTCATTCTTCCTTACCCATGTCTTCTTCATCTCATCTCTTATCTCATATGCAGACACTTTTCCTTTTCCTTTGTCATCTTCCTGTATATTTCTTCCTTTTTATACTAGATCTCTTCTATCCACATTTTTGTTTCTACATAATCTTGTAATGTGAACATATTTATTGCAATTAAAGCACACAATATTTCCTCGTCCAAACCAATTATTCCATTGATTTCTTCTTGATCTACATTGATTATAAATATTTCCAAATCTTCCACATGTGTAACATTAAACATTCTTTCTATTGACATAGTAGTTTGACACATTTCTACATTCGATTAATTTATGAACAAACTTTTTGCATTTGAAACAATGACCAGAAAATGATGAATCTCTTTATTTCATATTACTTCTACACTCAGTAGCCATATGGAAAAATTTATTGCAATCTAAAAACAATATCCATTAAATTTTTGAGCATTAGGTTGTCTTACTGGATACCTTCCACCTTTGTTCATTTGGTTTCCTTGTCTGAAATTCTTTTGTTCGAGTCTGGAAATTTCTCTTTTTTCATATCCAAGACCTCTCTTATCATTTCCACTCTTCTATCCTTGAGTCAAATCATCAAGCTTCACTAAATTGATCTTAAAATTCTCCTTGTATTCATTGCAGCAGTAAGTTCATTTCTGAGAATAATAATTCGTTTACAAAGTTCTTCTCCATTGTCTCTAAATCATTTCATTTCTCTTTCCAACTGAGTGAATTCTTCATTTACTTTTCTACATTCATCATATTTCTCCTTTAATGACTCAACTAGATTCTCCTCATTTTTCTTCCTTTCTTCAATCTCTTTAGTCAGCTTCATCACCATAGATTCCATTTCCTGCTTTAGTGTATCATTTTCTCTAGAAAGCTTTTCACATTCTTTAGTTATTTCCTTCAAGGTCTGATTCAAGTGAACATCATCCATGTTTTCACTCTCATTTTGCTTGATTTGATCACATAGATCCTTCCTTTTCTCCCTAGATTTAACAATCTAATCCTTCAATGATTGAATGAATTTCTTAGCATCCTTAAGATTTTCTTTCAATTCATGGACTTCTTCTTTAGACTAATCAAGGTCATCAAGTTCCACCAAAAGTTGTTGTTGAAGACTATTAGAGTCCATCACATTCCAAGATCCACCTCAAGCTGCTAAACTTCTTCTGAGGAACCAAATGCTCTAATAATAATTGTTGGACTCAAGGGAACATTGAGAGGGGGGGTGAATCAGTGTTCAACAAATCATAACTTTATTAATCTAAAATTTAAACCATTTTGACATTACATTAAAAGAAAGACAAAATAATTCAAAGAAAACATTCATAGCACCATAACACAAGAATTTTTTCATGGAAACCCTATTAGGGGAAAAATCACGATGGAGGTTAATCCACAATTTGAGTACTCAAATAATTCTTTTATAAAAGAGAATGCACTTCCATTGCACACTGCCTAGAGCTCACTACTCAAAAGGGAAGGCTCACGACCTTACAAAAGTTTAGATTAAGACCATATGAAGGATGAACTGAGATAGTAGCATCTATTCATGCCAAGTTAAAGTTCTAGTGAAGCTCATAGATTAGATTCTGGATCCTTTTTCTGATTCAACACTTCACTCTGCTCTGCTCTACACTTTTCTACTCTTTGCATCACACAAACAAATTCACACCATTACTTTGTTGAATTTAACACCATATACTAAATACTTCACATTCCACACATTCACTATCTTCGCTTCACTATCAAAAACTCAAAATGATAAAACCTATCTCATATATATATCTGCTATGAAGGGTTTGAACATCTGCATGTTTGCTTCATAAAACATTAAGTTCTTTTCAACTGTCAACTAGATGCTTAATTAAATATTTATTTGTATCCTCCAAAGTCAGTTAAGACATAGAGAGGACCCAAAAAAACATAATCAAACATGAAAAAATTTAATTAATTATTCCTTATACATTCGCAATTACTATATTCACCAGATCAGTCTTCTAGCATAGATAACCAATAGATTAATGCATTGGATCTCTTAGATCACATACTAGTGAGCGAACATCAGTATACTTCTCAAATAAGGTAATACAAACATAAAAAAACCTTCCTCAGAGATCCATAATCCAAAATAATAGTTTGGTGAAGTGATTGGATCAATATCTTTGCCTTTAACTAGATGCTCTATTCTTCACTCTATTATGTCAGTGTAAACCAAAACTATATTCTAGATCAGATGCATGACTTAGGTTTCCATCAATTACAAAACTTACAAGCCATATACCAACAAGGAATACATAAAATATACATGCATTGATACATACATGCATACATACAAGAATACATGCATACATACATACATGACATACAAGCATACATGTACATACATACAAATATATAAACATACATTCAATAGATTAGAATTTAACATAAAGAAAGAAATAACGTGAGCGCATTATACTGTGCTCACATTATGTCTTGCTAGACATTTCCTGCACAAATGCAAAAAACCATGTCAAAACTAAGATATAACATGTAAGCGTTATATATTGCTTTGGGAATCACCAAGCCTTAGGCTTGGTATTTTCCTTGGAATACCAACCCAAAGGATTGGAGGGCATTCCTAATGAGCAAAGATTTTTTTTGCAAATTCTATAATATTTCACATAATCGAGTTCATGCTCACCATCAGGATTGCAAGTGTTTTAATGTCAAACAAATCGAACACCTCGGCAATGTTAAGTTCTCTCTTAGGTATCCAACGATGTAATTTTTTTCAATTTTTGACAATGTTAAGCCTTTCATCTATAATTTCTTTTGTTTGTGTGTCTCTTTTTTTGGCAAAAAGTAGTGTTTGGTATTTTTTCATTATAAATTTAACCGTTCATCAAAATTTCAAATAAATTACATTTTTAGAAACTAGACT
This sequence comes from Sequoiadendron giganteum, assembly GCA_007115665.2. NCBI lineage: Eukaryota > Viridiplantae > Streptophyta > Pinopsida > Cupressales > Cupressaceae > Sequoiadendron > Sequoiadendron giganteum. Next base: position 565,916,121 of record CM021101.1, on the reverse strand, counting down.
CCATTCTACAGTTTTTTTTTTTTTTTAAAATATCAATTAGTTTCCAAAATTTGTAGGGGTAGCACAGTCAATATTCTGCTTTCCAAGAAGTGTCCACTTAGAAAATTAGTAAAATATCAAATATTTATTAAAAAATATTAGAAAATTTGTGCATCCACTACATACTGTTAGCTAATTTCTCACTGGAGCAGTTTAAAAAAAACTAAAAAAAAAGTTCGCCATGTCAGGGACGTACAAAAGTTTCTATGTTATGTTTTTTTGACAAAAACAACACCAATATTTGTACATCCCTCTTTTGAACCCCTTAATCTCAACCATTTTCAAAATAAATTAGTAGTTTAGAAAGTAGATTCAGAGCACTTTGATCCTTATTTTTGATGCATCTCAAAATTTTGAGTGTAGCTATCCTCAATTTCACATCCAAGGTCAGTATTTCCTTATTTCAAAAAAAAAAAGTGGCTACTTAAGCCCCCTTTTTGTAATTACCCTAGTAGGGTTTCAAAAGTGCAAAAAACCAGGGAGATTGGGGATGATGGAAGCATGATGGAAACAAACCCTCCTAATGTGAATAGTTTTGGACCATGGGAGTCACCCATGAGGACTATTAATATAATCTCTAATGAGGAATCTATTAAAATCTCTAATGAGTATGAAAGTTTAATAAATTAATTGGATCAAATAATGCCGAACCCTACACTTGACAAGGAAGAAATTTTGATTATGGTTGAACTTGCAGAAGAATCCAATGATAATAGTCATCTCGTAGAATAGGTGCACGAAAATAAAATAGATGAAAGAAGGAACGCCCAACAACTAGTGATGGATAAAATAAGGCAAAACACACAAAAATCTGTGAGAAAAATAAATATTAATAGAAGCCTAGAATCTCCAAATATTGAAGACTATGTAATCAAATTTAAAAGCCTAGATCCAAAAAAAGGGTTTTTTCTTGAAGTAATGTAGACCATAGAAATGGAGGAGAGGATAACCTTTAGATTTTTGGAACAAAATGACCATCAGTGGTGAAACAATTAATAAATAAAGTTGAAATAAAGAATTAGAGGATTACCACTCTACCTGATACTAGTAGGAAATTAGATGAGAACCAATCTAGAACAAATGAGAAGATTGGAAAAAAAATGTATATGTAAGTTCACTACAACAATATTTTGTTGATATCCTGGGGAGTTTTAGTGAGTTGATTAAGGAAAAAAAGGGTGAAAGTGACAAAGAATTTTATTCTAACATTATCATCAATAGTGTGGAACAAAAAATTATGTCAATGGATCAAATCATTAATTGAGGAATGATATCAAAATTTAGTAAATTAGTTTCCCATGAAGACTAGGAGTCCCCAAGAGATATAGGGAGCCTTATTGCTAAGGAAACCATAGAAGGATGGTTTGTTCTCCAAGGAGGAGCCCCTAAAAAAACCAAAAAAATATTAAAAAAAGGGAAAAACAGTTGCTATTCCAATGGGGATGGGGAGATTTCATATTGTCAAATAAAAAAGGAAAATAATAGTGGGACTATACTTGTCCCCTCTGCTAAAAGGATAGAGACTAAGGTCAAATTTCCAAAGTTCTTTGATAACTTTATAAATGATAAAGAGAATCTACCATAAACTAAAATTGATGAATCTTAATTATATTTCTTGGAATGTCAATGGGTTGGAATCCCCTGACATGAAACATGTTTTTAGAAGTTTTCTCAACCTTAAGAAGGATAAGGATGTGGTTTTGATCCAAGAGGTAAAAGCAGTAGGCTTCACCCTGGATACCAACTAGAAATTAATTTGAAATAATGTGGCATTTTATGTCATTGAAAATGAAAATGGAAGAGGGGGGCTACCATTTTAATATCTAAATAATGGGACCAATTTTTCTCTAGTGTTGGTGTCTCCCATTGAAATTGGGAAATTTGGGTAACTATAAAAAATAAAGATTCCATCTTTGGAATTTTTTCCCTCTATGCCCCAAATGACTACAAGGACAAAATAAATTTGTGGAAGTGGCTACTCAACATGCCAGCTATACCTTGGATCCTTGGGGGTGACTTTAATATGATTGAGAAAGATGAAGACAGGCATGTGAACATATGTATCCAGAGTGGAAAGGAAATGAGAGATATTTATAGAAAATGATGAAATAAAATTTGAATTTGGTGGATCTCATTGGAGGGAAGAAATGAGACTGCACCAACATTTGGTACACATGGTGTAATTCTCAAAAGGAGGGAAGGAGGATCTACTATCGACTGGAAAAATTCTATCTAAAATAGGATCACTTCACCATTGAGCTTATAAAGGAGGGGTGAAAGGTGTAAGTCCATCTCTACACTTTATCAGATCACCATCCTATCAAAATAAAATCATGGTAAAAAATGATATAGTTAGGAGAAGGATCAAAGGGTAAATTTGTATCCTCAACCTCAAGCTCCTAAAAGATAAAGACTATAGAGTTGTTATTAATACCCTAAGAGGGATTAATAAATGGATGCATAGATAAAAAGGGACAATTGATAGATGGAAATTCAATTTGAGAGGATGGAGGATTATCTTCCAAAAAATTGGGAAAAAGGGCTATGGATAGAAGAAGAGAGGAAATATTCTTGTAGGAAAACTTAAAGAAAAATTCAACCTACAAGAGGACCTAAGAAATTAAAATAGATACAATGAGCTCATAATTGCTAATAATTTTCTGAGGAGGCTACAAGAAAATAGGATTAAGTGATTGAAAACAAGATCCAAGCTCAATTGGCTGAATAATGGGGACAAGGGTACCAAATTCCTTTTCAGGTACCTTAGAGATAAAAACATAAAAGAGTAGATTGACCAAATATGGGTTGAGAGAACTCTCATAACCAAGAAAGAGGATATAAAGAGGTAGTTCTACCACTTTTACAAGGACATATTTACCTCTGAAGGGGACAATGACTCCAATGTTAAGGTTAGAAACTATATCAAACAACTTACACCCAAGAAAATCTCAAAAAAAGAAGCAGAGGAACTTAGCAAGGAAATATCAAAGGATGAAATAAGGAAGAACTAATATTATCCCTATAGAATGATAAGACCCCTGGGGTAGATGGCCTGCTAGCGGAGTTCTATAAAACATTCATAGATTGGGCTTGTCATGATCTATAAGTACTAGGTTTACAAGGAGGCCATTGAAAAAGGTTCAATAGGTAACTTAACATCAGCAAAAGAATCATTAAGCTTCTCTTGAAGGAGGGGGGAAAAAATTTGATAAAAATTCCAGAGACCAATCACACTCCTGAATGTTTCTTACAAGATTTTGGAAAAATTCCTAGTTTGGAGGTTGGTAAGCATCTACCATCCATCACTAAGAGCACCCAAATGGGTTTCATCAAAGGGCGGTACATCTTGGAAAATATAATTACTAGTTGGGAGGAAATGTAATGGGCTAAGCAATCCAACCAAGGCTCTGCAATGCTTCTCCTAGACTATGAGAAAGGTTATGATAGGATGGAGTGGAACTTTATAAGTATGATTTTATAATCTTTTGGATTTCTAGATGCATTCTACAACATGGTTAATACATTGTTCAAGGATGTAGTTGCATAAGTAGACATAAATGGTGCCCTCACAGAATAATTTGGACTAAATTTATCAATTAGGTAGGGGTTCCCCTTGGCCCCTACTATATTTTTTATTGCCCCTAATGTTATACACTATATCCTAAGGGACAATGGTAGTTCCAAAAAAATCACTTGGGCATAACTCTGTCCAATAACAAAGAACTTATTAGCATCCAATTTATAGATGAGACTACATTTTTTGTAAAATTGGATGAAGGTAACTTGGATAAGCTAATGGAAAAACAATGTTTTTTTTGCAAGGCTTCAATAGCCAGGATTTCTCTTTTCAAATCTATCATGTTGGGTTGGGAAGAAAACACTCCTAACTAGTTAAAGAAATACAACCTGCAATGAGGAATCCTTCAAAAGCGGGTAAGGTATCTAGGTATACCATTTAATGTATGCCCCAATCTTAAAGAAATGTGGGAATGTATCAAAGGAAAAATTGAAAGGAAAATTAAAAAATGGAATAAATAATATATTTCCTTAGCTAGAAGGGTGCAAGTATGTCAAAATATTGTGTCGTCATATATTCTCTATTTTGCCTCTATTTGGTTATTTAGTAGCTATCAAGTTAATGAAATCTAGAAAAGGATTAGAAAGCTTCTTTAGTCAAAATTTAAGGTTAAAAGGAAGAAACATGCAATAAGGTGGGAGTGGTGTTGTATTGATAAAACAAAAGGGGGTCTTGGCCTAAAAGATATAAAGCTACATGATATAGCCTTGGCTATGAAATGGATAACCAAAGCTCTAGAAGGCGATGAGCCTTGGAAGGTCCTCATAAGAAACAACATAAAAAATGTAGTTCCCAAACAAGAAAATATTTAAAACCTCTCCCCTTCTATGATCTTCCTAGCAATAAACTCCCTATTTCTCCTACATGCTCAAATTTTTTCAAAAGTATATGGAAGGCATGGGAATACATAAAGGAAAGTGTCTCAAATTTACACTTCACCATAAACAATAATAATATCATTTTTTCTCACAGGTCCATTTGTTTGAAACTGGAACATAAGTGCAAGCCCCTTGCCTTGTTGCAAGGTTGCTCAGTTAAAATTTGGGCATATACGAGTATTAAATGTTTAGAGACATAATAAATAATGGGTCCCTTAAAAGTTGGGAGGTGTTGTGTATAAAATATAACCTATGTCAAACTAACTGGAGGATGTTTACAATATTGAAGGAAGCTTACAAAGAGTTTATCTTTCCTATTGAGCTAAAACAAGATGAAAATTAGTATCTAGATTACCATAGAAATTATGGTAGCTCACTCCTGAAACTCAATACTAAAATTTTACGTAACTTCCTAGCTAAGTAGTATGATATTTCAGATCATGTCAATAAAATTTGGGGCACCAACTTGGCAAAATTGGAATGGAATAAAATATTTAAAATAATTGGTCTCTTGTGTTAGAACAAAAAAAAGTATGTATTAGATGGTTTCTACTAATCCAAAAACTGCTTTATAAAATAGACTCTACAAACATTGATCTATTTGTAGCATCTGTAGAGTGCCTAAAAAAATCAAGAACATTTCTTTTATTGTCTATATGCAAAATAAATATGGAAAATATTTTGTGGTAAGAAAAATATCCGTGAAAATAGTAGTGATCTCAGTTTGAAAAAACTTTTCTTTGGAGAAGACACTAAAATTGATAAAGATCTCTATTTATTTTGGCAATGTCTTTCTACTAAAATTGTGTGGGCTATCTAGAAAGAAAGGAATGAAGACAAGTACAAGGGGTCTAGAAGGGAAGTTACTCAGTCTATAAAAGAGACTCACTCTACATAATGTTGCAATGTAGGTAGTCATAACAATGAATATCTCGAAGTGAATTTTTTTGGAGGCTCCCAGAGGAAGGCATGATTAATGTTCAAAAGTATATGGAAGGAATGGGAATACATAAAGGAAAGTGTCTCAAATTTACACTTCACCATAAAAAATAATAATATCATCTTTTCTCATAGGTCCATTTGTTGGAAACTAGAACATAAGTGCAAGCCCCTTGCCTTGTTGCAAGGTTGCTCAGTTAAAAGCTGGGCATATATGAGTATTAAATGTTTAGAGACATAATAGATAATGGGTCCCTTAAAAGTTGGGAGGTGTCGTGTATAAAATATAACCTATGTCAAACTAACTGGAGGATGTTTACAATATTGAAGGAAGCTTACAAAGAGTTTCTCTTTCCTATTGAACTAAAACAAGATGAAAATTAGTATCTAGATTACCATTGAAATTATCGTAGCTCACTCCTGAAACTCAATACTAAAATTTTACGTAACTTCCTAGCTAAGTAGTATGATATTTTAGATCATGTCAATAAAAGTTGGGGCACCAACTTGGAAAAATTTGAATGGAATAAAATATTTAAAAATAATTGGTCTCTTATGTTAGAACAAAAAAAGTATGTATTAGATGGTTGCTACTAATCCAAAAACTGCCTTATAAAATAGACTCTACAAACATTGATCTATTTGTAGCATCTGTAGGGTGCCTAAAATAATCAAGCACATTATTTTTATTGTCTATATGAAAGATAAATATGGAAAATCTTTTGTGGTAAGAAAAATATCTGTGAAAGTAGTAGTGATCTCAATTTGGAAAAACTTTTCTTTGGAGAAGACACTAAAATTGATAAAAATCTCTATATATTTTGGCAATGTCTTTCTACTAAAATTGTGTGGGCTATCTAGAAAGAAAGGAATGAAGACAAGTACAAGGGGTCCAGAAGGGAAGTTACTCAGTCTATAAAAAGACTCACTCTACATAATGTTGCAATGTAGGTAGTCATAACAATGAATATCTCCAAGTGAAATTTTTTGGAAGCTCCTAGAGGAAGGCACGATTAATGTTAATCTACAGAAGCATACAAACATACTTGGTAGGGAGGTCACCCCAACATTGAAATCTTCCTCAAAGCACTGCAAGAATTTCAAAAGGAGTTTACCAAAAAAAAAAGGAGGTGGAACCGAGGGACAAAACAACCAATTTTCATAGCACCATTGACACAAAAGTCCCTCTCTCAAATGAGGAATGTATAGAAATAAATATTCTCTTGGGTTGGAGGATCATAAAGGTTAACAATAGTAGTAGAGCCTAATGGAATTTGAAATTGAATGTCCTTTTTATATTTTTTATATGCAAATCAGTTTGTAAATCTAGTGAAAGTATGCAAGTATATAAAATCTATACATGCTTGTAATCATCAAATATATAAATTTGTATATAGTATGCAAATATTTAATCAGCAATATAAACATGATGTATAGAATTTTTAGTTAGTCAAAAGGACAAGTTGTTGATAGGTTATCATACTATTGCAAAATATAGTTGTAGCAAAGCATATGCGCAATACTTATATGTAAAAATGATGTAATCCTTCAATGGTAAACTATAACCAATACAAAAATAATATAAATTATAAGGAAGACATCAAAGGTAGGTTGATCTTGTGAAATTTTCCATGATTCTTAATGCTCGTCATGGGATCCTTATCACTTCTTAATGCCTTTTCACTAGATTGTCCCATACACCCTAAGGGAGATCCATAACTTGAAATAAAACTCAATAAAATATACACGAAAGAAACAAAAAGACAAGGATAAAATTAAAAAACCTTCTACTTCCATATCAGACATAGACACATAAGACAAATTCATTCTACAATCCATTTAAATTTCTAAAACTTATAAACATAATAATAGTTCGATTCCAATATAAATAATAAAAGAAAATTAAAATAATTTCAATTATTTTAAATACACATGTTAATTCAAATTAAAAGAAATAAGAAAGAGGAGGTATACCTTCAAATTCATGTGCATTTGATAACTCAAGATATGAATGATCAATAATCAATAGTTTTATGCTTTTAAAGAAGTTTGCATATTGTGTATGTATCTAAGTTTTAGCTTTAGGTTTTATTTTTTTTGGCATTAGGTTTGTTTTATTCTTAGCTTTGTTTTCTTCAAACGGTTCACTGAGTTTTTTTCTTTTTAGCTATTTTTTAAAATCTCATTATATAAGAGATCATTGTAACATAAATTTTTACACATTTATAATTGAATAATAAAGTTAATTTTTCTTGCTTGTTGTTTGAGAAAAATTATTGCTTATTCATTCTTATTTTCTAAATGTGATGATTTCTCAATCTGAATTCCCAGTGTAGTGTAAGAGTTTCTCATAAGTTTACTTCTTCAATAACTACCTATATGATTAATAAATAATTGTTTCTAGAATATTATTTTTTCCATAGATCAAATATGTGGCCAACACCAAGTTCTCTCCACAAAAACTTCAAGTGCCTTTTCCAGCTAAAAACATTTAACTCCCCAAAACATTTTAAAAGTTCTAAAATAGAAAAATAAAAATGAGAAGATTAATCTTTTCCCAAACTATGGGAAGAGGCTTAAAAGGGAATAATGCATCATTCTCTCCATCCAAAATACATGTCAACCCCATATTTTTTATGAAAGAATCCCTCTTACAAATCTCTTTAATGTAGCATAGTTTCCCATGTGAAACAACATGTGTTTACCATGCCAAGGTGATATGTAGTGGAGTGTACACATGTCAATCCATTTGGAAGAGAATGGGTTGACAAGACTAACGACACTCAAACCCACCATATCCATTAATTGCATATTCTTTTTAAAAATATAAAGAATATTTAAACTCTTAAACTCCACTAAAAATTGATATCAAATATACACTCTCCAATAGTACCAATCCATAAAACTTAAAAAAACAAATTTATAAACAAACCAAAACACCAATCCAAATTTTTACTAGATTTTAATACATTGACCAAAATCCACATTCACTAATGAATTTTATAATTTCCATCCATGTTATGCCAAAGATAAACTATGTTTTGAGACAATTTATTCAATTAATATTTTTAGGTATGGTTAGGCATATTTATATTTAAATGTACTTAGTGAACGTCGAATGACTCCTTTCCATTAGTCTTTTACGCCATTATGAGATTACCGGACTTAAAAAAGAGAGAGTATTTACCATCGACATGGAGATTCAACAGATAATTACAAACTATTGAGACCCGTCAATTTTGCATACCTTAATAAATCTGAGCATATTCACGGAAAAGGAAATAGCACAGCAGGAGGAGGTCTCTCCATTAGCAAAGCAATACGTCATAATGCAGGTCAAATTTATTTTATTAGCTATGGTCAGCTGCAAACAAATATACACACGATACGTGGAAGTTAAAGTGATCGTAGTCAATCGGTGAAAACGAAGCTGGCCAGGTTTAACTAAGCCAAAACAGTTGGTTTAGGTGACTTGAAAGATAGGTGCACATTATATAACAATTCGAGTCTTTGAGATTCCATCATTGTTTTTTTTTTGTCTTCCCCTGTGGATTCCGTGTGGGGACTTCAGCTCTACATTTTGTTACCTACTTTTCTCGCCCGCAGTTTCGCCTAAATTTCTCCTCTCCTTCCCCGTTGCCACCATCCATACTTAGGAACTGTTCAACGCTTTACACCTCTATTTAAACTGGACAAGAGGAACATCCGAGTATAGATTTTTGCTTGGTTCTCCTGAGTTTGGCCTTGCTTTTCCTAAATGGAGAACCGTGCCAAAGACTGTAGCGGAGCAGCAGGATGGTGGGTATATGTACTACTTCCCCTCAGTTGCAATGGGCCTAACTTCTGTTTCTTAGATAGCATTCATGTCGATAAGAGTGATATTTGTGCATTGAAGCAGTACTTGCCGATTCTGGTTGCTGCTCTGGTTTGTGCAGCAATCCTCTCCTGGCGGAGTACTGGCGGATGTGCATGGGCCGGAAAGAACAATAAGAAGAAGATTCCAGGGCCCCGGGGATGGCCCATAATCCGAAGTCTAATGGAAATGAGTGGCGGTCATGCTCACCGGAAGCTTGCTCACTTGGCGGCTATTCACGAGGCAAAAAAACTGATGGCCTTCAGCTTGGGCTCAACCCGCGCAGTCATAACATCCGATCCAGAAGTGGCCAGGGAGCTGATAGGCTTCTCAAACAATCTGCCCAGCAGCTCATGTTTGGGAGGGCAATAGGCTTTGCACCCAACGGTGACTACTGGAGGATGTTGCGTAGGATTTCAGCTGCTCATCTATTTAGTCCAAGAAGGATTGCCGCGCACGAAGCCGGTCGTCAGGCAGACAGCATGAAAATGCTATCTGATATATGCAATGAATGTGCATGCACAGGCGCTGTCAGCCTCCGTCCACATCTCCAAGCGGCGGCTCTGAAAAGCATCATGGGAAGCGTGTTTGGTCTAAGGTTGGAAGGTGATGGAGAAGGTAGAGAGGTGAGGGAGATGGTGGAGGGATTTGAACTGCTGGGGGCGTTTTATTGGGTTGATCATCTTCCCTGGCTGAGACCGCTTGACCCTCTACGAGTCCACGCCCGCTGCGCTCGACTCGTACCTCGCGTTAGGACTTTTGTTCAACGCATCATCCACCAACATAGACAGTATCCTCTGCCCAGGGACACACCCGATTCAGATTTCGTGGATGTGCTGCTCTCGCTTCAAGGAAACGACAAGCTCAACGACGACGACATCATCGCGGTTCTCTGGGTAAGCATTACTCCATCTTATTATTTGTTGTCACACCAATATATCAAAGCTCCGATAAAACTAACAAATATTTCTCACACACAGGAGATGATATTCCGCGGCACGGACACTGTGGCTCTACTTACAGAGTGGACGATGGCGGAGTTGGTACTGAATGAGGAAATACAAGGGAGAGCTCAGGCAGAGTTGGAGGCAGTGGTAGGGCGGGATAGAAGCGTGCGGGATGAGGACATAGCAAGGCTTCCATACCTGCAAGCCGTTGTAAAAGAGAGTTTGAGAATGCATCCACCGGGGCCTTTGCTGTCGTGGGCGCGTTTATGCACATAAGACGTTGATATAGCAAGTGGTATGCATATTCCGGCTGGGACGACAGCCATGGTTAACATGTGGTCCATCACTCACGACCCGGAGATCTGGGAGTCGCCTTTTGAATTCCGGCCGGAGAGATTTATTGAAGAGAAAGTAGATGTTCAGGGTAATGACTTGAGGCTTGCACCCTTCGGTGCAGGTCGGCGAGTCTGTCCAGGAAAGGCTCTCGGCCTTACCGCTGTTCATCTCTGGGTGGCAAAACTACTCCACCATTACAAGTGGATTCCTTCTCCACAACACCCAGTAGATCTCACCGAGGTTCTCAAGTTGTCCTCCCAAATGGCCACGCCCCTTACAGCGATTCCCATTACCATAAACCCTTATTGAGATCTCTCAAACATAGGTTTCAACGTTACCCTTTTAACATACTACTCTATTATTGCTATACTATTACAGAATAGCCGAAATCTAGTTTGCTTAGAAATGATCATCTGCTGTAAATTGAGAAGGTGTATATAATCTTTCCTTAGCAAGGACTATTGCAAAATAGGTTGGACGTAGTTTGCCTTCGCTGTTTGTTTATGAACGAACATCGAACGTTGCTATTGACAAAAGTGTGTGAGCTTGGTGTGGTGTAATACACGTAAAACAAACTTGAATGTGATTATTAAGTTTCTTCTACTGCCTGTAACGTTACCGCCATGTATTTGCTATACGAATTGCTATGAGAATTTGGTGACTAGTAAATACTGCATGTGAAAGCATCAATATATGTTAGGTTAACAGATTGAAAAAATCACTCTTGCTGGTTACACATAATTATACAAAGCAACCTAATTAGAGATTAACATTCATGAATATTCTTATAGAAAATATGATTCTGTGTATAAATAAAAAAGTATGAATGTGAAGATTGAAAAAATTTAATAGCTGTAACAGTATACTGAGAATGAACAAAAACATCAGTCACTGCTGTTAGTAGAAGTAAGACTATATTCATCTCAGAAAACAAAGTACAAATTGAAAGACTGATTCAATGTCTTCACTACTCATTCTTGCTGCGATTACCAGCAGAAGAATCTTTTATTATAAAAACAGTTCTAAAATAGAAAAATCTAACTATTACTACTGGATATACATGCAGTTTATTATGCAGCACCTGAAGCTGTGATCCTACAAAGAACTGAAGAAAAAAAGTTTCTAAACTGATCATTTCATGCAAACTAAAAGCGTAGAGGAAAGCAAGAAATAAACAAAGAAATATGGAGTAGCGTAGCATGGGAAAAATTGTTTGCATGAGATACAATATTAATAGATGTGATCAAAGATCATGTATTGATCTGCACTTTCAATCTCCCCCTAGATGATCGATGGGGTGAGTCCCAATAAACTAGCTATAGGAAGAGTCTTGGTAAGGATATCAACAACTTGTTCAGATGTAGAGAAAAAACTGCAATTCCACTTTCCCATCTTGAACCAAATCATGTATGAAATGATGCCTGATCTCAATATGTTTCTATCTAGCATGAAACATAGGATTTTTGGTCATTGCAATGCTGCTACTATTATCACATTAAATAGTTGTTGGATGTTCTTGAATCAAATGTAGATCTTCCAAAATTCATCAAATCCATATTTCTTGACAACTTGTTGCTATTGTGGTAATATATTTTGCTTCTACAAAAGAGAGAGCCATAGTTGTCTATTGTAATATCATAAATTGTCATCTATGAGAATCTCACACTAGGTTTTGTTGAATGCACAAGACAATTGAGAGAGGGGGGAGGGGAGGGTGGGATGGGGTGGTGAATCAGTTGCACCTCAAAACTTCAAAACCATCACAAATATTCAGATCGACACAAACTTTGTTGCTTTCTATTTGTCTCTCACTACCCCACTTTGATAAGGCTTAAAGTTTATGGTTTATGATCAATTGTGGATAGTTGAGGTTTTACCTTTCAGTCCCTCTTTGTCTCCTTCCCTCTTAACCAATTCTTACCCTATTCTCTCTCAACCCTCTCTAGGTCTCTCCCACCCTCTATACCTTGCCTTCCCTCACTAACCCCATCTCCATCCTTTCCTCCTTACCTCTCTCTTCTTCTATCTCCCTTTGTTACTTTTTCTCGCCCATTTCTCTCTTTTCTCTTGATCGCTACATCTCCCTCCCAACCTCTCTCTCTCTCTCCTCATATCCAAGTTTCTCCCTCCTCTCATAACCCACCTCTCTCCCCCTCTATCACTCACCTCTTTCTTTGATCTCTCCCCATCTCCAAGTCTCTCCAACGTTGTCTCATTACTTACCTCTCTCCCCCCTCTATCTCTCCTCTTGTTTTTTCTTTCTCTCATCTTCCCTCTCCCTCCCCTTTCTAGGTCATCACCCCTTTATCTCCTCCTCCCTATGTCTCTCACTCCCTCGATGTGTACCTCTCCCTCCATTACTTGTTATTCATCAACCAATACTTCCCTTTCACTCTCCCTCTCTCTCTCTCTCTCTCTCTCTCTCTCTCTCTCTCTCTCTCTCTCTCTCTCTCAGGTCTCTCCCAATCTCGCTCCCTAACTCCCTCTCTATTTTTCCTTACATCCTTACCCCATCTATATCCTTTCCTCCCTACCCTTCTCTTCTTCTCTCTACCTATCCATCCCTCTATACATCTTTCTTTCTCCCTCCCTCCCTACCTCCCTCCTTCCCTCTCTCAAATCTATCCACCTTCTTCCCTCTCTACTTCTCTCCCTATCACATCTCTCTTTCTCTCCTCCCTCTCTCTACCCACCTCTCTCTCTAATACTCTATTTCTCACCTTCCCCTCTCCATCCATATCTCTCCCACTATCGCTATCTCTCCCTCCATCTATCCTTCCCTCTCTAATTCTCTCTATATCCCCTCACTCTCTCTACCTACCTCTCACTATTACTCTCTCTCACCTTTCTCTCTCCATCCATATCTCTCCTTCTATCCCCACCTCTCCTTGCATCTCTCCTCCCCTCTCTCTCTATCCCTCCCTCCTCTCTCACCTCTCTTTCCCCCCTCCATACCTCTCCTTCCCTCTCTACTCTCTACTCCCCCTCCCGCTCTCTACCTACCTATCCCTCTATATCTTGTTCTTTCTCCCTCCCTCCCTCCTCTCTCAATCTCTCCACTTTCCCCCTCTCTCTACTCTCTCTCACTTCTTGCTCCATTCATCTCTCTCATTCTCTCTCTATTCTCTCTATCTCAACCCTCTCTCCCTACATCTCTATTCCTTCCTCTCTCTCTCCCTCCCCCCTCTTTCTATCTCTTGTCTCCCTCTCTCTCCTCTCCCTCTCTACCTATCCCCTCTCTCTCTTCTCCCTCTATCTCCTCTCCCTCTGTACCTACCCCTTCTTTCTCCTCTCCCTCTCTACTCTCTCTCTCTATCTAACCCTCTCTCTACATATCTCTCCCTCTCTACTCTCTTTCTATCTACCTCACCTCTCTCTCCCTACCTCTCCCTCCATCTCTCTCTCACCTCTATCTCACCTCTCTCTCCCTCCATCCCTACCTCTTCCTCCCTCTCTCCTTCCCTCTATACTTCTCTTTATCCCCCCACCCTTTCTCTACCTGGCTCTCTATATTTCTCTCTCCATCCCTACCTCTCCCTCTCCTCCCCTCTATACATATTTCTCTCTCCCTCCCTCCCTCCTTCCCTCTCTCAATCTCTCCACCTTCTTCCATCTCTACTTCTCTCTCTATCACATCTCTCTATCACCTCTCTCTATTTCAACTCTATTTCTCCCTACCTTTCCATCTCTCTCTATCTCAACTCTCTATCTACCCCTCTCTCTCTCTCAACTATCCCTCTTTACCTCTCCCTCCCTCCTCTATCTCTCTCCCACCAGCCTTCTCTCTACTTATCTCTATCAAATCTACCCATATATACCTATTTCTCTTTGCTTCCCTCCCTTCTTCACTCTCTCAATCTCTCTACCTTCCACCTTCCTCCTTCTTTCTCTACTCTCTCTCACTTCTTCCTCCCTTCCTCTCTCCCTCCCTCTCTACTCACTCTCTACTCACTCTCTCTATCTCAACTCTCTTTGTATATCTTTATTCCTCCCTCTCTCCCTCCCCCTATTTCTATCTCTTTTCTCCCTCTCTCTCATCTCTCTTTCTATCTACCCCCTCTCTCTTCTCTCCCTCTCTCTACTCTCTCTCTCTCCCTACATTTCTATTCCTCCCTCTCTCTCCCCCCTCTTTCTATCTCTCATATCCCCCTCTCTATCCTCTCCCTCTCTACCTACTCCCTCTCTCTCATCTCCCTTGTCTCTAGAGAGGGAAGGAGAGAGAAGGATGGATAAGTGAGAGAGATAGAGGTGATAGAGATTTGTGATAGAGATAAGTAGATAGGTAAAGGGGAGAGAGAGAGGGGGGGAGGAGAGAGTGGGGGAGGGGGAGAGATATAATAGCTAGATAAAGAGAAGTAGAGAGGAAAGAAGAGAGAAAGAGGGGAGAGAGAGGGAGAGAGTTAGAGTGAAAGTGGTGGAGGGACAGAGAGATAAGGGAAGGAGGGAGAGTTAGGGAGAGAGAGGTGAGATAAAGATAGAAGAGAGGGAAGGAGGAAGGGAGAAGTGAGATAGAGAAATGATAGAGAGATGTGATAGAGAGATGTAATAGAGAGAAGTAGAGAGGGGAGAAGGGAGAGAGGGAGAGAGAAAGAGGTATAGAGGGATAGATTAGATAGAGAGAGAGAGAGATAGACAAAGGTAGGCGGGAAGGAAGATAGAGACAAAGATAGAGAGATAGAGAGAGAGAGGGGGAGATAGAGAAAATTAGACATTGAAGAAGGGATGGAGGGGGAGAGTTGAGATAGAGAAAATTAGACATTGAAGAAGGGATGGAGGGGGAGAGTTGAGATAAAGAGAAGTAGAGAGAGATAGAGAGAGTATGGAGAGATAAAAATAATTAGAGAGAGATAAAGAGAAGGAGAGAGGGAAGGAGAGAGAGAGAAAGAGGGGGATGGAGGAAGGGAGAGAGAGGGAGGAGAGAGTGCGAGAGAAATAGGGGGAGGGAGAGGGGGGAGAGGAAGATGGAGAGAGATAGAGAGAGGGAGAGAAAGGTATGGAGCAGATAGAGGTGTGTGTGTGAGAGAGAGGGAGAGAGAGAGAGTAGGAGTAGGGGGAGAGAGAATGATAGTAGAGAGGGAAGGGTGAGAGAGAAATAGAGAGTAGAGAGGGAAGGAGAGAGTAAAAGAGAGAGGGGGAGGGAGAGAGAAGTAAAGAGAGAGTGGTAGGGAGTCAAAGGATAGGTAAGTAGAGAGAGAGAAGGAGAGAGGGAGGGATAGGAGCGAGAGAGGGAGGTATAAAGGGAGAGGGAGAGGGAGAGGGAGAGGGAGAGAGAGAGAGAGAGAGAGAGAGAGAGAGAGAGAGAGAGAGAGAGAGAGAGAGAGAGAGAGAGTGGAGGAGAAGGTATGAGTAGAGGTAAGGAAGGAGAGGGGGAGGAATAGGAGGGAGAGAGGCAAGGAGGGAGAATGAGATAGAGAGAGTTAGATAGGTAAGTAGAGAGAGAGAGAGGTAGGAAGTAGAGGGAGAGGTAGGTAGAGATAATGAAGGAGAGGGGGAGGGATAGGAGGGAGAGTGAGTTAGAGATCTAGATAGTGGCGAGATAGAGAGAATTAGATAGGTAAGGAGAGAGAGAGAGAAGGGAAAGTGGAGAGAGTGAGAGGGAGGGATAGAGAGAATGATGAGATAGAAAGAGAGAGTGAGAGAGAAAAAGAGGGGGGAGGGAGAGATAGAAAGAGAGGTAGGTAGAGGAAGGGAGAGGAGAGATAGAGAGGGAAAGAGGTAGGGAGGGAGACATAGGTGAGATAAAGAGGGATGTAGAGACAGTTAGGGAGATAGATAGAGGTGTGTGTGTTTGAGAGAGAGAGGAGAGAGTTAGAGGGAGGGAGAGAGTGAGAGAGAAAGAGCGGGAAGAGAGGGAGAGAAAGAGGTATGTAGAGGGAGGGAGAGGATAGATAGAGAGTATAGAGGGAAAGAGGTAGGGAGGGAGACATAGGTGAGATATAGAGTGATGGAGGGAGAGATAGGTAAAGAGAGGGAGAGGAGATATAAAGATAAGTAGATAGGGAAGGAGACATAAAGAGAGTATAGATAGAGAGAATTAGAGAGGGGAGGGAATGAGGGAGGAGATAGAGGTGAGTTTACATGTGTGTGTGTGTGAGAGAGAGAGAGAGATAAGGAGAGAGAGAGGGAGATAAAATGAGGGGAGAGAGATAAAGAGAGTATAGAGGGAAGAGGGAGAGATTAAGAGAGAAAGAAGGGGGAGGGAGAGAGGTAGATAGAGAGTGGTAGGGAGATGTAAGTAGAGAGAGGTAAGGAGAGATAGAGGGATATGAGGGAGAGATGGAGGGAGGGAGAGTGTGATAGAGAGAGAGAGTAGTGAGATATAGATTAGAGAGGTAAGGAGAGAATGAGAAAGAGATAGAGAGAGGGAGGTTGGAGGGAGGGAGAGGTATAAATGGATAGGTGAGATAGAGGGAAGGAGGGAAAGTGGGAGAGAGAGAATGGTGAGATGGAGAGGAGAGAGTGAGAGGTAGGGAGAGAGAGAATGATGAGATAGAGAGAAGGGAGAGTAATATAGAAAGAGGGGGAGGGAGAGATAGAGAGATAGTTAGGTAGAGGAAGGGAGAGGAGAGAGAATAAAATTAGAGAGGTAAGGGAGTGAGAGGAGACATAAGGTGAGATAAAGTGATGAGAGGTACACAAAGTAATGAGAGGGGAGATAAAGATAAGTAGAGAGGGAAGGAGACGTAGAGAGAGAGAGAGAAGAGATAGAGAGAAGTAAAACGGGGAGGGAGGGAGGGAGGGAGAGTTAGGGAGGAGATAGAGGGGTATGTGTGAGAGAGATAGAGAGAGGGAAGAGAGGAGCGAAGAGAGATGCAGGAAGAGGAGAGATAGAGAGAGGGAAGAGAGGAGCTAAGAGAGATGCAGGAAGAGGAGAGATAGAGAGTAGAGATGGAAGGAGAGAGTGAGAGAGAAAGATGATCCCTCAACATTATACATTAAACTCTCAACCATAATCCCTCAACCCTATACCTGAAATCCTAATCCCTCAACCCTCAACCCTTAAAACCTAATTCTCATTAAAAACCATGACCTAATCCTCAACCTATGTAAAAGCCTAAAACCTAAAGAACTGAAATCCATAACTTTTATCCCTTGAGAGCTTGATCCTCAGCCATGTGCTAGAGCCTATTTAAATTGAGACTTGGGAGAGAGATGGGAGGAGAGAGAATTAGAGACACAGAGATGAGTTAATTGAGAGAGAGAAAAGGCAGGAGAGGGATAGAGAGTGTGAGAGAGGGTTGGAGTGAGGAGGTGTTTTTCTGGGTAGGGTCAGGAGATGAGACACAGTGAGAGGGAGAGAGAGTTATCTAGTTAGGGTGGGTGAGAGAGACCTGATAGAGGGAGAGGGAGTGGGAGAGACCTAAGAGAGAGACTTGAGAGAGAGGCACTTGAGAGGGAGAGAAAGAGGTAGTGTGAGAGACTTGAGAGAGAGAGAAACTTGAGAGGGAGAGGGAGTTATCTAGTTAGGGTGGGAGGGAGAGAAATGAGAGACAGAGGGGCAATGTGAGAGATCCAAGAGAGATAGGGTGGGAGGGATAGAGCAAGGGATAGACTTGAGAGAGAAGGGGTTTGAGATATAGAGGGAGGGAGAGACTTGAGAGAGAGGGGGAGTTATCCTATACATTAAAATCTCAACCCTCTATCTAATACATTAAACCCTCAACCCTACACCTTAAACCTTAAGGATGGATGATAAGGTAGAGATTTTAGGAGAGACCTAGAGAGGGTTGAGAGAGAATGGGTACATATTGATTAAGAAGGAAGGAGATAGAGAGGGAGTGCAAGATAAAAACTTCACTATCCATCATCGATCATAAACCATAGACTCTAAGTGTTGTCAAAGTGGTGGAGAGA